>JADLZN010000210.1:0-358090 GCA_018155175.1 Sinocyclocheilus anophthalmus
GGAGACAAGGAAACCATAGAACGGGCAATGCGCATGCTCTAAGCAAACAAATCCACTTCCGCTCAGCCAAACCTCTGCCATACGAGACTCACCACCTGAGGGTGCAGTCTCCATTCTCCAGCCTCCAAACTCTGTCTCAAGATTAAGTCCATTCCTGAGTTCAGGTGACCCAGGACATGAATTGCTCTGATCGACAGGAACCTGGTCTGCGTCCAAATAAGAACACGTCTCACCAACCTGCACAAGGGGGGAGAGCGTAATCCTCTCTGACAATCGATGTATGAGACCACAGCCGTGTTGTCAGTCCTTGACCTAATGTGACAACCACTCAATTGGGTAAGAACCGTTTAAGTGCCAGAAACGCTGCTCCAAACAGTTTGTGTGATTAAGCTAATATCAGCCAGTCGTCAAAGTAACTCAAAACTAAGACAGGGCCAGAGACGCATCCATTCACATTGCGTTCAAGGCCAGTTCAATGGAACAATACAGTATTGGCAAGCTTTATTCCAAAATCAAACCTGAGGAACCTCCTGTGTCTCTTTACGATCTGGATGCAGAAGTACGCATCCTAGATCGATGGTCACAAACCAATCTCCGGTTCAGATATAGACAGGATGAACTTCTTTGTCAGCATCTTGAAATTGCTTACTCCAAGCACAAGGTTAGGTGATGCAAATCCAATCAACCATAGAAGCTGGATGGTGTAACCATACGACAGCCTGATTCTCTCTCATGAGGCCCAGAGACACCAGAGATTTGCGGGAAAAACCTCTGAAACAGGAACGGATACTAAAATCAGGCAGACCAGCACCACCCACAGAAGTAGGACTGGATGTAACCATAGACATGCAACACGGCTTTAGGGCCATCCTCTCGATCTCCCAAGCTAAGGGGAGGAGAACGGTCAAAATCAGTCCGAAACAAAACAAGCGCTGCGTCAATCACATGAAGTAGGCTGACCATGGTGAACATTAATAGCTAGCAATAAGAGATACCCTTACACGTGAACTCATTCACACATTAACTCAGCTCAGTGCATCTCAGTTGGGATGAGAAGAATAATGATTAGTTATGCAAACAGTGTTGGTAGCCTGAAGTGCCAAAAACCATGTTGCACGACAAATGTGTGTTGCAAAACTCCACAGAGCCAGCTCATAGCACAGAGTCCACTATTTGTTCCAGCTCAAAACAGCAGTGGAGCTGAAAGAATAATAATTATTAGCCGGGCAGACTAGTGTTTAGTAGCATGAAGCGCCAAAAACCATAGTGCACGGCAAATTTGGAGTCCGTGCTTAAAAACAGTCACATGAACAAGAGTTGGAAGCATAAGCGCCAAATCAATGTACGTGCCTTAATTAATGCAGAGCAGGAGTAGAGACAGGAAAAACCCTGCTCACTCTGCAGCCCGAGTCACTATGGCATTAGGTGTAAAACAGCTTGCCATAGGAATTTACTCTAGATATGTGAGCTTGCCCACTGGTTTGTTCCAGCTCAAAGCATCAGTGGAGCTGAAAGAAAAATTAACAGTCGGGCAGACTAATGCTTGGTAGCATGAGGCAGCAAAGACCATATTGCATAACAAACATCCGCTGCAGTACTCCTAGAGTCTGCGCCCTAAAAGCAGTACACGAAATAAGAGCTGGAAGCGTAAGCACCAATTCAAATGCACGTGCCTGCATTAGTGCAGCGCAGAAGTAGAGAGAGAGAGATAGGAAAACCCGTCTGCTCAACTCTACAACCTGAGCCATTATAGCATTAGTGTTAAAACAGCTTGCCACTTAATGTTTCAGCTCAACGCAGCAGCAGAGCTGAAATAAATATTATATTACTCGGGCAGACCAACGCTCGGTAGCATGAAGCACCAAGACCATGGTGCACGACAAAATATCTGCTGCAGGACTCCTCAGACTCTGCGTCTAAAAACAGTACACGAACAAGTGTTGGAAGCATAAGCGCAATATCAAATGAACGTGTCTGCATTAGTACAGCGCAGCAGGTAACGTTAGAGAGAGAGGGGAAAAACCACCTACTCACTGTTATAGCTTGCTATAAGAATACTCTGAAACACGTGAGCTCTTCCACTTATTTGTTTCAATGCAGCAGCAGAGCTGAAAGAAATAGTAATTAGTCGGGCAAACTAATGCTTGGTAGCTCGAAGCGCCAAAAACCTTAGTGCACGACTTAACGCCCTAAAAATCAGTGCCTCTCATGTTGTTTAAAGGGGTCATATGATGCGATTTGAATTTTACCTTTCTCTTTGGAGTGTTACAAGCTCTTTTGTGCATAAAGAAGATCTGTAAAGTTAAAAGTCTCAAATCCAAAGAGATATTCTTTATAAAAATTAAGAGTCAACCACGCCTACCTAAAATGGATCGTTCTCAAATGTTCTCGGAAAGAAGGAAGGTTTAACTTTGATTCTCGCTGTAGTATTGTTGCCGCCGCCATGTCGTGGAGACGCTGTGTTTCATTGTGAAAGCGAAACTACTTTGTTTGACCTCCAAAAAAGAGGACGATATCCGCTTCGTCATGCCTAGAGCTGATCCGTGCTGGTCGCTGAGGAAATACAGTCAAACTTCGCGGCTGGGGGACGAACCGGACTCCAGACGGGTCGTCACATGTGGTAGAGCAAGCCTGCCGGACGCTCCTGTTGAATCCGCCGGTCGCGCCGGTCTCAGCCAGCCGGACCCGCTCACTCAAGCCCGCCCGCCGCCGCTCGCTCTAGCCCGCCGTGGGTTTCGGGGTGAAAGCGAAACTACTTTGTTTGGTCTTCCAAAAGAGGGACACGACTAGAATCAGTGGTTAAGTTGTATTTACAAAAATGTTCCAGAACAGTTCAACCCAAATAACCAGATGTGTGCAGCACATTTTATGGAGGACTGTTTCATGATCCCGAAGAGTAGACTAAAATGCCGGCAGTTCTGACTCACAGTTTGTAAGTATGTTTTCATTTAAAGGATTGGCCACTGATGATTCAAACACAAGTTTTAAGCAGTGTAGAGTAGAGCTTGTTTGTAATTTCTCCGATCACAAAAACGCAGACATGGTTTTATGTTTACACAGCACGATGCAACGCAACGCGTAAAAAGACAGTATAAGTCATATAAATCCGTAATTATGTCCCCAATGGATGCAAAAATTGCCTCGTTTATAATGGGTTTTAAAGTTTTTGAATCGTCGCTGCGGCCGGACAGGGCATCACAGTATGGTAAGGGAGGTAACATTTCCGTCACACGCTGTGAGGTATTCGGCCAATCACAATGCAATGGATAGCTGGCCAATCACAGCACACATCGCTTTTTCAGACCGATGAGCTTTGTAAAAATCGACGCGTGTCAAAAAAAAAAGGGGGGAGGGGCATAGAGGATCGAAGAAACAATAATGTACAGTAAGTGGAAAATGATGTGTTTTTCTAACTTTAAACCGTATAAACACACATTCTATTACACCAAATACACAAAATAAGGTTCTTTTAGCAGCATCATATGAGCCCCTTTAACGTTAGTTCACCAAAAATGAAACTTTTGTCTTCTACATCCTAGGTGTATTATGACTTATTCTTTCAGTATAATCCAGTCTGAGTTTATATTAAAAATTGGTTCTTTGATCTTTCCAAGCTGTTTTGTTACGTGCTCGGATGTTGTTCCCTCAACTTTGTACTGGTTGCTGTATTTCTCCCATTGTTATTGGGTTCTTCCTGTTTTCCGCTCTACGTGTGCTCGTTTCTAGGTGCTGTGTGATGGTCGGGGGTAACGTGTCCATCATGATTATCATAAATTCGTGAAAACACCACTCATCAAACTGGTTCAAGATAAAAGACGCTGTGGAGAACTGAGGAGGAGAAGCTTGGAGTGTTTTGGCTGTGCCAGTTTGTTTGATGCAGTTTTTTTAGTGGTGGGTCGCTTGCTTCCTTCCTTCCTTCCTTCCTTCCTTCCTTCCTTGCTTCCTTGCTGTGTTCAAACAGGAAGAGAACGGGTATGACATAAAACTTCACCAGCCCGGAGATAACGGAAAGGGAAGAAGTATGTATGTCACGGGAACTTACATGTGCAAACACGAGATGATTCTGTTAGACACTTAGGGAAAGGAGCGTGTGCAACCTTGTGTAAGTTTTGTTTTGTTAGTTGGTGAAGCTTTAGGTATGGCGTGTTGAACGCTGAAGATTTCTTTATTTTCTGGTTTTGTTTTCAGTTAGTTTAGAGGGTGGAGAATTAGTTAGTGAATGTTCTGCTTTTGTTATTTTCATTTGTTTAGCACTGCTCATTTTCTTATTCTCTGAGGCTTTCCAAATTAGCCTTATTTTTCGTTTCTTTGTATACAGCTGTAAATAAGGGTTTTGGTTGGTGTGTTTTCATTTGTGTAAATTATATTTCCTTTTGTAAATGAAGCGAACCACTTATTATGTCGGTTGTCCTTGTGTCATTCTCCCCCAGTACTCTCCAGAGACCAAAATTATAGGGTTGTGTTTACATTTTATTATGTACGTCTTCCTCGTACCTCTATGCCACCAGGGGATGTAACACTGTTTAATGCCACTCAGCGGGTGTTGCTTGCATCAGTCCAAAAGAAGTTAAATAAAGCGCCCATCCATAAAAAAAAGTCTCACACGGCTCCGGGGGTGAACAAAGGCCTCTTGTATCAATGCGTTTTTGTAAGAAAAAAATCCATATTCAAATGTAATAATCACTTTAATGTAGCTTGCACCAACAGTTCCTACATGGAAGCAGTCCGGGTGGATTACAGCGTTGCGCTGCATGCAAACAAATAATCCATGCCAAACGCTGTATCCATTAAAAAACCAACGTTGTTAAGGTGAGCAAAGGAAGCAAAGTTGCCTTCTGTAGCAAAAGGAAAACCAATCTCCTCTTGGTTCATGTCGAAATCTTCTGACATTCTTCTTTACAAATCCTTGTTTTGTACTCCTAATAAGTGACCGGTGTTTTGTTTTGATCTCTCCCCTCCGCTTCCGCGTGCATCACTTCTGAGCGGCGTATGCGCAAAGCTGACCTCATACGTCATCCGCCTGGAGCTGCTTCTGTGTAGGACTGTTGGCGCAAGCTACATTAATGTGATTATTATGTTTTGAATATGGATTTTTTTTCTTACAAAAATGCGTCGATTCGCTACAGGAGGCCTTTGTTCACCCCCCGGTGAGGGTAGTGGGGCAGACAAATATTTACCTTTGCGCAACCTCCTATGGGCATATGGATGTGTATGAGCGCTCCATAACCATATTCCCTCTGTATTCGGAGTTTGGTTTTGGGAGCGCAGAGATTTGGTAATTGTGGTTTACTGCAGTGTACTTCTGCTAAAGGGCAGACCAGTTCTTGTGTATTTAAGTTTGTGTGTGATTTTTTGATTTCATTGCACTATATTAAATATTGTTTGTTGTTTTATTATATCTGTGTGGTATTGCCCTCTTTTTGTTTGTAGCCCAGTGTGCTTTTTGGTTATGTACAGGACTTGCTTTATTAATGTCTACACCTAACCTAAACCTACCCATAGAATAATGCAGGTACAGTAATGTGTTCAGGGTGACAAAATGACACAATATTGATGTGCGCATGTGCAGTAAGCCCTGGTAGGATAATCTGACGGGTAGGATGAAATGTCAGGACACCTGGCCGCATCGACACTTGGCCTCCTCTGGTGTAGGTGGTGTGGCATGGGCTGTGTGGTGTGTATCAGATGGTTGGCACTGTAGTGTTAAATAAAGGTTTTTGTTGTTGTGTTTGAGGTGCATGCTGTGCATTTTCTTGTTTTCTCCTTCTGGCCTTACAGGTGGTGCATGAGAGCAGGCCCTATACCCCTCTTGCAAGCTAAAGGAGAGTGCATTCCTACTTTTATGGATTTTACTATTGACACACAGATGTTTTAACTGGTGTTTTAATCTCTGATGGTCCACGCTATAACAAAATTGTGATGCTTAAATACATTTCGAGTTGGATTTTTTTTTTGTAATACAGAATTATGATTTGTCGAGGCTCCTCCCGCCTTCATTAGGAGGTGGTGTAATAAATGTATACTTCTGATACTACAATATGTATAACACATACTGATTTTTACAGTTACAGGCACCGTTTTTACAGCTGCACACACGCACACAAACACACACACAGTGGAGATCAAAAATTAAGGACCCTCTATATAAAATAGGCTACTGATTTTTTTTCTGAATCTTGTCTTCATTATCGCTCAATTGAAGGATAGTAGCTGTAGGTAGACCACTATTCTACATTTTTGAAAAGCGTGACACAAAATTCCAAGGCATTTAAACAAAAATCTTTATTTTGTGGAAATCACAGTGATCATAATTAGAGAACAGTTACCACTGTAGCATGAAAGAAGATTACAGCTAACATTTTGGAGGGTCACAGTTGTCAGAAATTAGTATTGTCAGAAATTAGTAGGAAGTGTAGAAGCTCTTGCTGTGAGGTTTCTTAGCCTAACTTTTGTCTCCAGGATTTCCAAAAGAGATTTCGTTGGTTTAGACAGGACGGCTATTTCATTATTTCATTGTTCTTAGCTTCAAGGAACTGCTTTACCTGTTTTGCAGTGTGACAGGCGCATTGTCTTGCATGAAAATTGCTGGCTGATTGGGAGATGCTTGCAGGGAAGGAACTGCGTGTTGCTGAAGGAGGTTCTGATAAACATTTTCATTCACTCTGCCATGTAGCTGTATAAAAGGCCCAGCTATTGCTGCAGAAAACATCCCCCAAACCACGACACTTCCTCCTCAAATCACGAAAGACAATCAAGGCCCCGATCAGACAGAACATGTTTTTCAGGCTTGGTTTTTTTGGTTGACTTTTTTTTTTTTTTGTTAGAAAAGAACAGTGCACTGAATTTTATGTTGCTAGGCAACCACTGAATCGGCTGTCCTGTTAGTCTAATCAAGGATTATAGCGCAAGTGCTCTAAAATCTTTCGTTTGCTGTTAAGTAAACTGTCATATTAGCAGAAACTTAACTCCTGGAAACCTCGCAACAGCCACCACAAGTTTCTCCTCCATCATTGCAGTCTCCGGACGTTCCAAGCAACCGTAAACTTCAGTTTTCCCCCACCCAAAAACCAATGGAAGGCCCGCCAGAGTTGATTTTTCCAGGCACTCCGAGCACTCCTACAAAAACGCGAGGGGCCCGGGGCGCATAAATAGTGCGCAAAACGCTCCCTGCCAATAGAGAACTATTTTAAAAAGGCGCTTCTCACAGCAAAAAACGTGTTCTGTCTAATCAGGGCCTAATTTGGTAGGCCTAGTCGAGCACTGTTTCCTTCTGCAATGGCACCAAAAGCAGAGATTGTCTTATTATTGGGAGATGAGAGCAGTGACGTGCACAGACCTCTGGAGGGGCAGGCAAGTAGTGGCGTTACAAGGGCACAATCGTGGTCCAGGGGTACCTAGATCAGACCAAAAGTTCACTTTAGCGTCGGCAATTAAAGGCCCCCGAGGCCCCCTCCCCCACCTCCCGTGCACGCCACTGGATGAGAGGGTCTGTATTACTTACTATTGGAGAAAGCCTAATAAAGCAGTGTTTTCAGACAGTGGATTTACATTTTCATTAAATTTTCTTTCCTTTTTTTTGTTCACACCAATGCGAAAATCGGATTGAATTTTTGTTGTAAATCTTAACTGGTAAATTGAAAACAAGCTAACATGTATTCTAAAAATCTCAATAATTTGGATAATGTAGAATTGTTTATGGAGCAGATGAAACGCCTATAATTTATGATTTTGATCATTTTCTTAAAAATGAGTTAAAGACTGAAATGTGAGGTTTATCATTTCATAAAACTTTTTATTTGGTCAAATCTTTAATTGAACATATAGTACATGTTAGTAGATGACATGTTGTAAGTCTCCCAACCAAGATTTTTTTGTTTGTTTAAAATCGAGCCATCATTTTTAATATTAATATTTTAGTTTATGCAAACAAAAAGTGCATAGCGCTGCAAATTTTATTTGTTGTTTGTTGGTTTGATGATTTCATTGTGTATGAGTACTTTTTGAACATTTCCAACACATTTTAACAATACCGTGATAATACTGATAACCACAATCATGGTCATTTGTTTATTTATTACTGTTTACTTTATTGAGGTTAGGGGTGCTCTGATTGATCGGCTACCGATCGTTATCGGCCGATAATCACGTTGGGATGTTTGATCGGCTGTCTCTAAAAAGGCAGATCTCAAAAAAAACGATCTCAAGCTTATGACGCTGCCATGAGAGGTTTGGCACGACATGCAGCGGCGTCTCAGTCTCTGTCCGGCAAAAAATCATTATAATGCTGAAGGTGAGGAACTCACCTTCATATTTCTTCATTAAATAACTTATAAAGCAATTTGAAAACCTTGTGTGAGACGTAATTTCACAAACAGCGAGAGTGAATCACCGCGCACACGCTCTCTCAAAATACACAAATGTCTTCAAATAACCAAAAATAGCATCTGTCTATAAGCGAGCCGCACAGTTGACACAGGAGGAATTGTAACTTGCACAATCGAGGCGGTGTCACATCGTCACTAAAGTTTATAAAATTGCAACGTTTAATTAGTGCCAGTGTTAACCATGCAGCCTCAGCGCAGCTAATGGAGACCGTGTGCAATACACACTCGAGCGCACACAAATAACGCCAGGTTCACATACTGTGGCATGGTATCTTTTCTACGCTCAGTTAGCGGATATAAAGCGCGCACCTGCACACGGTTGCGGTCCGACAAGTAAGTTCAGGAGCGGTGCGTCTGCAGCGAGTGCATGTAGGTTTCCGCACATCCTTAGTCATTTTGCTGCATTAAAGTAACAGCAAATTTGCAGTAAAATAGGAAACATGGATTGAGCACGAACAGTAGTAATACACCATAAATGCTTTAGTAAAGGTCTCTGTGTTTCACAGTCAACACATGGCTTTTTGTTTATTTTTAAAACAAGGAGAAGTGCACTTTTAGATAAACAAGGCAGTAATAGATGGCACTCGTGGAGGAAGGAAAACACAGTTCTTTATGAACCGCAGGACTGCATTTAATAAAGATTTAAATGCAAAAGAAAAAAAGGCAGTAGCGCTGACTATTTCTGTCAATGGTAAGTCTGTGATAACGTAAGAAAAGTAGTTTAAACGTTTTGCCACTTGCTTGAGCAACTTATATAAATCTAGAAGTAAATGCAAAATTAAAATGCATTGAATAATGTGTTGCTTATATTGTTTAAACATGTCTGTGAAAGATTGTATTACTGTACTGTGTAAAAAAAGAATTGCAATGCTGAAAAAGCATTTTCAGTGACAATGTTTGGATTTGAAATCAAAATAATGATTAATGGGTTTGATGGTAAACACTGTGTTGTGTGTGTGTGTGGTGTGTGGTATATAAGATAATAGTTTCCTGAAAATATTATGTTCTTTGTGTTTTAATTTTGATAATTGATTGTATATTAAAATGGTTCTAAAACCGATGTGTTACTTGAAGGGCACTGAAGGACAGTGCATGAAACTCTTGTGACTATGACCAAGAAGTTCTGCATAGATGCCAAGAGTAAAGTAAGATTTACACATACATTCATGCATTTGGCATATGCTTTTGTATCAGTGTATCATATAAATCATTTGAAATCAAACTCATTACTTTGGCTTAGCTATTTGGCTTCTGCCAGGAATCACAGCATGAATTAGCTTTGAAGAAGCAACACATGGCCTATTATAAAAAAAATATATACAAACCCAATTCCAAAAAAGTTGGGACACTGTACAAATTGCGAGTAAAAAAAGGAATGGAATAATTTACAAATCTCATAAACTTATATTTATTCACAATAGAATATAGATAACATATCAAATGTTGAAAGTTAGACACTTTGAAATGTAATGCCAAATATTGGCTAATTTTGGATTTCATGACAGCTACACATTCCAAAAAAGTTGGGACAGTTAGCAATAAGAGGCCAGAAAAGTTAAATGTACATATAAGGAACAGGTGGAGGACCAATTGCAACTTATTAGGTTAATTGGCACAGATGGGTTTATACAAATAACAGCCTCTCCCCCCCCCCCCCCCCCCCCCGAGTGGCAGGTCTCTCAGAAGTCAAGATGGGCAGAGGATCACCATTCCCCCAATGCTGCGGCGAAAAATAGTGGAGCAATATCAAAAAGGAGTTTCTCAGAGAAAAATCGCAAAGAGTTTGAAGTTATCATCATCAACAGTGCATAATATCATCCAAAGATTCAAAGAATCTGGAACAATATCTCTGTGCGTAAGGGTCATGGCCGGAAAACCATACTGGATGCCCGTGATTTTCGGGCCCTTAGACGGCACTGCATCATACAGGAATGCTACTGTAATGGAATCACAACATGGGCTCAGGAATACTACCAGAAAACATTGTCGGTGAACACAATCCACCGTGCCATTCGCAGTTGCCGGCTAAAAATCTATAGGTCAAAAAATAAGCCATATCTAAACATGATCCAGAAGCGCAGGCGTTTTCTCTGGGCCAAGGCTCATTTAAAATGGACTGTGGCAAAGTGGAAACTGTTCTGTGGTCAGACGAATCAAAAATTTGAAGTTCTTTTTGGAAAACTGGGACGCCATGTCATCCGGAATAAAGAAGACAAGGACAACCCAAGTTGTTATCAGCGCTCAGTTCAGAAGCCTGCATCTCTGATGGTATGGGGTTGCATGAGTGCATGTGGCATGTGGCATGGGCAGCTTACACATCTGGAAAGGCACCATCAATGCTGAAAGGTATATCCAAGTTCTAGAACAACATATGCTCCCATCCAGACGTCGTCTCTTTCAGGGAAGACCTTGCATTTTCCAACATGACAATGACAGACCACAAACTGCATCAATTACAACATCATGGCTACGTAGAAGGATCCGGGTACTGAAATGGACAGCTTGCAGTCCAGATCTTTCACCCATAGAAAACATTTGGCGCATCATAAAGAGGAAGATGCGACAAAGAAGACCTAAGACAGTTGAGCAACTAGAAGCCTGTATTAGACAAGAATGGGACAACATTCCTATTCCTAAACTTGAGCAACTTGTCTCCTCAGTCCCCAGACGTTTGCAGACTGTTATAAAAAGAAGAGGGGATGCCACACAGTGGTAAACATGGCCTTGTCCCAACTTTTTTGAGATGTGTTGATGCCATGAAATTTTAAATCAACTTATTTTTCCCTTAAAATGCTACATTTTCTCAGTTTAAACATTTGAAATGTCATCTATGTTGTATTCTGAATAAAAAATTTAAATTTGAAACTTCCACATCATTGCATTCTGTTTTTACTCACAATTTGTACAGTGTCCCAACTTTTTTGGAATCGGGTTTGTATTTACCAATCAAAGTGTTAAGGTAATATAACTGAGGGTTTTCAGTCTGTCATGTCCAGTTTCTCACTGTGTTTCTGGAAGGAATGCGTTTACGTATGCTGCTCTGGGTCCTGCTGATTCCCACCTCAACAGAAAGAAGTGTCACATTTCAGCATCTGGTTTTCATAGCCAATACAGGATGTTTTCGAAGTGCAATAAAGTAACAACACTTTAGAATGAAACTGGATTGGTCTGGACTTTGAGGTCAAAACAAAAAACTATTATTTTCCCTGAAGCAAAGAGGCAGTCCAGCCAGAAAACAGTGGAGAAAACTGCCATCTCATTGGAAGGTGCACATCCTTACACTTTCACATGTGGGACCGCTGCATACACCAAAATGATCTGGGTCACTTTATTTCTGCATCTTCTTGCATCATCAACTGTGGTGAGTGCTGTAAACGTCATCTGTAATTACTGTTAATATTTTAATAAATCTTTAAAAATGTTTATTTAGATTCTTGCAATATTTGCTAGAATGCATTTATTTAATTCTTATTACAAAAAATACTTTAAGACAACATGTTTATATTACAACTGGTAAAGGCTGCTTGTTTAAGATAAATATATAATTCAATTTCATGTTAAATAATGCAATCTTTTTTTTTTTTTCATTTTTAATCGTATTTTACAAATTATACTGCAAATTAATATTTTGTTGTATGATGCAACTTGTGAATATGTAATAACGTGTGGTATATTTAGTTTTTCTTAACAGAATACCTGCAGTACTCATCGCAATGATCCTGCTATATTGACTAGGGAGTCTGAGGATGTCTCTCTCCAAGGCCAAAAAGAGCATTATCACAGAGACGCAGGCAAAGACATGTGCACTATGCCATGTGAAATGACTGCAAAGCTAATGCGTGATGAGAAACATTCCTTGTGCAGTAGGGGTTTAATTTCTTTTTTTGCTTGCAGTGTGATATTCTTCAATAATTTGCACTTTTTTTTTTACATTTACTCTGTCACTCTTTTAAACCCACTGCAGTTTTAACAGAGTTTAATGCAGGTTGTGTGTCTTAGGTAACCTCCAGCATACCATAGTGTCATATACAAGAAACACTAGGAAGTTGATCAGTGATCTCATTGATGAACAGCAGAAAGCTTTGGAATTTCTCTCAAGTCAGGTATTTTAAAATGTCAATTTCCAAACCGCATATCCTCTTCTGCATTCTGAAACCTATTGCTTTGAATTCTTTTTCTAGATAATTGAGCTCATGGCCAAAGTAAACGCACTCAGTTCAGATGTGCAGAGAAGCAACAGTGACATCTTTTCTGTGACGCCTATGGAGTCCCACGGTGACATGATTAATGCTGTCAAACTTTCAGCAAAATATTTATCATCTATACATCCTCACATAGAATTCCCTTTCATTCCACAGGGAAAGACTGTAGTGACATCCAAGAGACAGGTGCCGTGTCTCCAAAAATCCCTAGTGGAATTTATATAATTCAGCCAGAAAACACAGATGTTTCCTTTGAGGAAAGTACCTTTTAGTTTTGTTTAAAAATTTCCAACCACAGTTATTTTAATCTAAAAGCAAATCAAACATGGTTTACACATGATGAACTGAGCATCTTAAACTGGAATCTAACAGGTGTTCTGTGAGATGGATTACATGGAGGGCAGATGGACAGTAATACAGAGACGGACGGATGGTCTCACCGACTTCAAACGAATGTGGTCACAGTACTTGGATGGATTTGGACACTTACCGGGTACAATAAATCAGTTAATGGGATAGTTCACTGAAAAATGAAAATTCTGTCATTTACTCACCCTCTTGTTGTTCCAAACTTGAATGAGTTTTTCTTCTGTTGAACACAAAAGAAAAAGTTTTGAAGAATGTGGGTAACCAACGTGCTAGTGACTGCCATAGGTGGAAGAAAGACAAAAGTCAGTGGCACCAGCACGGTTTGGTTACCAAAACTTCTTAAAATATATCCTATGTGCTCAATTAGAGAGCAACTCATACAGGTTTGGACTATATGAAGGGTTAAACGGAAATTAAAATTTTTTTTTGGGTGAAATATCCCTTTAACTTCTAAATCAGATAATGTCTTCAATATGAATAAACAGGTATCGACTTTATCTATGTCTCTGAAGGTGAACACTGGTTGGGTTTTAGAAAGATCTTCAATATTTTGAATCAGAGAAACACATGTTTCCAGCTGCACGTGTCTCTGGTCTCACAAGATGACACCACCGCCTATGCTTCATATGACAATTTCTGGCTTGAAGACGAAACAAAATTCTTTGCAATACACCTTGGCAAATATGCTGGTAGTGCAGGTCAGCCAATAGCAAATATTCCCATAACACTAATTATTGCTTCAAAATTTGCATGGAAAATGCAAATAATGTCCACTTAATCCATCTGGGCCTGCTGATGATTGAAGGGATAGTTCACCCAATAATGAAAATTCTGTCATTAATTGCGTACCGGAAGTGTCTGTATATTCTGGTTTGAATAAGTAAGGCGAGCAAAAGAATGCGGCCTTTCAATTTTGAAATTTCAGACATTGATTACAAAATATTAGAGTAGTGCTCTCTTCCTTTGCTTGCAAGCAGTGCAACGCTGTCTGCGATGGGTTGTATATCTCATGTCCAACACAAACACGCTGCGTCTTAGGGATTGGCAACAACTTGAGGGCGAAGGCATAATGACGGAATTTCATTTTTGTGTAACGATCCTTCATTTTAGGAGTGCACAGTATAGAAACACCCCCCCTATGACAATCTGTAAGTAAATATGTCAATAGATTCTCTTTCTGCAGGTGATGCTGTTGCGAGGGTGATTGACCCAAGAGCCAGAACCACGACTGGCCATGTCAGTACTCTGATGTTGACAGTTGACGGTTGTCTCCATTCTGCAATTTGCGATAAAGCTGTTGAGCGCTGCAGTTGTGGACCACAAACAAAACACAGGCTGGTGGGTTGAACCAGTGTGTGAAAGGCAAATTTGAATGGCGAGATCTGGGTCCAATGTGAGGTCAGAAGAGTTGAGATCTCAAATTCAAAATAAATCTCTGAAGCTTCTGAAGATTTTGTATTAAAATGAAAAAATTTATAAATTTGGAATCACTAAAAACATGCACTGCTGCCCTGTGAGCTTCTCTAAAAAAGCAATTTGTAGGAATAAACCTTTTGGCATTTAGTCCACCATGCTTTTAAAATCCTGGGTCACAGCCCAAAATATTCATACTAATTTTTCATTGTTATGACTAATGGGAATTGTGTCATTACGGCTGGTAATACACTGGTAATTCCCAGGAGCACATTTCCTCAATTGAATGTTTGTATGAGATTTTACTCAAATCAAAGCCTGTTTCTGACACTTTCTGAAAAAAATAAAAGGTAATTGTTAGATAAAGTTTAAAGTTTTCAAAGTAAAGTAACACTGTGAAATGAAAGTTACGAGAAATGAGAAATAAAGTCACAATTCCAAGATAAGAAGTCACAATCATGATAAAGTCCTGAGAGTTATGGAGGTTATTAACATTTACTGAAACTGAAACTAAAACGGAAATTAAATACCACAACAACAAAAAAAAAAACAATAGAAAAACGAAACTAAAATTTTCCCAAAAATTTCCACAAAGAAAACAAACTTAAATATAAACTGAAACTACCATGCATTGCTTCAAAACAGACTAAATTGAAATAGAAATTATGTTAAAATACTTTCAGTCTTCGATTTTTAATACTTTGGTCTACAGTGCCATGACTAGATGGGTGGCATGAAGTGGCCCCAACCACCCCTAATATGTAATGGGCCACCCTAAGTGCCATCGTAAAGTTCTACACTACAAATGGCCACCTCCTAAGACAGAGGTAGGTCCTTTAATCAAGCCATAACCTCTTTGATTTAAATAAAGCAGACAAGGATTGATAGTGAAGAGGTATTCAGTGACTGATACCAGAAATACCATTTTAGCATCTTATTTATAAACTAAATGGGGGTTTTAATGAATGTCAGTTTAGTTGCACTCTTTTTATGGCAGAATTAAATTATGATAGAAGCTCAACAAAGTCTAAAATACCATCAACGAGTAACGCCACCTGCATTTGAACAAGTATTAGAGATCATCAGAGGACACACATTTGTCCATAAATCCATAGAATGTAGGTAAAGTTATGTTTTAAGTAATCGGGACTGGAAAAAGAAATTATTTGAACAAAACTAGACAAAGTTGTCCCTTGCCAAGTACTTGTGTGAGAAATGAAATAGAAATAAAAAATAAAATATGAACTAACAAACCAAACTAACAGACTTGGTGCAATAGCTGAAAAAAAAACCTAACAAATCATTTGAAATTCAAATAAAAACAAACTAAATTAAAAACCCAAAACTATATAGTATCTTGAGTAATAGTCGCAATTCCAAGATCCAATCCCACTGTGACATATAAAGTCAGTTTGAGAGATTTAGTCGTAATTACAGAAACAAAGTTAATTGCCTAATATAAAATTCACATTGTTGGATATATAGTAGAAACAGGTGTGTTCCTAAAAATATTTACTAAGCTCTCTCTTAGACGGCATACATTAAGATTAATAAAAAAAGTTTTTATGTTCTGACAAATAAAAACTTTTAGGGGACCAGGCACTTTGAAATAAGGCTTCGCCATAAACACTTCGCCATTGACGTGGGTGGCCTATTGTTTGTCCTGATTCATTGGCAGGACAGAGATAATTAACACGCTTTAAATAAGCTGCGTAGTGTGTGGCCACTATTAACATCACTGTCCTTGGGTAAATATGTCAGTTATGTGTGTATATGTTAAACCATCTGTACTATGTCTATTTAGAGCAAAGAATCCTGCCAAATTTTGTCCTGCCAAAGACTAAACAAAAAGTCCAGTTCTGCTGAAGCGTTTCGTGAGCAGGACCTTGCCCTGGGCCTATGTGGGAGTCATCGTGAGAGAGTGCAGGGAAACCAGATAAGACTGACTGAACACCATGCTATCAACATGAGAATTTGGGATTTAGTGCGCAAAAGGGATGATTATTTTAAAGGAGACATGGATAACGGTAATGTCTTCACTCAGACATAAAATTCTGCAATGTTTTACAAAGTTTCCTCCCTACACTGTAAAAATTTATTTTTCAAATAAATGTTTTCATTCTGAAATCATTGTTATGATGTCACAACCATGAACACATTCTGGGGCATCCTGCACCTATTTTTTATTTTATTATAATTTTTTTGGACATTGCACCGGTCAGAGTTTTGCCTTCTTTCCTTGATATGAGCAAAGAAAAAAAAACATTTAAAATAACATATCTTTTAAGTGTAAGGTATGGTACACATAAACGTAATATATTTTTTAAATAAGTTTTAAATTATTTCTAAAATGTTTTTAAATTTTATATTCTTTAATTATCTTCTTATATTTATTAAAAAAATTTATTTCAATCATGACAACTTAGCATGGTGATGGATATGACAATGTTAATGCATTTGGTCTTGGCGGAACAGATCTGCTACACTGCTGCTGAATTGCTGCTGCTGTTGGTTATTGCTGTAGTTGTAGATTAATGCTGATGCTTCAAGCAAGTACAGGAACTTGCTACTGACAATGCATATGGTGATACGGTGCCATGAGTAATTAAGACATACTGCTGCTGCACAAATAGCATATAAAATAACCCCCCAACAAAGCTGGAAGAATAAACAAAACAATTAAATATGTATGCTAATGCTATACAATAATATGCTTAAAATCATTCCTGTAAGGCAGAAGGAATATAAAAGATAAACCCCCCCCAGAACAAGCAGATCTATTGCCAAGACATATGTACTGCTGCTGCTCCGGAGAGCTGTGAGACCGTGTGTTTGCCATCGATGTGAGCCTGGGCCAGACCTGAGTTAAGTGTTTCTGACCTGAGTTAAGTGTTCGTGGGCAATGGACCCAGAGTAAATTACTAGTGGCTTAACAATGTACCCTGGGTGCTGTAACCCAATAGCTCAAACTTACCTAGGTAGAAATGCGCACTGTGTGTGTCATTAACAAACAGGAATCACACTGTAGGCTGATAGATGAAGTAACCCCCAGCAACCAACTGGCTCAGGCTCCGGCGCCTGAGCAAGTAGTTTTAAATTTATCATTCAAGAGTTATCTTTTTTTTCCCCATTAACGTTCATCAACGTTACTGCAGTGGAAAAACTTACCTTTAACTTATTAATAAGCTAACAAAATATTTGGCGAAAGAATAAATCACTGTACACCCTGTAGTTGTGGTGTCATATGGACTGATTCTGCCTCAGAATCTGCTCATTTATTTTGATAATTTAAAATATTTATATTGCATATTAAAAACAATAATTTGCATTATATGAACACATCATTGCTAAATGCATGGCTCATTCCAAGATGGTCTTAAGCAAGACACTACAGTGACTTTATTTAAATGCAGTTGTCTGCTTTTATATTAATTGTGTCTAAATTAAAATTTGCAGCATAGAAATGCTGTACATGCTGCTGAGAAAAATCTTGATGACTGAATGCCTATGCAAGCTGCTGCTACTGCACAAGAGACTGAACTGCTGAGAGCTCCATTAATTAGGCATACGAATAGCTAGGCGAATGCATATTTTACTCTAACATGGTGTCTACGCCAAACTCGAGCGGCACAACATGACAAACAATAGTCCCGTAATCGATAGGTAAAGAGCGGGTTCTGTAAATGTATGCAGTGCGTAAAAACGGCCAATCGGCAACAAAACTTCTGCTAATACTGCTGCTATTGATAAATTTGCACATAACCTTTCAATACGGAGTGAGTACATGCTGTTGCTGTTCAGGGAATTTCACAAGGTTTGTTGTGTGAGTTGTTGCAAATGTAATTTTTCATCAGAATTTGCGAAGCATAATCTACTGCTGCTGCACCGAAACTGCTGTAAGCCCTGGTTTAATTATGCAAAGTAATAATACCTATTGCACTTTAAAGTATTAAGTTACCCTCCTAGATTTTACACTACAATTTTATGGCACAACTAAGCACTTTCTGCTAGCCGCTGCTCTATATTAGATCCATACTCTTACTTGCTAATGCATGCTGCTGCTAATTTATTTCGGGAACCGTGCATCTGATTTGCTTATGCATTCATAAAAATTTGCTAACCATGCAGCATGAATAACATGCATACTGCGCTGCACAAAAGACTTAGAATTGGCTACTACTACTGCCATTTATTAAATACCCAACCACAAAATAATGCTATTTTGCTTTGAAGAGTTCAAAACCCGGTGACTGAATAGCAAAGTAACAAAAAGCCTATTTCACCTAACAGTTCACTACCCATTCCAGTGTTCTCTGCACTGAAAGTTCCATGCAACTAAATGTTACTTTATGCTGCCCCGGCTGTATATTAGCAGCAGTGATAAGTCTGTATGCCATGCAGACTGCTGCTAATATTTCTAACACTGCATCTGAATTTTGCCATGTGTGCTGCTGCTATTAAAATTCACTAAACTAGTGATCTGAATAGCTATGCATACTGCTGATACAGCTGCACGAATGTACTTAGAATTACTATAAGCGTCTTTATTAAACAATGAAACACAAACAAATAATGCCTATTTCACTTTAAAGAGTTCACAAAATCTACTGTAAGCCCTGTTAAATAGCAAATAAATAAAATGCCTATTTCACTTAAAAGAGTTACTTACCCGTATATAACTTATCAATCACTGAAATTTCAATCAACTAAAGTACTTTCTTCTTTCTCTGCTCTACTTTCTGCTGCTGCTGCTATATTAGTAACAATAATTTGACTGCTAATAATCCTGCTGCTAATATTATTTCTAATATTGCATATGAAATTGCTATGCATGCTGCAGCTATTAAATTAGCTACATGCGACCTGAATACTATGCATACTGCTGCTACAGCTGCACAAAGGTACTTAGAATTGCTATAAGCCCCTTTTAAATAAACAAAATGCAAATGATGCCTATTCGCTTGGAGAGTTCACATACCATCCATTTTAAGTTTAACCGGCAACTTCAGCAATTGTAGAAGTCGCTTGGCTAAAAGCGTCTGCAAATGTAATAAGAATGTAAATGTAAACTACAGACTACCTACTGCTGCCACAACCAAATGCATAATTTGATTTGCTATGCATACTGCTATTAATAATCGCTTAATAAATAAATAAATCGCTTAAACGCTCTGTGAAAGTACTAGAATTGCTGTAGCTCATCCATGCATTATCGCTGAAATTTCATGCAACTAAAGTACTTTCTGCTGCCCTTGCTATATTAACAATAATAATTGGTTGCTATGCAGACAGCTGCTAATATTATTTCTAACATTGCATCTGAATTTGCCATGTCATTCTGCTGCTATTAAATTAGCTAAAAATTGCAATCTGAATAGCTATGCATACTGATGTTACAGCTGTATGAAAGGAATTACTATAAGCGCCTTTATTAAACAATGAAACACAGACAAATAATGCCTATTTCGCTTTGAAGAGTTCACAAAATCCCTGTACGCCCTGGTAAATAAACAAAGTTATAAAAGCCTACTTCAATTTAAAAGAGTTACTTACCCCATGCGTTATCACTGAAATTTCATGCAACTAAAGTACTTTCTGCTGCCGCTGCTATAAACAACAGTAATAATTTAACTTGATTTGCTGAGCATACTGCAATTAACAATTCGCTAGAACGTGATCTGGATTCTAGATCCTGATGCTACACTCCATGAAATACTAAATTGCTGTAAGCCCAACTGAATACACAAATAGTAAATTCCAGTTTAAGTGTGTCCTACTATTAACTACATTGTACATGGCTACTGATTGGAAATGATTTATTATTATTAGTATCTTTACATTTAAAACGAATTCATGATTAATGATCTTCAAACTATCACTAAACATGACTTTTATAATAAACTCTTCACTATCGCTGAACCAAGGTAACATGTGAAATAGAGGTGTGGCCCCTTTAAATGAGCGCTCCCTCTTCTGACTAAATGCATTGCAATGCGGCACGAGTACATGTATGAGCGGGTATATTATTTTATGTTGCTCATTAAAATAGGTAAGTATGTTGACAGTATGACGTTTATGAAAGACAATTATATGGGTTCTCCTTGACTTAAACTGTGAACAACTGTGAAACGCCACTGCGAACCAACCCCACTAGTGATGTGCATCTGAAGTGATCCGTTCGCGGTTAATGTAGAAATGATTGCCCACAGAAGATATTAAAAGCATTGGAGATTTCGGGCAACTAAGGTAATCCCCAATTCACTTTACTATTCTAAAATCCGCGACGCTTGACGTTGTATTCTCACTTACATGAACTAGGAAAAGTGCTTGCTGCTGCTGCTAATGCCACTGCTGTTATATGAACAATAGATGCTTAGTAATTACTCCTCACATAATTACAAGAACCTTGTGTTATAAGCTGACTTCAGTGGGGAAGATGCTACAAAATAAAAGTGTATAATATGGCCCTTTTCAGATGATTTACACACACACACACACACACAGACAGTTTTTTTTTATGGTTGATGGGGAACTCTTCACAGGCGTAATGGTTTTTATACTGTACAAACCGTATTTTCTATTGCCCTACACCAACCCTACCCCTAAACCTACCCCTCACAGGAAACTTTCTGCATTTTTAGATTTTCAAAAAAACTCATTCTGAATTATTTATAAGCCTTTTGAATTACAGGGACACTGAAAATGTCCTCATGAATCACCTTCTCGTTGTAATACTTATGTCATACCCATGTTATTATACAAATTTGTGTCCTCATAAACCACATAAACATGCACACACACACACACACACACACACAGTTATATAATAAAATTACACCACACACAAAAAAAATTTTGAGACTAACCATTTACTAAGAAAACTTTTAATTCCTGGTGCAGCAACTATCTATAAAGTTGCAGCACAACAAGCATGGGCCAAGGCCAGTTAGTTAGCATGTCCCTTGAAATAATAAAAAAAAGTCTAAAAATAGTCACTCTGATAGTCATCAGTAACAGAGCCTATCAACATGAGAATAGAAACAAGACAGTGGCTTCCCATGACCCACTGTGTGGGTTACCTTTTGACCCATCGGTTTGGCTCACATACTCAGTTAAGATTTTTGTGGGCAGTATACTGACCACTAAAGCACGCACACATTTAGTCATGTGGGTATATCACACACACACACACACACACCCACGAGAGTGGACGGTGGAGAAAGAAATGCCAAGAAAAGGCAAGTAAAGAGAATCAAAAGTGTGATGTTGCCGCTGAATGTACATTGACGATTGGACAGTCTGGAATTCCATTGAAGCTGTTTCCCACAGTTTACAGAGATTTGGGTGCTTGTAATGAACACACAGGATGTAGAGGTTTATTGGGAACGCTGAAATAGACCCAAAGGAATTCTACATCTGCACTCCGTCACTGGGTTTTGATTTTTGAAGCTGAAAGCAGATTTTAATCACCGTTCCTAATACAAACAGAGAGGAATATACAATGAAATAGTTATTTTGAAAGTTGAAGGACCTGCATGTGGCATTTCTGCAATTTCTTCAGTGATTTTTCATATTTGAAAATGTTACTAATCAAGAATGTCAGTGGATTCTGTTATCTGTCTAATGCTGAAATCAGGACTAAATGCTTTAAGCAACATTCAGTTTGATCAAATAAGACGAGCAAGAAAGAAAACAATTTTTAGATTTCGTAAACCAGCACGAAGATTGCTATATTCCTCATTTATAGCCAATGAGTGGAAAAGAACAGTCAGAATTCCTCGGTGCTCTGCACTATCTCAAGACTTAAACGGGAACATAACAAAGGATTGTAGAAGATGGTGACTTGCCAGTGTGTAGCGCACACTCAATCAGTCACAGCTGGATGTTTGGATAACAGGATGTGTTAGCTTTGCTGTATTCACAATTCAGACGTGAACCGCCTCAGTTGAAATTATGAATCAAAGGAGACCTGTTCTGGAGGATAGAAATCAATCAAAGTATCACACGATTGAAAGGAGAAACAGAAGTAAAGACAATCTACTGATGAACGAAGACTTTGGTGAGGACTGTTATGGCAGTTATGGACACTACCATGGGTGAGTTGGTCAAGGTTCTGTATGTACTGTCTGTTTGATTACCATTGCCTTCAAAGATAATATGTAGTTCAATGTCCTGACCTGAAACTGTCACTCAATATTCAATGAAATATCTGTGATGTGACGGTTTGCTCATTTAAAATGTTAGGTTTCATTAAATAGGCATTTGAAACTAGTAATGGCAATTTTTGTATTTATTTTATGAATAATTAACAAAATGACTGGTAACAATAGTAAAAATAATTTTATGTAGAACTAATTTGTATTATTCAACAACATATTAATAATGTAAATTATATATACACACACACATACTATTTAAATACATAATATTTTAAAATAACATTACAGTTATATAATATATATGTCATCTATCGTTTATAATTATATATGATTTATATAATATTTAATATAATAATTATGTTTCATTCTCTCTCTATATATAAATTATTATTAACTTCAAAAAAATATTAACATTATTTTTTTAAATACATAATTTGTATCAGTAACATTCAGCTTAAGAACTATGTGATACTATTTATACAATAAATAAAACTTACATATAAATAGAGCTATTTTATTATATAGATTAGTAATTAAAGTTTTATGTAAAATATTTATATATTTGTTTTTAAATAAAAATACACAAATACAATGATGTATAAACAATGATACATGTGATATTCATGTGGCATTGTATATTTACATACTTTTTATGTATGGGGAAAAAAAATCTGATATTAATAAGAAAACAAATGCTAATCAGTAATAACAAAAGGGGCTACTTTTAAAATGAATTATAATGCAATCTTTGGAAGATTGGTAATTGGTTATTTTCGAGTAACTTAAGTGGTGTGAATAGTAACACTTCAAAACATTTTGTGAAATTGTGGTCACAGTACACATTCTTGATCTGTTTCGAACCATTATAGTGAGAACCTGGCTCGACAGGCGTTACCCAAGAGCAGAAGGCAGGCGGTGCGAGGGGCAGCCTACATGTTCAATGCCCATCCCAACAGCTTAACCCCTGTAGAGGAACGTTTCCTTGATGCTGCCGAGTATGGAAACATACCTGTGGTGCGCCGAATGCTTGAGGAGATCCCTGTGCTGGATGTTAACTGTGTGGACTACATGGGCCAGAATGCATTGCAGTTGGCAGTGGCAAACGAGCACTTAGAAGTAACAGAGCTCTTGTTGAAGAAAGACAACCTGTCACGTATTGGGGATGCACTTTTGTTGGCCATCAGCAAAGGTTACACCAGGATTGTCGAGGCCATTTTGAGCCACAAAGCTTTTGCCGACTCCAAGAGACTTACAGCGAGCCCTAGTCAGGCTCCAATGCATGATGACTTTTTTGCGTACGATGAAGATGGCACGCGCTTTTCTCATGACGTCACTCCAATCATTCTAGCATCTCATTGTCACGAATATGAAATCGTGCACATTCTTCTGGGTAAGGGTGCTCGCATTGAGCAGCCACATGACTACTTTTGTACCTGCGACACCTGCAATTACCATCAAAAGTACGATTCTTTCTCCCACTCCCGCTCGCGTATCAATGCATACAGGGGACTGGCCAGTCCAGCGTACCTCTCTCTATCCAATGAGGATCCTGTGTTGGCGGCCCTTGAGCTCAGCAATGAGCTGGCTTCCTTGGCCAATATTGAAAAAGAATTTAAGGTACAGCAGTGTCAACTAGGCCTGTTTGTCATTTTAAAAGATAGGTCACTCAAACATGAAAATCATGTGATTATTTAGTTATTTAACCTTCATTTGATTCCAAACCCGAAGAATGTACTGGCCATTGTTTTTCATGTAAATAAAGTAGAAGTGAGCACCAGTTTAGACATTTCACATTTAGTCATACACATTTTTCTGTGTAAGCAGACTGAAATCATTATTTTAGTATTTGTTCATATTTTGAATTAGCTTTTATTTTAGTTTTCAGTTTTAATTTTAATTTACGTTTTAGTTATTTTGTCATGCGCTTTTGTAATTTAAAAAAAAGATCTATATTTTGCTTGAATTTATGTTTAACAATTAACAATAACTACACTGACCGAAATTTTAAAGGGGTCATATGATGCTGCTAAAAAGAACATTATTTTGTGTATTTGGTGTAATGAAGTTTATGTGGTTTAAGGTTAAAAAAACACATTATTTCCCACATACTGTACATTATTGTTTCTCCTCAATGCCCCGCCTTTCCGAAACAAGGCGATTTTTACAAAGCTCATCGGTCTGAAAAAGCGAGGTGTGCTCTGATTGGCCAGCTATCCAGTGCGTTGTGATTGGTCGAATTCCTCAAGCGTGTGACGGAACTGTTACGTCCCTTACCATATTGTGATGGCTGCGGCAACCACATGTGACAACCCCGGGCTGGACTCCGCTTCATCCACGGTGAAAGCCGATCCGGCGATCGACAGCGCGAAGTTGAAGTATTTCCTCAGTGACCAGCACGGATCAGCTCCAGGCATGACGAAGGGATATTGTCCTCTTTTGGAAGACCAAACAAAGTAGTTTCGCTTTCACAACAAAGCACACAGCGCCTTCACGACATGGCGGCAGCAACAATACTACAGCAAGAATAAAAGTTACGCCTTCTTTCTTTACGTGAACATTTGGGCGGCGTTATGCAAATCTTTATCTGTTCCACAGGGCGTGTATGAAAATATTGGTGGGCGTGTTAGAACGAGTCGTTTTAGGTAGGCGTGGCTGACCCTTAACTTTTATAAAGAATATCTCTTTGGATTTGAGACTTTAGTCTTTGCAACTTTACAGATCTTCTTTATGCACCAAGAGCTTGTAACACTCCAAAGAGAAAGGAAAAATTTAAATCGCATCATATGACCCCATTAAATAATTTTTCACTAAAGTTTGACATCATTGTGACATGACCAGTTCAAATGAACCATTGTGTGTCAGGTGACCAATCGCCATGCTGCTTCTTTAAATATATAAAACTGCACATGAGAAATGACAACTAAGTAGAGCAAAAGATTATGTGAATAGCCAATTAAATTTGTTAATTGTATCGACTCATTTCATGATCGCCATTTACTGTCATTTTTGAGCTCATTGACCAGTACATTCATCAATACTTCTCTTTTTGTGTTCCACACAAGAATTCTCACATCATTTTCATTTTGGTTGAACTAATTCTTTAAAAATGTAAAAAGATTTCATGTTCTTTGTAATGATTATCTTCCTCAGAATGAATATAGGAAACTTTCTATGCAATGCAAAGACTTTGTTGTGGGACTTCTGGACCTTTGTCGGAGCACAGAGGAAGTGGAAGCCATTCTGAGTGGTGAAGATGATGAGGCTTTAGAAGTGCCTGGACGACCAAGTCTCATTCGCTTAAAACTCGCAATAAAGTACGAACTGAAAAAGGTAAATATAAAAAACAGAAATCTCACAATCTGCCCTCAAATTCTCTCTCAAAATGCTTCTTTTAATTTATTTGTCCCAAACAGTTTGTGGCCCATCCTAACTGTCAACAACAGCTCTTATCAATATGGTACGAAAACCTGCCCGGACTCAGGCAGCAGACCACCGCCATTAAGTTCCTAGTGGTTTTAGGTGTTGCAATCGGACTTCCCTTTCTAGCAATGGTGTATTGGGTGGCACCATGCAGCAAGGTAAGTATGTTCACACAAGTATGCTGTTTACTTTCAAACACTGGTGAAATCCAGATGTATTGCATAGCAAACATACAGTACATGTCTAAAGAATCGAGCAATGGCTTTAACATGAATCATTCACTGAAATCTTTGCTCAGTAAGGCTGTTCCCATGCTTGTAAATTATAGCAGTGCTTAAAATATCCACCATATCCTATGAGTCACAATAATGTTGATAAGCGTATCAGGCTGATAAGCAGTAATGTACAAATATACAATAGAAGAATGTATCCACAGCGCATTAAATCTTTTGTTAATCGCACCACAATCAGTAAAAAATTATGTTACCAACAGATGGGAAAGATCATGCGTGGCCCTTTCTTCAAGTTTGTGGCACACGCAGCCTCCTTCACTATTTTCCTTGGCCTTTTGGTCATGAACACTGCAGACCGCTTTGATGGGACAAAGCTGCTTCCAAATATGACCATTCATGACTATCAGACGCAGCTGTTTCGTATGAAAACAACTCCCTTTACGTGGATGGAAATGCTCATCATTTCCTGGGTCATAGGTTTGTTTCTGACTGATTTTTAACTTTTCAAAGGTTACTACTCTACTACAATCTGTATTCAGAGAACAAAATGTACAGTTCATTAGCATGTCTCAGGACAAACTGCATGTTGCAACATTCATTTCTGTGTTTTAATGTCCTTCACTCAGGGATGATTTGGGCGGAGTGCAAGGAGATCTGGTCCCAAGGTCCAAGAGAATATCTGGTTGAGCCTTGGAATTTGCTAGACTTTGGAATGTTGGCCATTTTTGTGGCATCCTTCATCTCAAGGATAATGGCTTGCTGGCATGCACGCGTAGCACAACGCTATGTTGATGAGCACTACACTGATTTGACCAATGTCACTTTGCCTTTTGAGGTGGGATACTTCCAGTTGGGTGAGTGATCGTCCTCAGCTTTCAGTCAGGCAAGATTTTGTTTTCCACAAAACTACGATATATAGTCTAATACAAAAAGCAATCTGGCTAAATATCTTTTTTGTTTCAGCTCGGATCGACTGGCTCCCGTCTGATCCTCAGTTAGTTTCTGAGGGCTTGTATGCCATTGCAGTGGTCCTGAGCTTTTCTCGAATTGCGTACATCCTGCCAGCAAATGAGAGCTTTGGACCACTGCAGATATCTTTGGGACGAACTGTGAAGGACATCTTCAAGTTCATGGTTATCTTCATTCTAGTCTTTCTGGCCTTCATGATTGGAATGTTCAACCTCTACTCATATTATCGGGGCGCTAAACAGAATGACGCTTTCACAACGTGAGTAGAAATACAGTCATGAGTTTGCCTATTAAGATATGTGCTTGGATCTTTGTCCTGGTACAAGACTACTATTAAAAACACACAATAATAAGTATGAATTATCATTTACTATTCTTATAATAAGGGGGAAATAATAAGAATCAATCAATCAATCAATCAATCGGTAAATCCTTTCTGAAGTATCATGTGACACTAAAGACTGCTAAAAATTCAGCTTTGCCATCACAGGAATAAATTATATTTTAAAATATATTAAAATAGAAAACAGTTATTTTGTAATAATATTTCCCAATATTGTTGTTTTTACTCTATTTTTGTTCAAATAAATACAGCCTTTGTGCGCATAAGAGTCTTCTATTGAAAACCTGAAAAAATCATGCCGAACCCAGACTTTTGAACGGTAGACTAAATACACAAATTGTACAAAATTATAAGCGAATTGATCCATGAACATGAACAAATAAATGCACTTCTTATGAGAAAAGGAAATGTTCCTCAATTTACATCTCCATCAATAAATATATATCTTCTCTCTCTATCTCTGTAGTGTAGAGGAAAGCTTCAAAACATTGTTTTGGGCAATATTTGGCCTTTCTGAGGTCAAATCAGTAGTCGTGAACAATGGACACAAGTTCATCGAGAACATTGGCTATGTTCTCTATGGAGTTTACAATGTCACCGTGGTCATCGTCCTGCTCAACATGCTCATTGCTATGATTAACAATTCCTTTCAGGAGATTGAGGTACTTGATGTCTTCTCAGTTTAACATCTTCATATTTCTTTCTAAGATTTGCTGACAATAAATCTTTGTGCAATGGAGCAAATTGAATGTGTAAATCTACATTTAAGACTCTGTGCTGATGAAGCACTCCAGTGTAGAGTTTTGCATACTATGGAAAAAAAACAACCTTATCTCTTCAGAATGGGATAATTAGTTTGACTATTTAAATTTTTTTATTGAATTGAGTTTTAATTGAATTAAACCATTTTTTTGCACATCTCATACCTCTGCATCTCTGTTTTGATTCATTTGACGCTTTAAGTACTCAAAACATTAGTGTTTCCTGTTGTCTTGCAGGATGATGCAGATGTGGAGTGGAAGTTTGCCCGGGCCAAGCTCTGGTTCACCTACTTTGAGGAAGGCCGGACTCTTCCTGTGCCTTTTAACTTGGTTCTCAGTCCCAAATCTGTTCTGGGTCTGGTTATGGGGGCTAAGGGTCTTTTGCAGGAGATTTTCAACAGACACAAAACCATTATGAAGGGGTCTGAGCTCAGTGAGGTGAGGGAAATCCCTTCTAATTCTGCATCACAGTAAGAAAATTAATAAACGAATCCATTTATGTTGCTCTTGTGATTTGTTGGATCATAATTCAGTTGGGACAGAGCAAAACTTGCCAGGACAAATCTCTTCCTAGCTCCAGTCGATATCAGGCATGTTTACTTCCATTTTAAATGCTACACCTCATGTTTATCATAGATCTGAATATGGGTCATATTTGTTTGTTTGCAATTTGACATTGAACTTACTGCATTTAATCTGTACAGAAAATTATGAAGCGTCTTGTGAAGCGATACATCATCAAAGCCCAAAATGACAAAGAATGTGATGAAGTCAATGAAGGTGAGTGTATTTAAGCTTTCATTAAGGAATAATTCAGAAAAATACAACGGGTAAAATAAGTATTGAACACGTCACCATTTTTTACCAAGGTACTGTTGACATTAAATTTTCACCAGATGTCCGGTAACAACCCAAGTAATCCATACATACAAAGAAAACAAAACAAATAACTTCAGAAATTAAGTTATGTGTAATAAAATGGAATGTCACAGGGAAAAAGTATTGAACACGCTTACTGAAATGTATTTAATACTTCGTACAAAAGCCTTTGTTGGTAATGACAGCTTCTAGTCGCATGCATTGCTCAGGTGTGATTTTGGCCCGTTCTTCCACATAAACAGTCTTCAAATCTTGAAGTTTCCGTGGGCTTCTTCTATGAACTCTGATCTTTAGTTCTTTCAATGGATTTTCTATTGGATTCAAGTCAGGTGATTGGCTGGGCAATTCTAGCAGCTTTATTTTCTTTCTCTGAAACCAATTGAGAGTTTCCTTGGCTGTGTGTTTGGGATCATTGTCTTACTGAAATGTCCACCCTTCGTTTTATTTTCATCATCCTGGTAGATGGCAGCAGATTTTTAATCAAGAATGTCTCTGTACATTTTTCCATTCATCCTTCCTTCAATTATATGAAGTTTGCCAGTGCCGTATGCTGAAAAACAGCCCCACACCATGATGTTCCCACCTCCAAACTTCACTGTTGATATGGTGTTTTTGGGGTCATGTGCAGTGCCATTTGACCACCAAACATGGTGTGTATTATGGCATCCAAAGTTGGTCTGATCTGACCAGACTATATTCTCCCAGTATTTCACAGGCTTGTCTAAATGTGGTGCAGCAAACTTTAAACAAGCTTCAACATGCTTTTTCTTCAGCATGGTGAGCGTGCATACAGGCCAAGGCGGTTGAGTGCATTACTTATTGTTTTCTTTTAAACAATTGTACCTGCTAATTCCATGTCTTTCTGAAGATCTCCACAAGTGGTCCTTGGCTCTTGGACAACTCTTCTGATGATTATTTTCACTCCTCTGTCAGAAATCTTGCGAGGAGCTCCTGGTCATGGCCGATTTATGGTGAAATTATGTACTTTCCACTTCTGGATTATGGCCCCAACAGTGTTCACTGGAATATTCATAAGTTTAGAAATCCTTCTGTAACCAATGCCATCAGTAAGTTTAGCAATAATAAGGTTGCGAAGATCTTGAGAGAGCTCTTTGCTTTTACCCATCATGAGAGGTTTCTTGTGTGACACCTTGGTGATGAGGCACTTTTTTATAAGCCATAAATTGGGACTGAACCAGCTAATATAAATTTCCACTGACAAGGGGCAGGATTGTTTTGTAATTACTGATAAAGATTTCAGCTGGTGTCTTGGGTTTCCATGCCTTTTTGCACCTCACTTTCTTCATGTGTTCAATACTTTTTCCCTGTATCATTCCATTTTATTACACAACTTAATTTCGTTATTTGTTTTGTTTTCTTTGTACAATATACAATATGTATGGATTACTTGGGTTGTTACCGACATCTGGTGAAAATTTCATGTCAACAGCACCTTTAGAAATATATTTACTGAGAAAAATTATGACATGTTCAATACTTATTTTACCTTCTGTATATATGTATATTTTCAGAGCTTGTTTCACATTCACTATTAACTGTCACTGTAAGAAAAAAAAGTTTTTATTTTGTGTCCCACTTAAAAAATAAAAGCAAAGGGGTCTGGAACAAAGCAAGTGTAAGGAAATAATGCATTTTTGGGTGAAATATGTCTTTGTTTTCACTATAAAACTATATATGCTCAAACAAAATTTTATGAGTTATATTTTTCATAATTCATACTGAAAGCTGCTGTGTTGCAGGTGAACTGAAGGAGATTAAGCAGGACATTTCAAGCCTTCGCTATGAGCTGCTGGAGGAAAAGTCACACAACATGGAGGAGCTGGCAAAGCTAGTGAGGACGCTTGAAAAAAATCTCTCTCAGGACTGCTTGATACTAAAGTCTCATTAAAGAAGTCAGGCGACTACGTTTTTTATTTTACAGAAGCATATAATTAACATATTTATCAAGCAAGGCAGTTTGCACAAGGACTACTTCTCTGCCTTGGCCTGCTGGGTTAACAGAACAAAGAACAGCTGTTGAGCTTTCCATGACTGTGAAGAAACATTGTTTCTGTTTTGGTGATACATTGCTGAATTGTTTTTTAAAAATATGATAAATATGCACAATTTACCCTTTAAATTTTTTTTTTGTCGGTAAGTACTCTAATTCACATACAACAAAAATGTAACATGAGGGATTAAAATTTATAGCAAAAAATAAATACATAAATCAAAACATCTGTTTTAGTTTGCATGTAGTAAATGTAAAATATTTAGTGAAACAAATTACAAATTATAAATCTTAATTCTTATAAATGTAGTTCTTCATTCTCTTTTTTTAGTAACTATTTTACATTTTATTTTACTATCTATTAAACACACACAAATTACATACACACACACACACACACACGCGCGTGTCTAGAAAAAATTATAAACCTACAGATGCCTAAACCTAAACATTAAAGAAGGTAATATTGCTAGGTAAAAAAAATTCTGTTGCTGGAAATTTAATCTCAAATGTCATGATCACATTATCAGATCAACATCATCCCTCAGTTACAGAAAGTTCTGTTCGAACACGTTGATAATTTTTCTTTGTATCAAGATTATCTATATTGCGACAGCCTACTTTTTCAGCATGTCAAATTCATTTTTTCTCCACAAGGGCTCTTTATGTAATATGCTTTACTTCTTTTTTGTATTTGTATTTTATTTTATTTGAAACAAGAGACATTCTGTTCAAAAGGTTGCAGTTAAGCTGAACTAAGCATGAGAGAAACTCAGGAACATTTACAGCATGCAGATTTAAAGTTTCACAGTCACGGTGTTTGAAATCCATCACAAAACACTCCAGAGAGAATTTGTTTGACTCTGCGGAGTCTGATACAATAACACATGCTGCCGAGTTGGCAAAGCCTTTTGATTAAGCCTGTCCAGGTCTAAAAAAAAATAAGCTTGTCATTAAATCCTGGGAAGATTCATTAAATTTTTTTGTAAAAGCTTATAAATCATTTTATGTACCTGAAAGGTTCATCTTTGGCCTCCTGCTGTTCACATGTTGCAGTGTCTATTACAGTCATGAAACTGTATTTCAGTTCTGGAAATCACTTCGCTGGTCAACCATGGACTTTCAAGTATTGAGGTTAAAGGTCCCTAAGATGATGATGATGTCAGAGATAAACACCTCATAGTCATCCAAAGTAAAAGCAAAAATCCATACAAATGACACCCCAAAGGGGAAGTTAGGGGAATTAGTCAGATACTGATTGTCAACAATACTGTGTGTCATGCTTTATGTGTGTGACTGCTTACGCATTTAGTCACTGAAGTGTACATGATGCATTGTACAGTACAAAGGCAAAGTGAAGTAATGTTTTCAAATTGCAAAATGTGGAAGTTTTGTCACATTGTCACATTTCATGTTCTCTCAAGTCATATAATGTGACGTGTCTATAGAATGTAAAGCAGGCTTAACATTCTATCGAAAACCTTTTAGATTTGAACTCAGGTGTCAAAGACAGTGATATATAGGTAGACAGATGATAGATAGATAGATGAAAACAGGTCAAAACACAATCAAAGGAACCCAATCAGTAAATAAACTGACATTTTTATATGTTAAAAAATTACCAAACATGAAATTACTTTGTAAATGATGTTAATAATAAGTATTACAATCTGTATAAGATATATTTTTTCCATTTCAAAATACAGAAATGCTAAACCAGTGTAAAATAAAATACAGCAGAACCATTACTTGAACAACTGCATTTTTGTGAGCACAAACTAGAACTAATTGCAACTAAGACAAACTTTAAAACATTTTAACACTGTCAGAAATATTTTCTTGTTTTTGATTGTACTTCATTAAGAAAAAATGCACAATATTACGCTCAACAAATATATTCAGTATAAGCTGAAATAGCTAAAGAACACTACAAAACTGACAGCACATTAGTATAATAAAATAAGTTTGCAGTATATAAGAAATTTTTGGCTCATAACGTCATATTTTGTTTAAATTTAGAAGAAAAATGTTAAGGACACAAAAATGTTCTTATTAAAAAACAGTCGCAACTAAAAGTTACCAATTTTCTATTTAACCTTTAGAAATTGTATGGAAAAACAATGAGTGCTAAATCATTTTGAAAAAATTTTCACCAAAAAGATTCAGCAATTACTGAAATGAAAAATGACCTGCATCTACCAAACATGATTCGACTTTTGGCATCACTGAAAAGAAAGTCAATAAAACATACTTCCAAGAATTTCCCAAATGTCACATTGGGAAATACATTATCATCTGCTACTTAATATGGTCACTAATTAATGCATATGGTACAGGTGCAGTTCTTCCTCTATATAATACAAATCTATAGTTTCCTTCAGAGCTGTACCGCAACAATGATCAGAGAGTTATGAGCTCATGTCTACAGTTTTGAAATATCAGAGCCCATCAGCCCATCATGCTGGGCCACATATAAATACAGAAATGTGTTACTACAGTCACACAAGGTGATATTTACATTCTGAATAAACTTGATCATTTACAACAGTTAATGATCTGGTTATAATATTAAGCAAAAACTATTTACATTCAGTAAGGCAGAAATGTACATATAAATGATCCCTTTTTTTTTTGCAGAAATGAATACCATGGATACCATGGACTTTGCTTTTGCCTGTTCTGGCCCCATCAGAAGAATGCCACATAATTATCTGGGATGAGTCCAGTTTTGCCATCATATGTCGCTTGGAGCCAGCCAGGTTCCACTGAGGGATACACTGCATGAACATAAAAACAAACAGTAAAGAGTCAAATGCAGCAGAACTGAGTACACAACATTCTACACAGCCTTTCATGTTTCTGTGTTTCCATCTAAAAGTAAAGTACTGCTCACACTGTATCCTTAGAAACAGAACACAGCATGCCGTTTTAAAGAGAATGTGTGGATACCGTTGGAGAAGTGCGCCCCCTGAGGAAAGCTCAGCTCATGACTGTGCTCCGCTTGACAGGGATACAAGGCTTTAGCCTCTCTGTAAAAACACCAGAGAGTTAGAGAAAAGACAACTGCGGAAACTTACTAATATCTTCAACAACACACACTTATCTTTTGACCCTGTTGGCTGTTCTTAGTACAGGAAATAGAAATTCAGTTATATTACACAACATTTGAATGCCTGTCATTTAAAAGGTTCTACACACATTTACTTGATTATGTTTTCAGTGTCCAACCCTCAGCCTTTTTATCACATTTGACCAATTTATTTGTGATTAATATTTTATTATTTACAAAGAATGGTAGGAAAAAGCACAAAACAACAACCAACAACACCTGAACTAAACAGAACAAACAGTAATAAGGATAAATAAAATGTAATAATACTCTTAGTCTGACTCAATACCTTCCCGTTGTGCACTGGGAAATCACAGGACTCTCAAAGATTGCTGCCCGGGAGGCCACACTGGGGGAAGAAAAAGCATGGCGCATTTGATACATCAATGATACATCAACTGAGATCAGTGTAACAAACTGATTTTACATTATAAGATCAGTGAGAAGGTTCTTGCTTACACAGATCCCGGTCTCTGGTAGCCATTGCTGGCTGTGGAGTCAGCTCTGTATCTCACCGTCTCTTTAGGAGGAAGCTCTGGCAGATGGAGGGACTTGAGACCGTCTCTCTGACTGCGTGACACCAGGCTCTGAATAGAGCCGTGACAGCTTCTGAAACCTGAGCGTAACCACAAAAAAAAACACACACATTACAGATTGGCAGATATATGCTACATTCATACTTGAGGAGAAATTAAGTGCAAAACTGCAGGGAGAATGAGTTTCGCTGATGGCGTTGTTTATTTGCACATGCGGTTTGTGTGGTTCTAGTCTGTAATGACTTGCTTATGTTCCTCTATTGTACGTCGTTTTGGATAAAAGCATCTGCTAAAATGCATAGCTGTAATTGTTAATGTTTGTGAATGGTTAGTGGATAAAAAGCAAGATTTTGTGCTGGGTGTTGAGGCCATGACACACCAAAACTAATATCAAAGAACTAGGGCCGATAACAGCCAACTGTGTAGTCCTCATGTTGCATGCATCTGGTCTAAAAAGTTGCTTGAACACATTGCAAAGACCGTTGCATGTCCATTATGTGCCTGCGTTAGAGAAAACAACCGTCTACACCAGCAGGTGGCAGTAGTCTATACTAGTCATTCATTTTGGAAAACTAGGACCGTTTTTTACACTAATGATTGATGGTTGAAGAGTAAGGAGAATAACCTCAATTGTACCCCACATTTGAAAACGCTTATTATTGCATTTATAGAGTGAATCTTTCGGTGATTGTTTACAGTGTAATGGAAGTCACACCTATAACTCACACAAACTATCTTGGGTTTTAGGAAAAAGGTGGATAAGTCATGTTGATCACTTATTTCATTTCAGAAGGTCATGAAAATATTTGCGTATTGGAATGCCCATACATTGCGCAAAAATGCAGGGAAACTTATTTGTTCTTACCCTCAGAAATGTGGAGTGAAGTGAGAGAAGAGCAGGTGGACAGACTGTGTCGTTCTTCCCCATGATCCTCCAGTGTCTCTCCTAGGGTTGTCTGGAGGAGCTCTGAAGCTGGAGAGCTTCGATCACCTGGACTTGTACTCAGTGCTTCTTCCCATTCTCCATCAGTCTTGTTGGCGTCCTCTTTGGAGCTGGAATCGGGGCTGGTGGTGCAAGCCGGGCTTTTGGGCCCGTTGGAGGAGGGAGATGAAGTGGTCCAGCACAGACTCCCTGATGCCTTGTGTTTGGTACGTGACGGGGAGCCAGTCTTAGAGCAGCTGTTCTGCTCCGAAGAGTGAGACGAGAGAGACTCCATACTGCCCATGGGAGTGCTACTCGGACTGCTGCTGAACGTGTCACCTGATTGAGAGAAGGGGTTAGGTTGGCACTCTAATAGAGGGACTAATGTCTGTATTTGGAGACACTCACTGTCAGCATCAGCTAGGCACAGGGTGGGAGGGTACAGGCCTCTGGATTTGCGGGACCCTGAGGACAGGCAGATGGCTTTGCTGCGGCGGGCACTGGCACTGGCACGAGACTGAGAGTGAGACTGAGGCTGCGGCAGAGGGACGTTAGGGTCTGGAGCTTGATGAAATATCTAAGAAAAAAAGACAAAAAGGTACTAAGCGTGTTTTTGATCCAACCAAAGAACATTAGATTGAGAATTAGATGAACTAAACTATATAAAGACAGATATTTGGAGTTGAAAGGTAGGGATGCACAATCTATCTGTAACATGTTGGTTTTCACTAGACATACACTATCGTTCAAAAGTTTGGGGTTGGTAAGATTTTGTTTTAAAAGAAGTCTCGTATGCTCATTAAGGCTGTGTTTATTGGATCAAAAATGCAGTCAGAAAAGTAATATTGTGAAATTTTATTGCAATTTAAAACAATGGTTTTCTATTTCTATTTATTTTTGAAGTGTTATTGATTCCAATGATAGCAAAGTTGAATTTTCAGCAGCCATTTCTGTTTTCGTACGATCCTTTCAGAAATCATTCTAATATGCTGATTTGGTCAAGAAATATTTCTTTTTATTATCAACGTTGAAACGAGTTGTGCTGGTTAATGTTTTTGTGGAAACTGATAAAATTTTTTTACAGGATTCTTTGATGAATATAAAGTTCAAAAGAACAGCATTTATTTGAAATAGAAAACTTTGTAACAATATAAATTCCTTTTCTGTCACTTTTGATCAGTTCAGTGGTCCTTGCTGTATTAATTTCTTTGAAAAACAAATGTTTCTATATTTATTTTACATTATTATTTATTTTTTTATTTGTTTTGTTTTTATTTATTCATCTATTCATCTTTACCTCTGCTAGCATCTAATGCTCACTTAAAGAAAAAAAAGAGTTATAATTTAGTAACACTTGAATGTAATCTTTAGCTAATCTCAAAACGAATACCTGATACTGTCCATTATAATGTTGTGATGCCTAAATTCACTTATAGCATTTAGCATTGATTTTAGTATTAAGCATTTTGTTTAATTTACACAGTTTAAACAGAATTGTCCATTTATTGTTTATTGATTATTTTATTTTAATATTGGTGCATCCCTGTTGAAAAGCCTTGTAAGGTTATTCAGAGAAGCAATTCTCATCATTTATTTGATAATTTGTTCCTCTATCGGCATGCTTTCTATTAAAAGATCATTGCTTGCTTAATCACCTTGTCGTAGTTTTCTATGAGGATCTCTACCACAATATTCTGAAACTTGATGTTCATCATGGCAGCAACTGTCTCTTCTTGAGAGCGCATGAGTGTTGGGCCAAAAATCACACCCAGGTTAGACACGGTCATCAGATTCTTCTGACTATGTGTGGAAACCCTGTCAAAAACAGCAGAAAAATAGTTTCACAAACACCTTGGTTAGCATCACCTTGTGGAATTTGAAGTGCACACATGAATAAATGTACTAGATGTGCAGTTTCTACTTCAAGAACCAGAGTGTCGTACACATGTAGATGTTTTATTAGAATATCCAGCATCTCTTTATTCTTCTCGGGGAGCTTGTGGACGAGGGCGTGAACAGCACAGACCCTGTAGTTCTGATCATCAGACTCTAGAAAATTTTTTTTAAATAAACCAAAGGCATCCAGTCATTAAATAAGCAAATCACAGACGGACACGATGAAGAGTTAAAAGAGCAAAGAACATGCTAAAACTCACTGACTGCCATGATGAAGTCTTTGTGGAGTCTGTAGGTCATGAGGGGCTCTGCCAGACACCTGCAGGGAACAGAATGACTTCCTGTTTTTCCTTGATAACATGCCATTTTAAAAAATGAAATGTTATGAGGATTATTTAAAAACCTGAGGTAATTCTTCAGGCCGCTGGTGATGGTCTTGTTATCCCAGGTGTCTGGATCAAGGTCCATATCTGCAGGAGCTTTGGCCGCTGGAAGGGTCAAATGAACTTGTGTTAAATGGAATTTGGCTTCAAACACACATCTGGTAAAGGTTACTGTAAATAGTGTGTATTTCTAACAGACAAACTATTTTTAAAACAATACAATAAAATTGTACTATGTTAAAGTCTTCATGTAAAGAAATGTACCAGGTTTCTGTAAGCAAAAAAAAAAGGTTAAAGGGATAATTTGCTCAAAAATGAAAATTCTGTCATCATCATAGACCCCTCACCCGGCCTGTGTTCCAAACCCGTAAGACCCCTAAGAACACAAATTAAGATCTTTAAGAGCTTTCTGACCCCGCATAGACAGCAATGCAACTGAAATGTTCAAGGCCCAGAAAACGTAGTAAGAACATCGTTCAAATAGTCCACGTGACATGTGGGTTCAACCGTAATGTTATGAAGCTACGAGAATACTTCTTGTGCGCAAAGACAACAAAAATAATGACTTTTTTCGACAATTCTTCTCTTCCTTGTCAGTGTCCGCCGCCATTCATGACAGTACCACAACGCATGCGTGTGCATTCCTCTGCTCGTTAACACGGTGTAGTACATGCGTGTTCGACTCATGCACACCACACACTGCGTCTTGGTACTGTCATGAATGGCGGCGGACGCTGACAAGGAAGAGAAGAATTGTTGAATAAAGTCATTATTTTTTTTGGTTTTCTTTGCGCACAAAAATTATTCTCGTAGCTTCATAAAATTACGGTTGAACCACTGATGTCACATAGATTATTTTAACAATGTCCTTACTACGTTTTCTGGCCTTGAACATTTCAGTTGCAGTGCTTTCATGCTGGTCAGAAAGCTCTCGGATTTCATCAAAATATCTTAATTTGCATTCCGAAGATTTCGAATGTCTTATGGGGGCCCCCCTTTGGACGACATGAGGGTGAGGAAATTATGACAGAATGTTCATTTTTTGGGTGAACTATCCCTTTAAGATTTCTGTACCAAATACTGAGGTCATCAGTCGCTGGACTTTAGAGTTAACTCCACCTATTCTGTACAACCCCATTGTGTTGATGCCTAAAAGAAAAAGACAATTTGGTAACATTATTTTACCGACCAGTTTTCACCTTTAACTAGTTGCTTATTAGCATGCATATTACTAGCATATTGGCTGTTTATTAGTACTTACAAGCCCATAGTAAATGCCTTATTATTCTGCTGGCCATATTTTAAATCCCTTAATCTTACCCCACACCTACACTTAACAACTACCTTTCTAACTTTTAATAAACAGCAAATTAGGAGGTTTTTTTAGGCAGGAGTCATAGTAAATAGTTAGTTAATACTGAAAATTGGACCTTAAAATAAAGTGCAATAAAATGCAATAAAACAGAAATATTCTGTTAGTTTACCAAAAGCTTTAGTTCATGTAATATCTAAATACACTGGTTGTATAAAGTTAATTAAATAAATGATTAAGCATTACTGAATTAACCTTCAATTCAGTTACAGCAATGAAAGTCATATTTTTGTTCAGACATACACTATCACTCAAAAGTTTGAGGGCAGTAAGATGTTTTTTTTAAAGAAGTCTCTTCTGCTCGTTAAAACTGCATTTATTTGATCAAACAGCAACAGCAATATTGTGAAATATTAGTACAATTTAAAAAGCTGTTTTCAATTTGAGAACATTTTAAAATGCAATTTATTCCTGTGATAGGAATGTTGAATTAATATTAATATGTCATACACTGCATGAAAAAAGGTGAAGATAAAAGCAGACTAACCTCTGGTTTCCACAAGCTCTATACACTTCCTTACAAAATTAAAGCCTGCTTCATTTAGGAATGCTGTAGACACAGAGTGTTTATGTTATAAATTTGAGGCCAATTCAGGTGAACTATTTTTGAAAATTCTTATGACTTAACATGCACATGGCCAAATGAAACAGTTCATCTCACTGTATATACACCTAAATGACAATTAAGTAGAAGGGAGGAATGAACTTACTTTCCTCTTTCTTGCTCAGAAGTGCTGGAAGAGTGTAAATCTAGAAGAAATCAGCATATGTTTATAACACACTAAAGATAAATGCTATTAAAAGCATATACATTAATGCATTATATTGCATAATCCTTATCTCTTCACAGAAAATAAATTATAGGGACGAATATACAAAATACAATTTATAGTTTCACAATATAAACATATATGCACTAATATTCCTTTGTATATAAGAAACCAAAAACTCAGCTAAATAATAACAGTGTAATGAGGGTCAAATGAGTTGAAGCCAATCAACTATAGCTGACAGCATGCGAGTCAAAACAAAGAGTCATTAGCGAAGTGTAAATTCTCAGCTGTCATCTTTTTCCTGTCCATGTGTACACTATCCACTGCCTGGAGTTCAAAGAGCCTGTATAATAACAATTACGAGTCTAAAATGTAAAAAGCGAGTCAGTGGTCTGAAGAAAAAAAGAAAACCTCTTTAAAGTGTAAAAATAAAGACAGTTCAAATGGGTTTCCCTATCTGTCATCGGTCAGCCAAACAGATACTCTCTACTTGTGCCATTGGTTGGGCCAAGAAAAAAAGACTGCCACCCTTTATTTTACTGTCTTTTACAGTTGTCTTTCAAGAAGTCGTAAAGTTCTTGTACTATGAACCGACATATGTTAATCAAACCGAGAGCAGTCTCATTTAGGCTGGGTGGTTGCTCTTACCGGCTCTTTTCCATCCATGGCCTCCATCCACAGTCGTCTGTTGGATTCAGAAAGAGCCTGAAGGGTGATGATCCCATGTCTGTGGGACACACTGATAAATGTTAACGCTCAACTACTAAGTGCAAGGTGTCAGAATTTTGCATTTTGTTTCTTTTATTTATTTATTATTCAGGATTTTTAAAAACAAGTTCTAAGCATCATGCCTACGAATAATGAGATGTTTCCAAAGCCTGCAAACCAAATACATATGCTGCAGTGTAGCAAAAAGGAAACAGATTAATGCAAGCAGTATTATGTAGCAGTTTTTCCTTCACTGCAATTCACCAACTCCACCACAGCATAAGAAATTATATTTTCCCTGAGTTGCGAGGTTGGAGACTGAATGAATGACATGATTTAAAGGCCCAGAAACCACAGAATGAAACAAACACACACCTTTCTTTTGTGTCATCAACACTAGCTGTACACAAAACCAGTCAAACAGCGCTAAAATTATAGTATGAATAACAAACCATGGTTCTTATGAACTGGTTCTTTTAAAGGAATAGTTCACCCAAAAATGAAAATTTGCTGAAAATGTACTACCCCCTCAGGCCATCCAAAATGAGTTTGTCCTTTGCAGTGAATGGGTGCCATAAGAATGAGAGTCCAAACAGCTGATAAAACCATCACAATAATACACAAGTAATCTACATGACTCCAGTCCATCAATAAATGTCTTGTGAAGTGAAAAGCTGTGTGTTTGTAAGAAACAAATCTATCATTAAGAACTTTTAACTTTAAACCATCACTTCTGTCCAAAATATGAGTCCGTACTTCATAACAACAGTTCCTCCAGTGAAAAAGTCCATCCCCTGTTGTCCACTCACATCAAAATCCACCAACATATTTGTTTAGAACTGTATTGGACTGTTTTTGCTTGAGCTTGATATGCTGCGCATATTTCTCTCCTTATTCAGACAAGATGACTTCACTGGAGAAAGCAATATTATGGATAGGACTTGTTAGCTGGAAGCAACAACTTGAAGTTAAAAGCATCTTGATGAATTTATTACAAACACGCAGCTTTTCACTTCACAAGGTTGATGGACTGGAGTCATGTGGATTACTTGTGGATTATTGTGATGTTTTTATCAACTGTTTAAACTCTCATTCTGACGGCACCCATTCACTGCAGAGGATCCGTTGGTGAGCAAGTGATGTAATGCTTAAACTTATTTAGAAACAAACTTATTTACCTCTTGGATGGCCTCAGGTGAGTACATTTTCAAAAATGTTCAATGAATCAGTCAAAAAGGCTGATTCACTAGTTATAAGTCTAAATAAGGGGATAAGCGTAAGATCAGTTATTTAATTAACAATCACTTATTGAACAACATGTCTAAATTGAAATTAAGTTTGTTTTTTGTAAATAGTGATAGAAAAAACAACAAAATGTCACAAAAATGTTTGACTATGTTTAAAGCACTGTTATATAGCATTAAAAAGTAACTTAAATACTCCACGTTCAGGGGAAGGAAGCTTGTTTTTATTAAAAGCGATTTTATTATTATTAGAACACGCCAGCAGTTTAGGATAAAAGTGCAACATACCGATGGACTTTATAGAAACATTGCAGATAACTGAACAGAAGCCCTTCACAGGGGTTACCTCTTCAGTTATGAGGAGAGAAAAGAAGAAATGGAAGAAAGGAGAGTATTGAAAATGACAGACTGAAGAAAGAACTAAACACAACGTAACTCTCGTCTCCTGCAGCTCTCAAATTTCTCTCAATGTCATGTGTGCCATTATGTGAACACACCTTTCCACCACCTCAATGTCAAAGCAGAATCGCTTGTCAATAGAGTCAGTCCTCCGTCTGATGCAGGACTTCAGCTTAAACATCTCAGGGGGGCTCATGATCAGTCCATTCTAGACAATACAAAACAACACATCTTAATATGGGAAAGAGAACTTAAGCTAATAGCATTTAAATGCTGAACATTTAATACCTGTTTTCCTCCAGATTTGAATTCGGAGTTGCTCATCGTAAACATTTTGGTCCCTTTCTCATACGTGCAATAATGTCGACTCCACGTGCACCCCAAGGGTCCTTCAACAGAAAACAGGTTATCATTATTGCATATGAATTGTTCCAGTGAACAGGAATTTATATACTGTATATTATACATCTATTTCAAAATCGGTATTCTAAATGTACTCAACCATTTGGTGTCAGTAAGTTTTTTTTAAATTAAATTAATCACACTGAAGAATTGAGTAATGGTTACTGAAAATTCAGCTTTGCCATCACAGCAATAAATTACAATTGAAATATATTGAGACAGAAAGATGTTATTCTAAATTTGACAATATTACTATTTTTATGGTATTTTTAGACAAATAAATGCAGCCTTGGTGAGCATAATGTAAATTTTTTAAAAATAAAAACACAATTTTTTACAAATCTTTATTTTTAAATTTAAAAACTATACATTTATTTTTTTATTTCTTAATGTAAAAAAATATTAATATATGATTTTATTATTAGTTATGACCTGGACATGCTCAGGGGAATACTCACGCTTCTCCTGCACATAGAGGAAGCCCTCCATGGTCCACTGTCCTGGAGCTTTAAAGTCCTGCTCTGCAGACCTTATCCTTCTCATCAAATTCTCAACTTCCTGTCTTGTGCTCTCGAAATTATTTCTTGTCTTCAGAGGGAACATCAAAACAACAGTCGATTGGTTCTAGAGGGACATCACTGGACTCCAAAGTACAATTCCTTCCATATGCAGCAATAAAAACTGGATATTCTATTATACAGCTTACAATTCACACAATCAACAATTTTATGACATGTTTAGCTCTACACAATGGCCTTTATACAAACATAATGCCTTTGTTGGCTTATTGACAAATCAATATGTCAGACCAGGTTATCCAAATGCTCTTACATTCTGCAGGTTGAACTGCAGCTGTTGCTTGTATGGCTCAAACTCATGTGCCAGTTCGTAACCCTCATGATAAAAGGTGAATAATCCCTGGAGGAAGGCCAGCAGCTGCGAGAAAGACAGTTTGATCAGTTGTATAAAAGCACTAACACTCATAATCATGCAGTACATTCAGAGGTTGTTAAGAGATGCAGGATGTGGCTATCATCATCATTTTCTTTCTGATGTTACAAGATGTAATAGATTAAAAAGCAGTGTAGCAATTTCCCCTCAGCAGCAGGAAGTCTTCTTCGTATTTCTCATCTCCCCAAACAAAAGCTGCATTCATAGTACTGCAGAAATGGAAATAGGTGTGTCTTACCGGCTCTACAAACTCAAACTTCTTCCTTTCTTGCACTTCTTGGATTTTGAAAACATATTCCAGGGAGGCGTCATAGAAAATCTGTCTTTCCTTATTCATCTGGGTGTCTGCCTATAATCAAAGCATTCAAGTGAGGGTAAAAGAAATCATTCAAAATTGATGTTATATTCTGGATATTTTATTTCAATAAAGGAACATTCAAGTTACCTCCTGCAAAAGTGACTCTTTCTTTCTTGAAGACAGGCTTAAGTGCTTCTCCAAAACCATGTAATGCTTCTCTGTCTCCTTGTCAAATTTCTTCTTCCCTTCCTTCAAAAAAAAAAAAAAAGGTTGGAATTCCCTGCACTGTAATTATTATGATAAATAGTTTTTGCAGAGATAAGATGTTATATAAAACGTTACACTTGTAAACAAACACCATATAGGAGTCTCGTGAAAACATTAGGAGAGTTTTCATTTGTTTATTTTGATAGTCTAATAACCAGTAGATGGCAGCCTCACATTTGACTTCAAGTGACACTTAGTTTACATTTAATATTCTGCTGAAAGCCTGGCCTACAGATTTACGCCAAATTCAAAAGGACATTTTTCATTATATATATTCATTACAAAATAATAAATTATATATATATTATATATACTATAATAGATATATTATTAATAATCATATATTTTTAACGGCAGCTTTTTTAAGTAGAAATTATGAATCTAACAACTATTTATTGTGATAATTGACAATCTAGTATGAACCAGCAAATACAGGGAACAAGGAAATAAATGAGTGACACAAAAGCTCAGCTGAACAGAAGTAAAGTGTCACTTCAGGACATGTATGGCATGCACACGCTTCCTTAGTCACTGAGTAGCCATCAGTGATGAGTGTTTAAGCTGATTAGTCTGAGTACCCATTAACCACAGATAAACAACAACCACCACAGCGAGTATTTTCAATTCCTATGGATTCCTATGGCTCTAACTTGAGGCTCGTAAAGCTGTTTACCGTAGCAACCCCCCGTCCTTGTTGAGACTGCACTGAACCAGTTTGGAGATGTTTGTGTTTGTGACACTTTTGACATCACCCAACCCTTTCCCATGACCTCTTTTAATGGACACGCCGTCTAAACCACAGACTGGACGCCAAACAACAACTGGATGGAATCTCATTTTTGACATGCTTAGGTCCAGTTTCTGCCCATCGCTGCTAGCATGACACATCTCATCAAGGCATGTAGTGCTTCGTGTTCAAAGATTTAAAAGACATTTTTTTAGAAAATATCTATGCATGAAGAAGCACATTCCAAAAGTATCATGCAGAGGTCGCCAATCCTTTTTTTTTTAATAGAGTCTTTATAAAAATGTTATAATATAATATATAATATATCTATATATATATTATATATATAGGTGCCTTTATACATACAGTATATTTTTTTATAGGATGTAGACATAAAAAAGGAAATAAATGCATGCACACTACATTCAAATCTGGTGTCCAGTAAGTTTTTTTTAAATATATATTTTTCAGCAAGAATTCGGTAATTGTTTTTTTCAAATATTTATAAATGCTTTAATGCGTTCTGTTTGAACTTTTTTTTTACACCTCATCAAAGAGTCTTGGGGCAGAGTACTAAACACTGCACCAATGAGAATCTCAAATGTGTTCTCAAATCTGAATCTCAAAAAGTTCTGTAGCTGTCTGATCTACTGACAAGTGCGCACATATAAAGAACAGCGTCTGGTTTAAGACATGCTTTTTTTTGGCCGGTAAATAATGGCGCAAATACCAGTAATTTGACAAGCTCAAACGATAGCAATTCTGTCATCCGCAAAAATGACTGGTCCATGCCATTTCAGCACTAATTGTTCAGAGCGCAGTCTTTAGTCCAGTTTGACAGTAATGTTCATGCCAAAAGATTGTTTGCGCTGGCGCAAGCTGTGAGGGAATCGTCCTTGATCATGATTTCTGCCATGGTTCCCAAATAAATATAAGCAGCACAACTGTTTTCAATATTGATAATAATAAGAAATGTTTCTTGAGCAGCAAATCAGCATATTAGAATGATTTCCGAAGGCTCATGTGACACTGAAGACTGGAGTTATGATGCTGAAAGTTCAGGTTTGATCACAGCAATAAATTAAATTTTACAACTCATTATAATAGAAAAGTTATTTTAAAATGTAATATGTTACTATATTTTTTTTAATCAAATACAGCCTTATACAGTATGAGAGCCTTCTTTTGAAATAAAAACTCTTAAAAAAATTTATAAATATTATAATATTTAGAATATTAGATATTATTTTTACAGTTATCATTCAGCTGTTTGTTCCTATTCTGACCTATTATTTACATATTATAAGTAGGGAATAGATTATGTGTGACTGTTTTGGTTTGAATATGTGCACAGTGCACACATCTGCGGGAGGTTGAACAGCCAGGCTGCCGTTCCCTTTGGCCTCTATCATGTCTCAATGTCTAAGTTGAGCGAGTTCCTTCACAGCGCTCGCTTAAGAGCATTGGGCCAAAACGCCCAAATAAGGCATCAAGAGTTTTGGCTCTGGATCCTTGAGCTCAAAAGGCAGCGCTCCAGCTCTTTTAATATGGCTGGAGGGGCCACATTCACAGATCATCAGGGCTCCCATGCAGCACAACAAGCTAATCTACTAGAAAGAGTAAAGCTTTAACTTTAACATGCCCTCTTGCACAGCACTCACAGGCCGTTTCATGTTGGTCAATGTGGCATTACAGTATCTGGTCATAATTTGACTGAGCTTGTCTTCAACAGGTGTTTGCAATTTCCCCCCTTCCTGCAGGGTTTCACAGACCTATATTGACCATATAGGATCCTGTCGCAGCGTAGGTAAAAATTACTTTCTGCTGACATGTAGTACATTAACTCACAATGGGGTTTAAGAACTTACTTTAGCCGCTCCGATCTGCTCTTTGCGAAACTTCTCCAGCGGTGTGATCAAGACATCATCAGCGTTCTGTATCTAAATAATAGAAAAAGCAACAAAAATCTTCAAACAGTCAAGTATGACAAACCAACACTTATGAATCATCCATCAAAAAACCTTTAACTATATAATAAAATATTACAAAATATTCAAGTCATTGATGGAAATGTTTGCTTTGTACTTAACAGCATAGAGACTGTCTAAATTAGCCATTCATTCTACCAGTATTCATTAGTATAAGGTTTAATATGGGTAAAAAAAATATGAGAATTTCACAAACCTACATCAAAATAAATGAAAAATAATTTTAAAATAAAGTCTGAATGGAAGTTTTTTTACATATTTATTTATTTATTAATACTTTACTATATTTTATAAAATAAATGAAAAAAATGCATAAAAAAAAAAATAATTATATATATATATATATCGATATTGATGTAAATAAATAAAAGAAATAAGAAACACTTGCCAATTGTAATAATTCAAGTTTTTTTCGCATCTTATTAGTTGATGGAAAACAGCAACATATGCTTAAACCAATGTGGTGAAAGTATTTAAAGTTAAAGGGTAAAAAATAACACATTCAACAATGTGGTTCTCTTAATGTGTGAACTCATCAACATTACAGTCCATTAATAGTTAACAGCCGGTACAGTGCGTGAACGTATCCAAGGAAAATACTTTTATTTACTGTAAAATAACGGCGCTATAATTAGTACCATTTTCATGTAGGCACTCCGAATGGAAAAACACACAATTACATACACTAGTTCCTTTTATACACTTTCCCAGGCGCAGCACGGAGGACTTCATGTCTCGCTGGAGAATTGGTCAAAATAAGTTCCACATGCTTGCCTTTGCTCAGCCGGTGGCAGCACTGACCGTCCATCTCTACAGGCTCCATCCACCCACATCAACATTAATGGAATTTGCACTTACAAATAATAGAAATGTACAGACTCCAAGCAAGTCCAGATGTACTCTATATGCTTTAAAAGGATGTAAGTGACAACTTCATTTAAGATATGAGTGCATTTCCTGTTCGGCTCATGGTCCACAGCTGAGTCTTTCCCTATAGTGTAAACCAACAGCATATTTATACTAAATTTCAGTTCGGTTTACCGCATACATGTTATACATAAAATGCTAAACTTTCATTTTAAACTTTTTAAACAAGTCAAACAAGCTTGCCTTACACAAACATCCATGACAGGCTTATAAGCATCAGACAGATGAGCTGCACATGGGACATATAAGAGTGGCCAGAATAAAGAAAAGGGAAAATCTTTTAAAAATCAACTTTAAACAAATTTAGCAAGATCTTAGAAACGGACTCTTTGTATTCATGTATGGTTTTGAAAAATGTTAATACCATTTTCAAATAAATAATACATGCAAATAACCGTACTTATCTTTATTATTTTCAAAAATGCTTTTAAATGATTTTTTTTCCCAATGTAAAACGTGTTTGCTTTGTTTGTTTTCACAAATATCAAGAATTATAAATTCAGAAATATCATTAGATTTTTGGGGAGTCGCATCACATGATATTTCACAACCTCAACTAACCTTGACTTGTCATAAAAGGGTCAAATTATCTGATATTTTAAAAAAATTCACTGACCTTGACACAGTCATGAGGGTCTGCATGGTATGACATCACTTCCTGTTTTTAGGCTAGATAGGATGGTCAAACAACATGACTTTAATTTGGCAACAAAGTTGAAAATATTAAAAGCAGTGAGCATTTAGTGTAGACATTTTTAAATAGTTAGTAGTAGTAATATCATAATAATAATATAATAATATATAATACTGATAGAAAAATATAATAATAATCACTACACCAAACTACTGTCAGTTCATCCACCCTGACAATTTATGTCGCCCCAAGATTATCAAAATACCTTTTAATGCAACTTTGCTAAGAATATCAAAAAAAAAAAAGGGAAGCGAAACAGAGGTTCTTGAAGTAACTTTGATGAATTGCTTTTTTAATGCATGTATAAATAAATTGGTAAAAAAGCATCACGTCATTGACCCACATTGAATTAACTGAAGTCAACAATAAGCACTCATCTCATTAAAGCATGAGGCCTTTCAGCACTTCAGATACAGCAGAGTGCCGAGCGCTGAGTGCAGACAGTCGCTCTGCTTGCTCAAGAGTTTCTCCCGTCAAAACTTCCCATGGCTCTTTTTAGCCAGAGAGGAAACTCACTTCTTACATCACTCCGATCCATCATGTGGGAAAATGCCTCCCACTTAAAGCAGAGCATGTTGGCAGTGCGCCTGAGATAAAAGTACCTCTGGATATGAGACGGTCTACTAATCTGGCAGAACACAATGGCAGAAGTTCAATGAAACACTACTACAGTTGTGTTTACATAATGATTCACTGTTTTGTGAGACACTAGACCTGACCGTCTCGGCACCATGCTCCAGTAACACAGAGTACTTCCCATCTGCACTCCTGTGGGAGAGCAATGCATTTACTGGGAGTTATTCACCCCTTGGCTCTGTTATTGTACATCTATGAATGAAAAGGCCCTTGGGAACTTTCTCAGCTTGACCGAGGTGTTTGTCATCCTGAGAGGCCCAGCGCAAGAGCCTGTGAGACTGAAACGTAACACAGCCACGGTCTGCAGGAAGTAAAGAAACTGTAGGAGGCTGCTGGGTAATTCTTCCCCTGGGGCTTTTCACACAGCTCTGCAGACCCACTCTCCTTTCTCCAGTGAACAATGGATGGGACTGAAACTGCAGCCTGGGTGCTTGCGGACTAGGGCTGTCCAGGCAAATGCAATATATTTCATATCCTCTTGCACAAATCAAGTCTTTCCTTTGAGTACTGACACATTTTGAATATAATCCACTTTTAGGGTCATTTCTTTTATTAATCTTATAAACGTTGTACAGTGTAAACACAATTATTACTTTCGTATTTTGATAAAAGGTTAAACCAGACTTTCAGCAATAGCTCAAAACCCTTAATTTATTCACTATAACTTTTATCTACACAAAGCAAGATAAACAGGATGTGCAATAGGACAGAAATAAACATCTAAATTTAGCAGCTTCTAACTGATCTGATTCATTTATTCATTCAGCTTCTTTTGAAAATTTGATAATCTAGATGTCTGTAATTTTATCAAACTGGATAAACTAATGTAAAATAAATGAAAATCAAACCAACTGACACCACAAAAAAACACAGAACCAAACCAAAAATGCTTATGCCACTGATGATGTCACTAGATGATTTTACTTGAATATTTCTTTGTTAAGGGTATATTACAAAACTAACAAGATGGAAAGTGAAACTGAGGACAATGGACAAACCAATAAACTGATCGCCAATTAAAACTATATTAACAAGAAAACTTCAATTATAGCTAAAAAAAGAGAGAAGCAATCTGGAATATTTCTTAATAACTGGCAGGTCTTTATCTAACAAGTTACAAAATGTCAAAAATGGCAACAACTGCTCAAACCAAAGTAGTTCAATTTTTTTTTAATTCAGCCGTATATGTTCACTTCACTGAGACATTGTAATAAAAGAAAATTATACATTTTTCTAATTAAGATATTTAATGGGGACATGAATATGTGGAGCAGGAATGACTCACTAATATGATATTTATTGCACAGGGACGTATTACTCAGGTCTCTCACTGAGAAAGGAAACAATGTTGTGATCTACAGACTGGAAAAGCAATCATCTGAAGGTATGAGCCAATAACACAAAGTGTCATGAGTGGATGACCTAAGGTTTGACCTCAGCCTTTTTATTAGACATCCAGACACAAGCCCAGAAGCAAAAATAGAGATGTTTGTCTTTGTTACAATAGAGGCTGCTGTCTTACAGTCACACCATTACAGCTAATAACTTGGGTTGCGTTTACAAGACTTCAGTTTAGATTTGGGCAGAAGTCATTCTGCTCTATAAAACGATGACTAATAAAATCATGACATGTTATCACAAAAAAAATGTTTGTCCAGAAGAAAACATTTTTTTTCAAACAGATCACTTAAACATTATGTGTATGTACATAAATATCAAATATGGCTGATCGCAGCTATCAGAAGATACAAATATGTACATTACCATTCAAAGGTTTGGGGTCAGAGGAAAGAACTTATTAAAGGATTGAATTGATCAAAAGTCACAGTTAAGACATTTATAATTTTACTATTTCTATTTCAACTAAATTCAAATTTTTCTTTAATTTTCTATTCATCAAAGTATATTCTATTCATAAAAATGTATCACCGTTTTCACAAAAATATTAAGCAGCACAACTGTAAACAACATTGATATTATTTTTGAGCACCGAATTAGTATATTATCGAATTATAGAATTATACACTCAGAAAAAAAGGTACAAAAGCTGTCACTGGGGTGGTACCTTTTCAAAAGGTACACTTTTATACCTTTTAGGTACTAATATGTACACGTTAGGTACTAATATGTACCTTTAAGGTACTAAAATGGATCCTTTTGAAAAAGTACTGCCCCAGTGACAACTTTTGTACCTTTTTTTCTGAGAGTGTAGAATGATTTCTGAAGGCCATGGGACACTTAAAGGACGGAGGATGGAATGCTTTGTCATCACAAGAATAATTTACATTTTAAAATGTATTAAAATATAATTTTTTTAAATAATATTTCACATTATTTACTGTATTTTTGATAAATAATACAGCCTGTGTGAGATTTTGCCAAAAAAATTAGCCCAGGTTTTTGAACGGTAGTGTATTCAAACTATATTATCAATAAAAGAAATGTACAGAAAAGTGTCTCATGAATCCCAAACAAAGCTGTATGTTTGTTAACATGTGGTTAGGGATATGCCGGTATCAAATTTTCATGTTGCGATTAATTGCTAATGCTTTTATCACGGTATACGGTATTATCACAATATTGAAATTTAGTTAAAAAAAGTGCTGTCATAATACAGTATAACAGGTTTAATAACTTTTTTCTTATAACAAAAATAACTGAACATTTAAATGCAATAAAGCAATACAGAAAAATGTATAAAGTTAAAAATTTTACACAGATTAAAGTGCAAAAGAACTATAAAGACCAATAGGTATCACTTTACAATAAGACCTCATTAGTTAACCTTAGTTAATGCATTAACATTCACAATGAGCAATAGCTACATTTGCTACAGAAGTTATTAATCTTTGTTAAAAAAAATACAAGTCTTAGTTCATGTTAGCTCATTAAATAACACCACAGCTGCAACTTTTGATTTTAACAACCTGTTATTAAATATAGGAATAAATATTGGAATACCTAAGATTAATGAATGTTCAGAAGAATTTTTCATTGGCAGTTTATATTGACTAATGAATTAAACTAATGAAGCCCTAATGTAAAGTGTGACCGAACAATAAAGAATCAAAACACTTTCAAACAATATCTAGGGCATGTTGTAGTCCAGATTAAAATGTAAACAAAGTTTGAAAATAAATAGCCTATTAAGTCTAAATATTTAAGTATTTGGCACTGTGATGAACATCATAGCAAATACACAAATCTGAATGGCTGTTTAAATGATTTAAACACGATTCAGAAACAGAAAGTAGTGCAGCTGCTTTGTTTACAGGGTTTCCGGGGTAACGGCTGCATTTAAATGAATTATTATTATTATTATTTCTGCAGTTTAGCGCCTTCAGCTGTCAGAGAGTGAAAGTGCGCTTTCATCCAGAGCGTCTCTTACATGTTCCGCCATGTGCTTCTCGTCCGCACTTGTTTACATCAGAGTGCGCACGCGTCTTTCACGCAGCATACAGCGGTGTTGTGCATTTTGACCAGTTGATGGGAAAAGTATTCTTAAAATGCATTCAAAATTCGGAATAATTTGTAATATATAATTATTCACGGTATTTAGAAGTGCCCAGGATAACAATATCGTGCATATTCATTACCGTGATATATCGCATTACCGAATACCGGCACAAGTCTACGATGTGGTATAGGGTCAGCAGTGAAGCACAGAGAAGCATTGTTTTCCTGGTGAGGTCTTTCACTGCTGTACTATGACTAATGATCCACCAGCTGCAGCAGTGAACGGCAGTAATATTCCCTGGCAACACGCTGCCACTTGCATAATGCCTATAAAAGCACCTATTAGCAGCTGCAGCTGATGGCAATGAAGATGCTACGCTGTTGGCACTGATGCTGCCACTGATATTTAAGAGCAACAGCATGAGTGATGCACTTGCAGATCTATGCAGTTTACCTTCCCTCCTCGAAGAGTCATGACCTACAGAAAGCATCTTTTTTGTAGACGGCCTGTTTCTCATAACACACAGAGTTGACTGCGGAACTCTCAAAATAGCACACACTCATGGGGCTAAACCACTTGGCTAGAAGTGTGCTATGAAACTTTAACTATGTGTGAACAATACCACATAAAAGGAACAATAAAGAGATGACTACTAGAAAGCAAACGATCACTATGGCTACTTCATTTATGAGGTTTGCAGTACTTCTGAAGTAGACCACATCATGTGGTGTGTTTATGGCATCACTGAGATGCTAAACCTACATAACCTGAAGGAATAGTCCATTCAAAAACTGAATGATTCATTGAAAAGACACTTCCATTTTTAAAAAAAGAAAAACTAATTATTTTGTTCAGCAAGAATGCATCAAATTGATTAAAAGTGACAGTAAAAACGTTTATAATGTTACAAAAGATTATATTTCAAATAAATGCTGTTCTTTTGAACTTTCTATTCATCAAACAATCCTGAAAACATTAATCATGGTATTTACAAAAACAATAAGCAGCACAGCTGTTTTCAACATTGATTAAAAAAAATTTGAGCACCAAATCAGCATATTAGAATATCATGTGACACTGAAGACTGGCTGCTGAAAATTCAGCTTTGCCATTACAGGAATAAATTAAAATATATTCAAAAAGTTATTTTAAATTGTATTTTTGATCAAATACAGTCATAAGAGGCATAAGAGACTTCTTTCAAACACATAAAAAAATCTTATAGGCCTAGACTCCATACTTTTGAATGCTATAGGTTTTTTTTTAGAAACAAAAGAACAGAAACAAAGCAACTTACTAGTCGTCGTCTTTCCTCCTCCACCGTGTTCAGCAGCTGGGAGAATTCTTTGAATGACTGGGCTGTGATAAGAGAGAAAGAATTCCAATCATGAATCATCAGCTCTGGATCTGTAATTACTCTATCAGCACATCTGATTTTGCACTTTGAACCTCTGGCTTAAAGGAACTACAGAAAACCTGCATATAATATTATCTACGCAGAAAAAAAAATACCATGGCCACCCAACAACTGATCAATGCACAAAGGGGTATTCAAGAAACAGCAGACCACATGTTCAAGATGTAGAAATGTGAGAGTAACATAAAACATGTTTCCTCTATGAGCCTTGCATTTGTGCAACATGGTCAGTCGTAGAAAAAAAAGGAAGATAAATAATTCCAAAAGCTGAAATGCATGTTTTACAGTGATCCATTACATTTCTGCCAGTGTGATTGTTAATGCTAGTTCCTGAATATGCCTTGTAGTAATGTTTACAGAACATGATACTTAAAATATAATCCAGATGCAGGCTAAAACCAGCACCTGAAAAAACATTTAAAACAGAAATGTGGGAGAAAACAACAGTGATCTAAAATAAACTACTGTTGATATTATGTCATGCTATTAAAATCACATGATGTTGCGATTCTGAGATTGTGCTTTTTTTCCCTAAACAAAGTACACTTTGGCCACATCACTTCCTGTTCTGGGATATACAGCATTCTTCTGTTTTGCGATAAGCAGGGTCCCACCTCTCAGTCCCCTCTCGTCATTCTCTGGGGATTTTATCCAATTAAGAACTCAGATAAGAACTACTTTCAACTACTTTCTATTAGGAGTTCAGACCAGCAGATAAACACACCCTCGGTCATTTAAAAATCATGTTACAGTAAGACAAATCTGCTTTGATGCGTAGCAGGAGAACCACAAATGCACTTAAAAGTACATGCCAGGCATGCATGAAACAATAATTATCCTGTTGAGATATTCATATCACATTCGAAGATCTGGTATTATGATTTATTGCAAACATACTCTACTGTTCAAAAGTTTAGGGTCATTTTTTTTTTTTTTACTGTTTTTGAAAGAAGTCTGTTTTGCTCACAAACGCTGCATTTATTTGATCAGAAAGTTAGTAAAAATATTACTACCCCAAAACTTTTGAATGGTAGTGTATAGTCATTATTACTGGCAATCAAAACCAGTATCACCAATACTTATAACCCTATTAAATGAAAGATTTTTGCACATTTTGATGATAAAAGGAGTAACTGTATAAATTTTAACATTCAAATGTTTAACAATAAAACTGCAAATTATCAGTCTCACCAGTCTAAATATCTAAAACTGTTATGACCAATATGGGCAGCCAGGGCCAGAAAGGAACATTTTCATTCCTTGCAGACGGTTGTTTGGGTTCATGGTTTTCTAAATGCCAGGCAGCAATAGTCTCAGTCTGATAAAGAGTCATCACTGTTGTGTTTGATACTATGGAGCTGAGGTACAACAGCAATATGCAGTGTTCTCAGCTTTATTAGACATTATTTGTTACTGCTGATGGGTGACTGAGGACGGCAGCAGCAAATAAAAAGCCAGCATGGAGACATGGACATTTTAGAGACTGTTTCAGTTTACATCACTGTTTACAGCTTAAAGGGATATAGTTCACTCAACAAATGAATGTTCTGCCATTATTTACACACTCTCCTGTCATTCCAAACCTGTATGACTTTCTTTCTTCTGTGAGACAAAAGAGTTATTATAGCTGAATGACCAAGCTGATTATTTCATACAATGAATGTGATCAACCTGAATTTTCAAGGCAAGAGATATATAATGCCTTCAATTTCAATCTGTTTCTCAAACAAAGCTGTTATACGGTTTCAGAAGTCATATGAACTCCTCTTTTTTGGGCTTGACTACTTGTCCCTCGATCTGCATGGCCGGTCATGTTTTGGACTGGTTTGACTGGTTCGCCATCTACTATTATTGTATGGATGAGAGCAGCTTCAACATACTGTTAAATTTATTTTGAGTTGCATGAAAGAAAGAGGGTCATACTGGTTCAGAAAGACATAAGTGTAAGTAAATGACAGAAACTACATTTTTAGGTAAACTATCCATGTAAGAAATTGTATAATTAACTAAATCACATGAATGTTTATATAATTTTCTTCTTGATCATTTGCCAACCACTTACCAATGTTAATCTCATCATCTGTCTCTGCATCTCCGATGCATTCAAACTGGAAATCCTGTAGGGACTGGGAAAATTTCTGCACAGCTGCAGATAGATCTGTCAAAGAGACAACAAACAGAGTTATGTGATGGAGCTTCCTTATAATTTGAGCATATTCATTATTATTATTGTGATATTATATAAGCAGTGATTTGTTCAAACTAAAAGGAAGGGGATGACATCTCAAATACTTAGTCAATTAAAGCATTAGTGCAAAACAAGATGTAGGTCTTTTTGGGAAGACATTCACTGCCTTTTGTTTGGTACAAAAGCCCGAATGAGCCTTGCTGGTGAAGTGGCTGATAACAGCATATCTAGCAGAGACTTGTCTCCTTTCTGATATCACATCAGATCCCAGCTGAATAAACAAGCATTAAATGATGGCATACACCAACCCTGTACATGCTCACTACTTCTTCAACCTGTTTGATATTAGAGTGGTTAAATATGTGTGTAATGATTTGCTCTATGAGATTAAATATTTAATAAGTCTATGAAGACCCTTTACATTTGGAGCTGCAGTTTTAAGTAGTTAAATGAAATGTTTTTAACACACACACACACACACACAGGTTTGTTTTTATGGTTTGTGGGGACTCTCCATAGGCGTAATGGTTTTTATACTGTACAAACCGTATATTCTATTGCCCTACACCAACCCTACCCCTAAACCCCTCACAGGAAACTTTCTGCATTTTTAGATTTTCAAAAAAACTCATTCTGAATTATTTATAAGCCTTTTGAATTACAGGGACACTGAAAATGTCCTCATAAATCACCTTCTCGTTGTAATACCTATGTCATACCCATGTTATTTATACAAATTTGTGTCCTCATAAACAACATAAACATGCACACACACACACACATACCTCATATATATATATTATATATATATACTGTATATTCTGAGATCCTGATATATTTACATTAAAAAAATCTGAGCTTTCTCGCTTATAAACCTCAATGAATCATAGATTATCTTACATTTAAAAAGACATACGACCTGTAACTTACTTTTAAGCGCACTGATAAGCATATTTCCATCTTTGATTAGTTCCTTGATGAATTTATTAGTACGATCCAGCTCAATTTCGTGGCATTTGAGTCGCTCTCTGAAGTCAGGACTGTCCAGAAAAGAATCACTGAATTCCAGCGCCGGGAGCCCCATTGTGAAAGTGCGGATGAATGAAACAGTGAAAGGAACCCTACGAACAGCTTTAATTCTCGGGAAAAGTAGATTTCTTAATAGAGTAAACTTTCCACGGTTACGAGTCCCGAAACTCTGTCTCCCGAAACCCCACTTCCGGCATGTTGTTTCCCTGCTCTATCACTGAGAGGTTCAGAAGAGCGAGAAAGCGAGTGTAGCGGTGACTCCTACTGGTCTGATCCCGCTCACCTACAGTAAAACATGAGGACATGATTAGGCGACTGCGCAGTGTTTGGTATGTAGGCTACTACACCCTCCTGAGGTGACTCTAGAAGTTGTATGTCTCTGTGTACACATATGAAGGATTTACAGGACAAAAAAATAAATAAAAGGGAAAAAATATTACAATTTTGGGGGTTGGAAGGTAACATTTAATGCTGTATTTTATTTGGATGGATATAAAGTAATCTGAGTCAGCGTATTTTCTTCTTTAATTTGATATAAAACATTTACAAAAGTGTTTGATCTACATGTTAGAAAACTAGAAATGTCACGACCAGAGAGGACCCACAAAGATTGAACAAAATGATTACAGGCCACATTTGATAGAACTGATTATAAAAATAATTATTTTAATTACCACAATTAATTCACACATATTTTAAGTGTTACATTTAAACATGAATGTTTATAGTGGAACTATTTGGTATACTATACTACACTGTACTATAGTAGGCTATGTACTAATTGGCTTACCATATAGCACCTCTTTCAAAAATTTACCATTGTAATTATAGTTTCGCTGAAAAATACTACATTTAGAAAAGGTATTGGCACTTGTTACTTGGTATCCACCAGTGAAAACAAAACACAAAAATACAATTAACTATTTTAAAAGTTACACGTTTTGATTGAATATATCATATTCATTTTACTAATGACATTAACCACATCATGATAATTTGCCAGGAAATGTGGTTACTATAGTGCATTTATATCTTCATTCTATATTTAAGCCTTTGCCATTTTGTATATATGTCTTATATATGTCTGTTTATACTGTTTATTTGTTTGCATATATTCACATTTTCATTCACATCATGTTTCTCTTTTCACAATTGCCATTTTTTATATACAGTGTTTATTGCTATTCTGCTATTGAAGAACTGCTAAATGTATTTTTGTTGTTCCTTTTACAATGACAATAAAAATCTATTCTATTCTACGAATATACTGTGGTATAGTATAGGCCTATTATAAGATAGCATACAACTGCATTGCACACAAAACTACACATGCATTTTTCTGTAGAATTACATGATGGCCAACTTGTAAAAAGTTATATTAGTTAACTGCATCAATATAAATTTGGAATTTTACTTGTTTCTGAGCCAGCACTGCGATGGCCAGAGATGCTGGGATAGGCTCCAGCATCCCCTTAACCTTACATAGAACAAGCAGTTTGGAAAAAGGATGGATGGATGTTCCTGAGCCTCCTGATAAAAACGCAATTACATCAGGAACATCACATGACAAAAACTCATTAATGAAAAATAAGGAAAGGGTAAGGATGGAGAAGAGCACAAAATATGTTTGTGTTCAGATAACAAAAGGTTTCTGGAATAATACGCTGTGTTCTTGGGGATCCCAGTCCCATAAACCAAAAGGAAAGACTGCCATCTAGTGACTCCCTGGTGAAACAATAAAAAACAAACAAGTTTAAACTCTTTCTGCCTGCCTTTGTTCGCCCTCTGTAGGTAGTAAAGAGCTTTAATTATAGCAAGATAGACAAAAATATATGGCTTTTTATTTGACTATGCTTGTCATGTGTTTGTCAACTTTTCCTCAGTATCCTCAAGTCATGTAACTTGCTACTGACAGCTGAGGCAACTATTTTTAACATGACCCACATCCTGTTCTTTAGAAAGGAGTCTTGGAACAAGCCAGGGAACTTCTTGAGACATGGTTCACCCATTAGGTAAGTTGTTTGGTAACTGTTTAGCTTCTGCTGTCAGTGCTGTCTGCAACCGCTTGCCCTTAAGTATACAGCAAGGTCTTACAAAACCAGGTACTTTTATAAGGAAAATTTGTGTTTTAGCACAATGTAATATATAAATGCATACAGATAACTGTGTTATAACTGATCAATATGTGTATACATATATTTTAATGAGTAAAATACTACCTTTTTTCCCCAGAAGCTGCTGTAGCTCATTGACACTGCTTCAGATAATAATGGTATGTTCATTTAATATTCTCATTATTAAAATATTGGTTTCACAGTGATATTTTGTTTGTAAAAGTATACAGGTGCATCTCAATAAATTAGAATGTCATGGAAAAGTTCATTTATTTCAGTAATTCAAAACAAATTGTAAAACTTATGTATTAAATAAATTCGATGCACACAGACTGAAGTAGTTTAAGTCTTTGGTTCTTTTAATTGTGATGATTTTGGCTCACATTTAAGAAAAACCCTCTCAACAAATTAGAATACTTCATAAGACCAATAAAAAACATTTTTAGTGAATTGTTGGCCTTCTGGAAAGTATGTTCATTTACTGTACATGTACTCAATACTTGGTAGGGGCTCCTTTTGCTTTAATTACTGCCTCAATTCGCCGTGGCATGGAGGTGATCAGTTTGTGGCACTGCTGCGGGGGTAGGAAAGCCCAGGGTTCTTTGACAGTGGCCGTCAGCTCAGGTCTGCATTTTTTGGTCTCTTGTTTCTCTTTTTCCTCTTGACAATACACCATAGATTCTCTATGTGGTTCAGGTCAGGCGAGTTTGCAGGCAAATCAAGTACAGTAACACCATGGTCATTTAACCAACTTTGGTGCTTTTGGCAGTGTGGGCAGGTGCCAAATCTTGCTGGAAAATGAAATCAGCATCTTCAAAAAGCTGGTCAGCAGAAGGAAGCATGAAGTGCTCCAAAAATGTCTTGGTAAACGGGTGCAGTGACGTTGAGTTTTCAAAAAATAACAATGGACCAACACCAGCAGATGACATTGCCCCATAAATCATCACAGACTGTGGAAACTTAAAACTGGACTTCAAACAACTTGGGCTATGACCTTCTCCACCCTTCCTCCAGACTCTAAGACCTTGGTTCCAAATGAAATACAAAACTTGCTCTCATCGGAAAAGAGGACTTTGGACCACTGAGCAAAAGTCCAGTTCTTTTTATCCTTAGCCCAGGTAAGATGCTTCTGACGTTGTCTATGGTTCAGGAGTGGCTTAACAAGAGGAATACGACAACTGTAGCCAAATTCCTTGACACGTCTGTGTGTGGTGGCTCTTGATGACTTGACCCTAGCCTCAGTCCATTCCTTGTAAAGTTAACTCAAATTCTTGAATCGATCTTGCTTGACAATCCTCATAAGGCTGCAATCCTCATTGGTTCTCTCGGTTGGTTGTGCATCTTTTTCTTCCACACTTTTTCCTTCCACTCAACTTTCTGTTAACATGCTTGGATACAGCACTCTGTGAACAGCCAGCTTCTTTGCAATGAATGTTTGTGGCTTACCATCCTTGTGAAGGGTGTCAATGATTTTCTTCTTGACAACTGTCAGATCAGCAGTCTTCCCATGATGTGTAGCCTAGTGAACCAAACTGAGAGACCATTTTGAAGGCTCAGGAAACCTTTGTAGGTGTTTTGAGTTGATTAGCTGATTGGCATGTCACCATATTCTAATTAGTTGAGATAGTGAATTGGTGGGTTTTTGTTAAATGTGAGCCAAAATCATCACAATTAAAAGAACCAAAGACTTAAACTACTTCATTCTGTGTGCATTGAATTTATTTAATACACGAGTTTCACAATTTGAGTTGAATTACTGAAATAACATTTTCCACGACATTCTAATTTATTGAGATGCACCTGTATGTCATGATACAGAGTTGAATTACAGAATCTGGTAGCATTATATTATGGAGCATTATTATTCTGTGCTCTCCTTCCTGTGTTCTGTGTCTCTGTTTGCCTTGTTAATCTCCATGACAAGTAATCACCCACACCTGTCCCTTGTTAACCATGGTTAACTTGTGTATATATACCCCTGTGTTTGGTCAGTTGTTGTTTCTTGTAGATGCTTGTGTTCTATGTTCCTGATCTGCTCCTGTTCCATGTTATCCTGGTTTACCCATGTTTTGTTTAATTTTATTCAGTAAATAAACCTTCTCTGTGATCGGATCCACCTCATCTCTCTTTTGGCCCCAGCATTACAGAGGCCATTCATATGCTATTGTATTCATAAAAGTTGACTCAAAATCAGATAGATCTAAATTAAAGGGACAGATCACCCAAAAATTTAAATGACCCCATGATTTACTCACCCTCAAGCCATCCTAGGTGTACAGTATATGACTTTCTTCTTTCAGACTAATACAATCAGAGTTTGTATTATTGTACAAAAAAATATTCTAACTCTTCCAAGCTTTATAATGGCAGTGAATGGGTGTTGATATTCAATAGTCCAATAGAAGTCCAATAAAGCACATCCATCCATCATAAAAATAATTGAATCGATGCGTTTGTGTAAGAAAAATATCCATATTTAAAACTTTATAAACACTATGTGCGTTCACGAGAGAGTGGTTTTCCAGCGGATGATGTAGGTAGGACGTAGGCATAGCGTAAGCTCCGATGAGAATATGCTAGTCTCACGAGAACCAAGTTTTGTTTACAGGAGCAAAGGAAAACCATTCTCCTCTTGGCTTATATCGAAATCCTCCAACATTATTCTTCACAAATCCTCGTTTTGTACTTCTAATTGTCCTTCTAATCGTGACCAGTGTTTTGTTTTGCTCTCTCCTCTGCGCTTCGTCACTTCTCACCGGATCCCTTTTATCCAAATTTTTGTCCAATCAAAATGTGCTTTCGAATGAGAAAGCCCCTGTTTCTATTGGAGATACAACAATATAGAATGAAGTCTGTGCTTGTCTTTATGAAATTCCAATTTGGAACCAGTGTAAGTGCTTTGTTGTGCTTGTCTATTGTGTTTTCCCACAGAGTCGCTATAGGAGATCTGGTCCGAGGCTGCACAGACATTGTGAGACCTGTTACAGTCGCCGATGCAAAGCCTCCATAGAAGTGTCCGTGTCATGCATGGTCATCAACTGCCGCTTGCTTTGTGGGGCCTCCTTCCACATGTGTAAGGAGGATGAACACTCTCTGCTGTGTCCCAATGTGAACGTGCCCTGCCTTAATGCTCACTATGGGTGCCCTTTCACCATGTGTCGCTCTCGGCTGGCCAAACACCTTGAGGTGTGTCCCGCAAGCGTCGTCTGCTGCTCGATGGAGTGGAACCGTTGGCCTCTTGAGAACCCAGAAGCCCCCTTGTATACGAACCTTCTAAAAGAGCTCCATGAGCAGGAATCACTGGACCTTTCCATGGCACTGAGAGACCAGAAACATCTATGTGCCAGGTTGAAAATGAGGAGCTACTTTCCTGAGTTAATGGAGGAACAAGAAGAGGAACCTGCCCCAGTGGAGAAGTACGACATTGAGGAGGGAGCGGTAGGAAAAAACACTGTGTGTAATGGGATGCACATCAATGGACATGGAGAAGATATGGTCCTTAATGGTCCTGTTGACAAGGAGAAGTACAATCTGTTCGAAAAGATGTTTAGCATGGAAATGGGTGGTTGCAGGCAGGCAGAGGCAGAGGCGTCAAAAACAGAAGAAAAGAAAGGAAAAAATACATCTAAAGGCTCTTCAAAGCCGCAAGGAGCTTCTGTAGAGCCTGAGAAAAATGAAGCAAATGTATCCCATGTGGATATCTCCAAAACTGGACTGGCACCTTGGCAGGATGGTGTCCTGGAGAGACTTAAGCGTGAGGTGAAACCCAGAGAATTCAACATGTACATAGTGCATCATGGGCGCATGCTGATCTCCTTTGGTCAAATGGATGCTTGCACGCCCAAAGAGAGAGATTTTGTTTATGGGAGCTTGGAGCCAATACCAGTCCAGACTTTACGTTCCTTCAAGGTTCCCAGTAGTTACAAACAGAGACGCATTCAACTTAGAGAATTCAATACGAGAGTAATGACCGAGCACAAATGCGTTGGCACATCTGACCTGGATATATCTGAGAAAGATGGCGGGGAGATGGATGAGATGTTTTCAACCCTACTCTGTCATGCAGAGGCTGAGATAAGGGGCCACAAAATAAGTGAAATGGTGCCAACAGATGGACTTTATGTTGATATCGCAACACAGACGTATAATTTTTCCACAGCTCCCTTCAAATACAACGCAACTTTGACTGAAATTACAGCAGGCAGGGGTTTGAAACTTCACGTTGACCTTGATACAGAAACGGTTACCCTCAGACACAACAAATCAACCTCAGCATTCACTTTCCTGTGTGGTCATTTCTTCCGTCGGGATGAGTTTGCCTCACACTTTAAGAATGTGCATTTGGATATCCAGTCCTCTTTGAGTGGCTGGTTTGAGCAGAGATGTCCTCTAGCCTACCTTGGTTGCACTTTCAGTCAGAGAAGATTACAGCCATCCACACACAGGGCCAAAGTCTCCTATAACCAAGACCTCAGTATTTTCACCCTCACACCTGAGGTTACCGCCTCTCTTAGGAGCGATTCACAGACCGTTCCACTACAGGCACATGTCAAATATGAAGATTCTCTCAGTAACCTTCCCTTTGAGGTGCTTTACTACATCGCTAGTTACCTGGATAGTTTTACCCTGTCCCAGCTAGCCTTGGTCTCCCGATTGTTCAGGGATATATGTGCCACGCTTCTGCAGGAAAGAGGAATGGTGGGCTTTAAGTGGCATAAGAAGTCATACTCTCATGGAGGAACCAGCTGGAAACCTACCAAAGTAAGACATTTCAGGATTTGTTTAATGAATTGCTTTAAAATATATTAAAATAATTAGTTATTTTTTATCAATTAGTATAGCAATTAATTAACCAACCAAATTTGTTTATTTCTAAAAAAGATTGATAACAAGTCAAAATTTGCATATTATGTTTTTTTATATATACAGGTGCATCTCGATAAATTAGAATGTCTTGGAAAAGTTCATTTATTTCAGTAATTCAACTCAAATTGTGAAACTCGTGTATTAAATAAATTCAATGCACACACACTGAAGTAGTTTAAGTCTTTGGGTCTTTTTAATTGTGATGATTTTGGCTCACATTAACAAAAACCCACCAATCACTATCTCACCAAATTAGAATATGGTGATGCCAATCAGGCTAATCAACTCAAAACACCTGCAAAGGTTTACTGAACCTTCAAAATGGTCTCTCAGTTTGTTTCACTAAGCTACACAATCATGGGGAAGACAGTTCTGGACAGTTGTCCAGAAGACAATCATTGAAACCCTTCACAAGGAGGGTAAGCCACAAACATTCATTGCCAAAGAAGCTGACTGTTCACAGAGTGCTGTATCCAAGCATGTTAACAGAAAGTTGAGTGGAAGGAAAAAGTGTGGAAGAAAAAAAAAAAGCACAACCAACCGAGAGAACCGCAACCTTATGAAGATTGTCAAGCAAAATCAATTCAAGAAATTGAGTGAACTTCACAAGGAATGGACAGAGGCTGGGTCAAGGCATCAAGAGCCACCACAAACAGACATGTCAAGGAATTTGGCTACAATTGTCGTATTCCTCTTGTTAAGCCACTCCTGAACCAGACAACGTCAGAGGCATCTTACCTGGGCTAAGGAGAAGAAGAACTGGACTGTTGCCCAGTGGTCCAAAGTCCTCTTTTCAGATGAGAGCAAGTTTTGTATTTCATTTGGAAACCAATGTCCTAGAGTCTGGAGTAAGGGTGGACTTTAAGTCCAGTGTTAAGTTTCCACAGTCTGTGAGATTTGGGGTGCATGTCATCTGCTGGTGTTGGTACATTGTGTTTTTTGAAAACAAACGTCACTGCACCCATTTACCAAGAAAATTTGGAGCACTTTATGCTTCCTTCTGCTAACCAGCTTTTCGAAGATGCTGATTTCATTTCCCAGCAGGATTTGGCACCTGCCCACACTGCCAAAAGCACCAAAAGTTGGTTAAATGACCATGGTGTTGGTGTGCTTGACTGGCCAGCAAACTCACCAGACCTGAACCCCATAGAGAATCTATGGGGTATTGTCAAAAGGAAAATGAGAAACAAGAGACCAAAAAATGCAGATGAGCTGAAGGTCACTGTCAAAGAAACCTGGGCTTCCATACCACCTCAGCAGTGCCACAAACTGATCACCTCCATGCCGAATTGAGGCAGTAATTAAAGCAAAAAAAGCCCCTACCAAGTATTGAGTACCTGTACAGTAAATGAAAACATACTTTTCCGAAGGCCAACAATTCACTAAAAATGTTTTTTTTTTGGTCTAATGAAGTATTCTAATTTGTTGAGATAGTGAAAGTGGTGGGTTTTTGTTAAATGTGAGCCACAATCATCACAATTAAAAGAACCAAAGACTTAAACTACTTCAGTCTGTGTGCACTGAATTTATTTAATACACAAGTTTCACAATTTGAGTTGAATTACTGAAATAAATGAACTTTTCCACGACATTCTAATTTATTGAGATGCACCTGTATGCTATTTCCTTTATATTTCTCTATCATTCTGTCTTAGGTCTGGGAGTTCAGTACTCTTTTTAGTAAAGTGGGTGACTGGTGCATCGGTGGCACACCATCAATGGCTGAGCACCTGAAATGTTGTCCATTCTACCAAACTGAACTGAAAACTGAGCCTTTTGCCATGGCCAGTATGAAAGGAAAGGAGAGAGACAGTTTGGTTTCTTTGTTTATGGGACACAGATGATACTGTAACTGGAACTTTTATTTGGAATTTCTGGCTTAAATGTAAAATGGTTACATTGAGATTCAAATGTCCACTAGTGAAAATGATTCTATTTCTATTATGCTAATATTTACTACTATTAAATTAATATTTTACATAACAACTGGAGTGTAACAATTAATTTAAAAATTATCATTTCAGAATGTTCAAATATTTGTTACATTTTTGCTTTAATGACAGTAGTCGTTTCCACTTTATCACGGTCACAGAATTGCTAATTTATTAAGTGGCCTAGAACAGTGGTTCCCAACCCTGGTCCTGGAGGCACCCCAACACTGCACATTTTGCATGTATCCTTTCTCTGACACACCAATTTAAGGTCTTGGGAAGCGGGCTGGTGCCCAAACTTGGTCCTGGAGGGCCGGTGTCCTGAAGAGTTTAGCTCCAACCCCAATTAAACACACCTGAACAGCTAATCAAGCTGTACGAGGCCATCTAGAAACTTGAAGGCAGGTGTGTTGAGGCAAGTTGGAGCTAAACTCTGCAGGACACCGGCCCTCCAGGTCTGAGTTTGGACACCCCTGCCTTGGAGTCTCTACTAATGAGCTGATGACCTGAATCAGGTGTGTTTGATTAAGGAGACATGCAAAACATGCAGTGATGGAGTGCCTCCAGGACCAGGGTTGGGAACCACTGGCCTAGAATGCAGAATCTTATTATTTATGGTTATTTATTAATAATTTTATTTTTTAGGTTTAAATTAAATTTTGAATCCCAGATGTTCAGGTCTTAAAGGTACTTCTTGTGTGTTTGATTTCTAACTGAATTTTGCCTTTTATTCTCTCTCTGTAAAACTTAAATTTAGACAATAAAACTTTAAATTCAACGAATGTGTTTCTTCTCTTCACTCTAGATTTTCATAGCTCTTGTCATGTTTTATGTTTTTTGTTCAAACATGCAAGCATGAATGGGTATAATGAACCCATAGAGTAAAATTTATAATTTTTGTGTGCCCCATATGATTAGAAAAGCACTGTTGAATAAATAGACCTAACAAACAAATGTAAATAAATAATACTGAAAATGTTTAAAAACACCATATGTGCATGAATTAATTATTGCATTCAAACAGCCAAATGCAGCACAATGGAAAAGAAAAGCTTAAGAAAAGTTTAAGATGACATATCAAATTAAAAACATCTTTAAACTTGGCAGCATCTTAAAAACGTTAAAAAAAATCAACTAGATGCTGTGCAGCAGTCAAAGAGAAATCATTAAAATGCAGGGCAGTGTAATGCAAAAACGCATTCTATTTGAACTGCCGCTAAGTTTGGATGTCTTGAAAACACAGAGTACCTAGAGCAGCTATGGTTACAGAACATGTAACTCGACTCTTGAATGCCAAAGTCATAGTCACACTCCCAGTATATAAAAAGTGTCTATATTTAACTAGTGTGCAGACACAGAAATAAGCTCACTCAAACTTTTAGTGACTGAGCCGAACACCAGCGTGGGGTTCACAGTAAAAACACTATGGTAGGTCAAATTTTCTCTGCTTTTTTTAGTGTCTGCCAAATACAAGATGTAAACATAGCAGTCTAAATATCTGCACTGTTTCTGCAAGAAGCATTTAGGCTTTTACCATTAGTTTAGGATTAATGATATTTCTAAAATACATTTCAGGTTTTACAACTAAGAGGCGGAATATGCAAAAACGTGTATATTATGTACATATAGCATATGTATTAATTCCAAGACTATGATGTTCTTCTAGATCTGAGATTTGACTAGCATTGACATTGACATGTCATTGACATTCACTTGTAGTTATGGTAATACACAAAGTTTCTGTTCAGTCTAAAACATTGTAAAAACTCTGTTATCTTGCACTTCTTCACAGGGTAGACTAAGGACCCAACCATCGAAGCTTCATCGCCACTGCGAGAGCTGCCACAGCCGGCGCTGCAAGATGGCGATTGAGATTTCTGTGTCATGTGCGATCATGAGCTGCCGTTTGCTGTGCGGTGCTGTGTTTCACCTGTGCAAGGAAGAAGAACACATGCTCTTGTGCCCCAATGACAGGGTGCCTTGTCTCAATGTCGAATACGGCTGCCCGTTCATCATGTGCCGCTCAAACGTGGCTAAGCATTTGACGGTGTGTCCTGCCAGTGTCGTCTCCTGCTCAATGGAGTGGAACCGATGGCCCATTGAAGAGTCTGAGACCCCTGAGTTCTACGAGAACATTTTGAAGGAGAACTACACTCAGGAACCTCTGGATCTCTCGATGGCTCTGAGAGACCAGCAGCATCTGTTTCATTCTCTTAAAATGAAGACTCTCTTTCCTGAACTTATTGAAAAAGTGGCTGAGGAGCCTTCGGTTGCAGTTCCGGAGGGGGCCGTGGGAGGGGTACCGCTCTCGAATGGAGTCGATGAAGCGTCTGCGTCTTCAAGTGCAGAAATGGAAGGAGGTGGGCTCACTCAGGAGGAACGAGAGGAATTAGCGAGGAATCCTACTGTGGTTAATATCGAAAGCTATTATATTTGGGAAAAAATGTTCAGCATGGAATTGAGCGGCTGCAAGCATACAATAAAATCTATTGGGCAAAATCCTGAAAACTCTCGCAAAGAAATAAAGCCACAAGCCAACCCGAGCAGGTTGGACGTCCTACGGGAAGAGCTGCCAAGTCTTGACTCCTCTACTGACATCCCTCAATACAATGCATACGACATGGATGAAGACAAATTCCTCATAGCCACATCCCTGTTTGCATGTGACACGAGGCCCAAGAAGAAACTTGTCTATCAACATTTGGAGCCCATGAAGATTAAAACAGTCCGGACTTTCAAAGTCCCAACCAGCTTCAACGCCAAACAAAGTCGCATTCGAAACCCCTCTCATAACAAGAAGGTGAACTCAAGCGTAGACACATCTGACCTAGGTGTTGAAATCGATGACATTCCAAAATGGGATGAAGTTCAAGCTACTCTGTTGTGCTCTTTGGAGAGGGAACTACGGGGCCATCTCATAGCCGAATCCAGGTCTACAGATGCCCTTCTTCTGGACGTTGGAACACAGACGTATGATTTCTACTTGGCACCTTTCAAAGAAGAGACTTCACTGGCCGACATCACTGCAGACCGGGCTTTGAAACTTCACGTCCACATTCAGGCTGAGAGCGTCACCAGAAGACACAACAAATCCAGCTCTGCGTTTACCTACCTCTGCAACCACATATTCAGACGGGATGAGTTTCCGTCACACTACAAGAACGTTCACTCTGACATCCAGAGTTGCATCAGTGGATGGTTTGAACAGCGATGCCCTCTGGCCTACCTTGGCTGCACTTTTATTCAGAGAAGGTTTCAGCCCAGCTCTCACAGAGCGACGGTTTTCTATGACAGGGAGCTCAGCACTTTCTGTCTCCGACCGAAGGTTTCAGGCACACTGTATGACGGTATAAAACCGGTGACTGTGGAAAGAAAGCGTGCACGGAATACAGACGCTCTGAGCAGGCTACCTTTTGAGGTTCTAGTCCATGTTGCTGGATTTCTTGATAGCTTCACCCTGTCCCAGCTGGCTCTGGTCTCTTGTCTAATGAGGGAGGTATGCAGGACCTTGCTTCATGATAGAGGAATGGTCTCACTGAAGTGGGAGAAGAAGGTCTACTCTCATGGTGGATGGTGCTGGAGAGCCAGAAAGAGGGTGAGTTTCTACAGCAATTACATTTTTTAATAATAATAATAAAAAATGGCAATCTTGTGTAGAGAACAGGCCTATCATCTGGAGTCTGAAGTCATAATGAGCCTTTTGTGGAGAAATGCAATTTGAAAAAAAACTTGAATTTTCTAGAATCATAATCATTAGAAAGCAGAGACTTGTTCAGTGCATAAAATGTGTTTCTCAAAACTCTCAAGACTCAGAATGATGGAGCAGTTCACTTAGCTTGTGTATGTGCATGAACTCTTAAAATAAGAAGTATCTGACTTACACTAATTGACCTTTAAAACGTCATCAGGTTTGGCAGTTTAGCAACCTGTTCTCCACTGTGGACAGCTGGTGCTTTGACAAATTACCTCCAATTTCTGAACATCTAAAGGTTTGTCCATACTACCAGAGGGAGAATAAGACAGCACCTGTTCCTTTAACTGGTGTTAATGAGTGCCACGAGATAAAAGCACACAGGAATCAGAGTCTAGTCTCCATGTTCATGAAAAACGAGTAGCATTTGTATTATAACAATCAAAATAAAGTTTTTTTGTGTGTGTGACAGACTCACACAATCATTCATCTATACTGAAATTCGGTGTTATTTTGTGCTATTCTGTTTGGAATTTTATTTTGTCATATGTGCAAAAATAAATAAATCACCACATTCTTTTCAGTTTTGGCATGGAATGATTTTTGTGTTGAATTTATTAGCCTGTCCTTTCACCCATAAATAAAAATTCTATCAACATTTAATCACCCTCATGTCATTCCAGACCTGTATGCCTTACTTTCTTCTGCAGATCACAAAAGAAGATATATGGGTAACCAAACCATTTTGATTACCATCAACTTGATTATTATCGACATCAAATAGATTTTTATTTGGTAATCTTATAATTGTTGATCTGTGTAGTAAAGGGTTAAGTTGTTGTGACAGTTTTAAGAAGTAAAACACTGATTTTTGACCTTTTATTATGTCAAAAAAAAATTTATGAGAATAAAACGGAATGTTGACGGAGAATGGGGAAGGAAAAAAAACCCATGTGTTGGCAATTTCAAAAGATGTTTAATATAGTTCAAATTTTGGAGAAATGAAACAATTACATTTTTTTTCTCAGCATCAGCCTTTTTTAACCTCATTTTACCACCCACAATCAAGAAAAGAAGTGTAAAATTTTCAACGGGACACTGGTAAGACAGAAATTTTTAACTGCTAAGGATTTTAGAATAATAATTCAATATTATATTGTCTTATAGTTGTTTCTATTATAGTACGTTAACTCAAAACGCCTGTGCAGTTGTTAACCTCATTTGTTCTTCGTGATTTAGATGTTTTAGGATGCAGCCGCTGGCTTTACTTGCTTTTCTTTGGGTGCTGCTTCCCTTTGCTTTCTGTCAGGATGATACATGTGCGATACATGGGAGAGATGGCGTGAGTGGAGTCCCTGGCAGGGACGGCTTACCAGGAACAAAGGGAGAGAAAGGAGTATCAGGTGAGAAAGTAATGTGTGTTTATCCAGTTGAAAACGATCAGTTAAAAATAGCATTTTTTTGAGCTTGCAATTGTTAGTATGAAGGAATAGAAATGATAGTTTTTGAGTAATAGTATGCTCTCTCAGCATTGCAGGATATGCTGAACAGTATCACCATGCAAGAACTCAAAGGAGAGATGGGCATCAGAGGTTTTCCAGGAGAACCTGGTCCAAAGGGTTTTATGGGTGCACAGGGTCCAAAGGGTTTTCTTGGTCCTAAGGGTCCTAGAGGATCAAGTGGTGGCATTGATGGCAGTGGAGGCCCTGCCAGTAAGAAGCCAGCTTTCTCTGTGCTGCGAAACCGAGCAGATTATGCTTCATATAGCCAACCTGTGATCTTTGATAGTCAACTTAGCAATGTTGATAATGATTTCAACCTTAAAACTGGCTATTTCACTTGCAAGGTTCCTGGGGTGTATTACTTTGTGTTTCACGCATCGTCTGAAGGACACTTATGTCTCAGACTTAAGAGTAACAGGAATTCAGTCAGCCTGAATTTTTGTGACTTAAACCCACGATCACTATCTGCTGTTGTGTCAGGTGGTGCCATACTTCAACTATTTACAAATGACAAAGTATGGATCGAGCCTTTCACAAAAAGTGCTGCTGGCAGCAAAATGCCCAAAAGCATGTCTGCTGTGTTCAATGGATTTTTAATCTATCACAAACCATAGGACTTAATAGTCTGCATATTAAACACACTGCAAATAATTATTGACTGTGATAGTGATGTATAGCAGTGATGTAAGCATTTCAAAAACATGAATGAAAATCTAATAATCTGTTGCAAGCTGTATTCAAATCTTGTATTCTTGTATCTGGTCTTGTATTAAAACTGCTTTGTTGTCTTTGATAAATGTCTCCAATTAACTAAATAAAAAGCATAAGAACATGTTTATTCGAAATGATTACCTTTCACTATATTTTCATTCTAAATTCTACAATCCATTAACAATGAAATATGTGTCTAACGAAAATAAAAGTTGTCTGATTAAAAAAATTTAAAAGTTAAAAAATAATTGCAGTTATTTTTTATTTTAATTATTTGCCATGTTTATTATTTTATATAATATATATTTATTTTACATTAAAATATTTACACTGAGTATGTATGAAAACAGTTTTTTTCTCAGAAATCGCTACACTCTAAAAAATTCTGGGTTGTTTCAAATATGGACTAACCCAACTTTTGGGTTAAAAATGTAATGTAAAAATTGAACCCAACAGTTGGGTTAGTCCATGTTTGACGCAGTGTTAGGTTGAAACAACCCAGCATTTTTTAGAGTGTAGTAAATTTCACAAACAATTACAGAGAAAGGCGAGTAACACACTGAATCCAGTAAAAATAAAATAAATAATCCAATACAAGTAGCACATCAAAAAATAGCCTAGTACTTTCTTGTGAAATGTACTATAATAATCTTTGTTTTATTTACAACTTGGAAAAGTAATTTTTGCAGTGTTGTCAGTAGGGCCTATAAACTTACACTAAGAAAAAAGTCAAATGCTATACTACGAATAAAGATTTGTTTGCATGCAGTTTTGTGAAAGATCCGTGGATAAGTGCAACACGTGCAGCGCAAAAGAGGAACTGTGATTGTCATTAAGTTTGCTTGGACTGGTGTATATGTGTACGATTATAGAGCTCACTATCTCAAGTCGTGTGGGTCCGGTTATCTCCTCGCTCCACAGCAAAAATGTTTGGTGGTCACATCATTTTTAGAATTCTTTTAGTGGGTTCCCTCTGCCTGTCTCTAGTCTCTACTGACACTTGTACTTCTGGAGGGATGCCAGGTTATCCAGGTATCCGGATTTCCTGGATCGGATGGAAGGAAGGATGAAGGGAGAAAAGGAAGAGCCTGGTAAGTTTTTTTTTTTTAAATTAATTAATTCATTCATTCATTTTTTGAAATAAATCATTCAGAGTGTTTTAGTTTGTGGGAACCTACCAGTTCTTAATCAGAACTTGTTCTACGTTTTAACTATGCAAAAACCGAATGACGTTCATGTGTTCTCTCACACAAACTCAATTCCCGAAAAAATGACTCTAATGAGCCGGTTCCTTTTAGTGAATCAAAATTGTTCAGCGCCAGCAGTGTTACGCAACTCCCAAATGACGGTGTGGCTAGAACTTTTAATGACTCGTACCAACGAATCAATCAACACAAAGATACATGTATTATTATATAATGAATAAAATATTTATTATTATTTTTTTATCTTTTATATATTTAATATTGTTTACTATAGCCTATAATTAAGGCTATAATTAAGAACTGAATTGCATTTTTGGCAAAAAAAAAAGAAAAAGGATGTCTGTGTACAGCAATTTTAGTGAACTATAGCTTCTTACCAAAGCTCAGATCAAATAAGTAATAAAACAACAAATGAAATTTAAGAGAAGTGTGTTGTATGTGTTTGTCTGTAAGTTTCATAGGCCTCCATATAAGTAATACATGCAATGACCAACATTTGGGGATATTTGGGTGAACCACTAATAAAAAAAAGGATGCTGAATTATATACTACTATTATAATTACACTGCAGGGATGTTGAGACAGTGTTAGGTTGTAGTTTAGGCTGTATACTTCTAACCAGATGTAAAAGAAACTGTGTTCTCAAGGCTGCCCTTGCAATGTTTCCCTGATTGAAACCGGAACAGGGGGAACAGGAGAGCCTGGTGTGTTTCACGACTAGGATCCTTATGGAAAGAGAGTCTAAAGCGGAGACTTTCTTTTCTGTTCAGGGGTGTTTGTGTGTGTCCACGGCTTGGACCCCCCACCCCCCCGCCCCCCAGGGGGCAACACCCGGCCCCCTGGCGACAACAGGCACCACCCACGCCTCAAAACAGCGGTTCCAGCCCAATGTTGTGTGTCTGCCATCATGTGTGCAGCAGAAGTGCCCAGAGCGAGAGCCCACTTTCAAGCACTGAGAAGGGGACAGCAAAAAACCCTCTTGAATAAGACAAATATCAAGTAAATTATCATACCGAAGGATCAATAGAGCACCGATATTCAATATTGACAGAAGATAGCCCCAATTGCTATGTAAACAATGTCCTGGCACTTATTATTTTGTGTTTCATGCATCGGCCTATGAAAAACATCTCTGTGTAAACCTAATTCATGATGATAAGAAGTTAGCTGTTTTCTGTGATCACATGCAAAAGAGCAACCAGCAGGTGAGGAAGCTGGGCTGGGCTAGAAGTTTATTGAAAGGAAGAAGGGAGAGGAACAGTCTGTGAGGCTGAAAGGGGACAGTAGGACTCTAAAGGCCAACGGGGTATGCAGAAGGGGAGAAAGCAGACAGTGTTTTCTCAGGTTTCCTGATTCATGCACACTGATTGATTGCACTGTTTTGAACTATAAAGTTGAGCGAAGTTGATGCTTGTTAAACATACTGTATCTTTTACTCATGGAAAATGCACACAATTACATTTTGAAAAGCTCCTGAACAAATAAAACAAAATAATGCTTCAGTAAATTGTCTCAAGTTTTATGAATACACAGTATCACTCTTTTCAAAAGATCTGACACATAATCTTTTCAGAACCTGTCAACCTGACCGTAGGGATTGTTAATAGTTAATAATAAGCACAGTTTTAGCAAATAATTCTAAACATTATATGATGATAGCAATTCACAGTGTCTATGTAAGTTAGCTACATGTCATATATCATAAAAAAAGGGTTTGTGATACGTACACTATACCATTCAATCATTCAATTATTATCAGTGTTGAAAAAGGTTGTGCTGCTTAATATTTTGTGGAAACCATGATAGATTTTTTCTCAGGATCTCTGATGAATAGAAAGTTTAAAAGAACAGCATTTATTTTAAATAGAAATCTTTTGTTACATTATAAATGTGCACTGTCACGTCTGATCAAATGAACGCATCCTTGCTAAGAAAGTAAACATTTCTTTCAAAACACTTTTCGATATGGATAACTTTGCTTCCTTTTTCAGTTTCTCAGAAAAGGGATATGGAACTTGCAAACATTAGCAAAATAAAATGTCAGTAACACTAATTAAAAAAGGTAATCCAAGGTTAATCTAAATTATGATGAATATGTGTTTTGATACTTCCCTTTATTGTGCAACTCTGCACTTCTCCTCTGAAACCGGGAAATCAAATCGGAGCTCTTCATGCAGACCGGAGAAAAACATTCAATGTAACACTCAGCTTCAAGGCCATCCATCTGTATTTCCAACAGCTTTCTTGGAAGACAAGATGGTAAGATAAATTATTCATCTTATTGTAATAAATCTGTATTTGGCTTCTATTTTCAAAAATTCTTATTGAAGTACATAATTTGATTAAAGGAATATTTACATGCTTGCTTATATCAGTCACTGTAGAAGAACTGAAGTGTCCAATGATTTTTCCTTGAAATGGCACTTGTTTTTAAATGTTTTTTTTTTTTTTTAAACAGGCATTCATCTTCATGTCTGCACATATGGTGCTGCGGCTTAGTATTATGTTGTTGCTGGTGGCTTCCTCTGAGTCAGAGAAATGTGATGGCTACAGGGGTTTCCCTGGAAGACCAGGTATTCCAGGAGTTCCTGGTACCGATGGGAAGGAAGGTGCAAAAGGAGAAAAAGGAGATCCAGGTATAGTGATATGTGGAAAAAACTGCAAATTGAAATTAAAAAATGTGCCTTCTTGTGTAACCCTTGTGCTGAAAATCATATGCTTAACCCTTGTGCTGGTGTTCATGGTCAAAAAATAACCGGCCTTTTAAAAATGGCTTACAAATCTCCCATTATGCTATATTATTATTAATATTATTAAATCCTGGGTTCACTCTTTTTTGTCAACTTGATTTTTTTTTCAATTAGCAAAGGTTTTATATTTCTTTTTGTAAGGGATTATTCACTTATCTGAGCTTATGCACCTATTGAGTGACAAAAAGCTTTATTTGTTAATTTTGGGAATATTCACTCAAAAACTAAGGTGCATAAGCTCAGATCAATGAGGCCTCTATGACCTATTAGCTCTAAAAAGAAGTATAAGTACTTGTGCTAACTGAAAAAAAAGTTGATAAAAAGACTGAATCCAATATCTGGAAACAATATGCCATAAAAAGAAATTCATAAGCAATTATTTTGTAGGCCAGTCATTTTTGACCAGGAACGCCAGAAGTTTAACAAACAAACAAAAATATCCCCAAAAAGTACACTATTTTATGTTTTTGTTTGGTTGTTTGTCATACACTGTGTGAGCAAAGTTGGTAAAGGGATAGTTCACCTAAAAATGAAAATTCTGAATGTAAATGAAAAAATAATTTACTCACCCTCAAGTTGTTCCAAACCTGTATGAGTATCTCTCCTCTCGAAACAGAAGAACATATTTTGAAGAATGGTAACCAAAAGTTCTGTAATATGATTCAATTATATTTTTTGTCCATATTTGGGAAGTAGAGAGATACTCATACAGGTTTGGAACAACTTGAGGGTGAGTAAATGATAACAGATTTTTTATTTATTTATTTTTGTGGATTATCCCTTAAGTTTTAGTCTAATGCATGTACATTAACTAGCATTTTCTGGAAAAAAAAATCCTGCCTGAGTCAAAATGACAACATGAAGGTTAAACTCACTTTACCCTGCTGTGTGCGTGATTGCAGGTGAGGATGCAGTGCCGATAATTGGGCCAAAAGGGGACCCTGGAATTCCTGGACTCCCAGGGAGGCCTGGTGAGAAGGGGGACAAGGGACTACATGGTCCACCAGGCCCAGTGGGACCGAAGGGAGAGAGGGGAGATTTTACGGGGGTAGATACTCCAAACCAGTATTTTGTTTTCTCTTACAAAAAAAGTGCTCGGGCACAGAGAGTTAATCCAGACAAATTAATCGTCTTTGACATCCCACTGATCTCTGGGGCAGGTGGTGTTTTGGATAGTGAGGGTTTCTTTGAGGTGGGAAAAGCTGGCATGTATTACATCAGTTACCACATTTCATCCAGTCAATCTGCCTGCCTAAAGATTCAGGTAGGGGAGGAAGAGAAGGTGAAGTTCTGTGATTCACCTGGAATGATTATGGTAACTGCAGGATCTGTGGTACTGCCACTGAAAACAGGTGATAAAGTGTCTGTACAGACAACTGCACTGAGCTCTATCTTCAGTAGAGACACTGACTGCACCTTTACAGGCTTCTTGCTCTTCCCAATGAATGGATAAGATGATTTTGATTAGCCACACCCTTGATTTTACTCTTCCTTAATACAATTTGCAACCATTGCTTGGGAATATCTAATGTTATTGTTGATTAAAATTGTTGATGCTATCTTATATCGTTTCTTGGCTTATTTCACTATACTTATAATAAAGTGCATTGTTTTATATTTATATATTTATTCAGGAAAGAAAAAATGTATCACAGTTTCCACAAAAATCAGCACCAAATCAGCATATTAGAATAATTTCTGAACACTGTAATACTGAAGACTGTAGTAATGAATGCTGAAAATTCAGCTTTGCCATCACAAGAATAAATTACATTATAAAGTATATTACAATAGAGAATAGTTCATTTAAATAGTAATAATATTTCACAATATTATGTTTTTACTATTTTGATTAAATGAATGCAGCCTTGCTATGAGTGATATAATTATTTTCAAAACCATAAAAAGAAAAGAAAGGGAAAGTAAAGAGCATATACAAATACAAAGTATATGTGTATATACAGCAGGATATTAATGGTCTATAGGCCTATGTTTTTGTTTGTTGATGTCTCATACTTTTAGATACGCTGTTAATTGTAAATGCTACTGCTTATGTTAGCATTTAATATACAGTTTTATCCTGATTAAAACTTTAATACAATACGGCAACTGCACGAGCGTCCATGTCAACGCTTCTCATAGCTATGTGAAAATAAATTGGAACAGTTCATTGTTGGAGCTGAGCTGAATGAGAGAGAGAGAGAGAGAGCAGAGCGTGTGCAGAGCAGGGGAACGCAAGGAACAGTATTAAGAACGGCTGCTTTAGAACATTGATTTTGAAAATCCAATAGAATCGTTAGAAGACAGAATCGCAATACATATATGAATAGATTTTTACGTACACCTCTAGTTTTCTCTTCGTCAGCACTAGTTGACTGAATCAAGGGTCGAGAGACGAACTGTGCAAAACGAGGAAGAGAACGACGACAGACTGGGAAGCATGAGAGAGACAACCTAAGCCCGCCGTGCGTCGCCTTCTCCCGAAAGCGAGGGCGGATATAGCGTTGGGTATTGTCATCTGGGTTTGTGATGTCATAAACCAGGGAAGTAACTCGTTGTAGTCCCTACCAGCTATTTTTGTAGGCATTAAACTGCCAGAAATTTAAAAGGCGATATCTCCGTTTGCATTGAACTTTTCGCTTCGTAACTTTGCAGATATTGTTTATGCTCAAATAGCAACATTACACACTAACTAACGTTAAAAAAGTGGAAATCATGAAATCGCAATTGAACCACCCAATTAAATCGGATGAAAACGTACTACATAGGTACTTCTCCAGGAAACAGTTTCTCGTCCTCCGTAAAAGCGTTGCACACACAAAATTTTGGGTTGTTTTGAACTGTTCTGAACAGTGTTGTAACTACAAATTAACACTGATTTAGTTGTGTCTCTTTTGGAAGGCCAGAACAAAAATAGTTTCGCCAACGAACACACAGCATCTCCTGACATGGAACGGACAGCACAACTACAGCAGAGAAATCAAGTCTAAGCCTCTGTCTTGCAGGAACATTTGGTGCACGAAGCCAAGGTGGTAGGCAAAATCTTCCAAAACAGTGACGTAGTCCTGTAGGGGCGTGTTTTAAACGAGGCGTGTTTTAGGAGGGCCAAAAAGCGGGCGTCCGAGTCATTTACCTTCGGTTATAACCACCCCTGAATTTCTTTTGGGTTTGAGACTTTAGTCTTTGAAACTTCAGGGATCTTATCTATTCACAAACAGCTTGTAACACTCCAAAGAGACAGGAAAACTTGAAATCACATCATATGAACCACCATCCCCCACACACACATATTTTTATTCCTATCCCAAAAATTTGAAGAGCTGACATACTAATATGAACAGACATCTCCACCCAAATGAGTTTCAGGACAGTTTAGGACACAGAATAGGACATGACCGCATTCGCTATGCAGGTTTCATTTTCTATTAGTGAGTTTTCGTATTTTGACCTTTATTGCATTAAATTACTAACACAACAATTACTCCAATGGCATTTGTTAGACTTCGACCAGTGTTACCGACCATTTGTTATGCCAGAGTATGATTTTCAAAAAACCACATAGTTATCATAGAGTTAAAGTTCGGATATGATTATGATTTTTTCAATCTTGTATGTCAATTACACTTCACCACGTAACAAAAAAAGATGCGAAAAAGTCGTCTCGAGTTTGCTGATTGGGGCGCGACCTTTTATCTCGTGAATTGAAAATTGAATCCTCTTTATATCTTCATTCACGTGGGCTGTTTGAGATTTTGAAAGTCTTGACAGTAATCCGTGTGGTACTCCTTCTAAGGTAAGCAGCTTGGCTGCTTTAACGTCTTTGCAACTTAAATCGTTGAAAATCACTGTGATATGAGTGCGCTCAAGGTAGTCTTGACAAATACAGCCAAAAAGCATATATTCCAGTTAGACAATTCAAATAAATGCCTAATTGAAATAGTTACACTAATTATTACATTTTAAACTTGGGAATTCCTATTGCATTTCCCAAAGTAACCATGTCACACACATTTTGTGATAATAGCTGCTTTAGACTCAAAGGCCATTGGTGAAATCAGGCAAAACCAACCTGAAGAAATAACATAATAAAACTTTGCACTAACCAAATGTAATAATTAAGTCGAGCGCTAAAACCATTGATTGTAATAACAGAGTGTGACATTCCACTATAGCGACCTTAAGTGAAATCCTATAAACTGCTGGCCCCAAAAGTGAGTAACACCCCCTACAAGTAAAAAAAAATGTCCTGAATTGGGCCCAAATGTCAAATATTTGTGGGCCACCATTATTTTCCAAGCAGCACTTAACCCTCTTGGGCTTGGATGTTCACAACAAAGACGCAGCACTTCACGGTCTACACCACGGCGAGTCATATTCCAGATGTTAGAGAAGCTTGCACTCCTTCCACCTTCCATGTGAGGGATGACACCACCAGTTTGATGCTCAATAGGATTTAGGTCTGGAGACATGCTTGGCCAATCCATCACCTTTAACCTCAGCTTCTTTAGCAAAGCAACCATAGCACAAAGAGAATTTAGGTGCTTGGAACCAAAGGGTGAGTTTGGGGTAGGTCTACGGTGGGAGATGATAATTAGCACCTGACCTGACCGTGCAGCTACCATAAGTCATCCGCACACGGAAGGAGGCTTCAAATGAGACCTCTGCAATTCAGTATGTTACAGAAGTAAATGTTGGCAATCATAGGTCCCTCAAATGAACTGTAGCTCCCTCCTCCCCCCCAATCCCACACGATGCCACGGCACAGTTACACTCATCCGACTAAGCCCCCTCAGACCATGACACTCCCCCAACACTGTTGATATGAATAGCGCCAAGACAAAACACTTGATCTTTGTTACCCTCACCCCTAGGATTCGACCGAACACACACGCTGGACACCATCTGAACAAATAAGTTTATCTATGGTCTCATCAGCCCAACACGTCGCAACCGGTTCACGGAAATCATGCCTTTAGTACGCGTGTCTCAGAAAACGTCTTGACAGGGGCTTTCGGTGTGATCAAGAATGTCATCTTTAGAAGAGGTTTCCTTCTAGGACGACAGCCATGCAGACCAATTTGATACAGTGTGCAGCGTATGGTCTGAGCACAGACAGGCTGACCCCCCACCCCTTCAAACTCTGCACCAATGCTGGCAGCACTCATACGTCTAATTCCCAAACACAACCTCTGGATATGAAGCTGAGCACGAACAACTTCTTTGGTCGACCATGGCGAGACCTGTTCTGAGTGGAACCTGTCCTGTTAAACCGCTGGGTGCTGGCCTTTCCTTGCTGCACCTCAGTTTCAGGGTCTTGGCAATCTTCTTATAGCCTACGCCATCTTTATGTGGAGCAACTATTATTTTTTTCAGATCCTCAGAGAGTTTGAGGTGCCATGTTGAACTTCCAGTGAACAGTATGAGAGAGTGAGAGCGATAACACCAAATTTAACACACCAGCTCCCCATTCACACCTGAGACCTTGTAACACTAATGAGTCACATGACACTGGGGAGAGAATGACACTTTGGACATTTTCACTTAGGGGTTGTACTCACTTTTGTGGCCAGCGGTGTAGACATTAATGGCTGTGTGTTGAGTTATTTTGATGGGGACAGCAAATCTACACTGTTATACAAGCTGTACACACACTACATTGTAGCAAAGTGTCATTCCTCTGTGTTGTCACATGAAAAGATATAAAAAAAATATTTACAAAAATGTGAGGGGTTTACTCACTGTCTGTGAGATACTGTCTAGGATATATATTATATATATATATATATATATAAAATAACAAACTAAATAAATAAATATATAAATGTAACTAGTTTACCCAGCTAATAATTTCCCAGAATTTTCTAAGGACTGGTAGTTTGTGGTTATTTAAAAGTAAAAGCTGAAAAGAACAGCCTAAAACATACCTTACAATGTTCCCAAAGAAATGACCAAACCATACAATAACATTAGGGGAATAGTAACAATATGTTTTCTTGGTTATCATCCATTAATAAATCCATAAGCATAAATATCGAGATACTGAGCCCGGCTGTTTTTATTCAGGTTTGATTAAATTAAGAGTCTCATGCTGAGCACAAGTGCAACGTCTCGTCAGTCTATGGTATTTATTACAGAACACTCATTGTTCTTGAGCTGAGTCCATCACCCTTCAGGCTTTCTATAAAGAATAGAGCAGCCATGGCAACAGCCGCTAACTGAGTGCAACAGCCATTCCCTAACATGCCACTGTGCTGCAAGAATGAAAAACAAATCAGCAGCTACCAAACTGCTCAGAAACTGATTTCACGGGAAGAATATGTGCGATGCATGGGGTGAGTTCACTTCTTTTAATTGGAGGACAAAGAGGACAAGGTAAAATCATTTTACATTCTATAAAGGTTTTGAAATCAGCCAATAATTATACTCTGAATATATATAGTGCACAAGTAAACATCTCATTAGAAAATATTTAAGTGATTAAAATTACTGATTAAAACATTGAAACCAGCATAACCTTTAAATCCCCTTCACTCATTTTAAAATATAATAATAAAAAAATATTTTTACAAGCTTAAATATATTCAGTCTCACCAGTAACTCAAAGATGACTACTCATGAGAAGACACTCAGCAAGCAGCAGAGACCATCTCTAAGAATCCCATTTGGTCACCAACGTAGAACAGATATATTGCTCCTCAAAAACGGTCAAATGATGTTGAAACACCCACAAGCCTTTCCAATGCTGGGAGAACTTCCTTCTTTGGCTGGTAAGCAGGGAAATGAGCAGATTTTAATTTGTCCTCAGCTTTCAGTTAGAATTGCCAAAGACATATGACTATAGTTAGGTCTGTAACAGTCAGCAAATAGTACATGGCATTCAGATAATAAACTAAAGCATATTTGAATGAGTGTCACTTACAAAAAGACAAATGCTGACAAATATTCTCTTCAGGCTTACTGCTCTACCCTGGTAAGCGGGAAAAGATGGTAACCACAACAGAAACTGAATTTGGACCCAAAACCTGCCCAAAGGTAGAGCCAAAGAAGATCCTACAGTGCAGCCTAACTCTAGATGGTATGAATCTCATTGAAATTTGGGGAAATAATTAACTAGTATCTATTAGAAATGCTACAAACCATCTGTAGTAAACTTACCTATTTTGCAGATCTGTGAGTCAAATATTAGCTATCACTACATAACTGCTGTTTTATTAAGTTCATTATTAAACAACTGATTTCCTTGGAAGACAAGATTAGAGGGCTGGAAAAAACTAAAGATATTTACATTATATGTTATATAGTATTATTTATATACACTACTGTTTAAAAATTTGGGGTCAATATTTTTAAAAACAACAACAAAACAGAAATATGTTTATTCAGCAAGGAGACATTACATTGATCAAAAAATGTATTTACATTTATTTATCAAAGAATTTCATGTTTTCCATCAAATTTGAAAATTGTTTTCACTATAATAACTATAAACAAATTCTTTAACAATAAGAAATGTTTCTTGAGTATACCGAGGACTGGAGTAATGGCAGACGAAAAAAACGTAACTTTGCTATCACAGGAATAAATTACATTTAAAAATATATTACAGTGCAGCCTAACTCTAGATTAAACAGAACTCGTTGAAATTCTAGAAAATAATGAATTAGCATCGAAAAATGCTAATAAAGCTATAAACTATCTTACCTAACCTATTTTGTAGATCTCTGTGCCAAATATCTCTATGTAATTGCAGGTGACAGGAGTTTCAGCACAACAAATAGAGAGGATTACCCTTATTACAAACCAGATGGCACTCCGATCGTGTGGCATGGAAAAGTCCCCGCAAGAGAAAACAGGACTGGCCAAGCACAGAGATGTTCTCTTTACCAGCAGGACTTCCCATCTCCAAAGAAAATCTATGTCAGGAGAAATCAGGTTGTACCTCATCCTGACAACCTGGCGATCAACACTTCAATGAGGCAAGGCCACTGAACTTACTTGTATTCAGTTTGACTTAAAATCTTAAAAGAATATATTAAAAGTAATGAATTTAAATCTGTGTTGTACAGAGCTGAATACAAAACAGTGCAGCAAGAGGCTTTCCCAGGCTGGGATGTCTCTGTGCACGCACGCCCACCGCCTGCCCGACTCAAAAGAACAGCTGTAGCTGACTGATGAAGGCCAGAGAAAACCATCAAAGTGCATTTATACACTGGATGCATAAATAACACAAAAAGCTTCTTTAAACCATGCATTTATGTTAGTCAGCTTTACTTTTGTGTCTTTCAACTGTACTACATGACATTTAATATCTTTAGAACTTTAGAAAATATATTTCTGCTTACTTACTACCACATTGGAACTGGTATTATTATCCAGTACCGTTTAAATGTTTGGGGTCAGTAATATACAATCAATTACGGTCAAAAGTTTGTGATCAGAAGATTTATTAAGTCTTTATACAAGGAGTCTTCTATAATGCTTCATCAGGCTGCATTTATTTGATCAAACATACAGGAAAAAATGTAATATTGGGAATATCTTATGATGAGAAATAACTGTTTTTTTTTTAATATACATTAAAATCTAATTTATTCATGTGATGCAAAGCTGAATTTTCAGCAGCCTTTACTCCATTCTTCAGTGTCACATGATCCTTCAGAAAGCATTCTAATATGCTGATTTATTATCAGTGTTGAAACTGTTGTGCTGCTTAATATTTTTTTGGAACCTGTGATACTTTTTTTTCAGGATTCATTGATGAATAAAAAGGTAAAAAGAAGAGCATTTATTTAAAATAGCAATATACATATATAAATATCATACATTCAAAGTGAGTTGGGGGGTCAGCTAATTTTTATTCTTTCTTTTTTTTGGAAAGAAACTAAAAAAAAAAATCAGCACGGATGGTTAAAATGTTAAGAAGGGATAGCAACGATTTTATATTGTTAGAAAATATTAATAGTTTGCAGTAGAAAGCGGTTCTTTTAACTTTTTATTCTAAAAACTCCTGAAAATATTATCGCAGCTTTCCACAAAAATATCGTGCAGCACAACTGCTTTCAACATTGATTATAAATCAGCATATTTGAATGATTTCTTAAGGATAATGTGACACTTTATGGAGTAATGGCTGATGGAAATTCAGCTTTGCATCACAGAAATAAATTATATTTTAAAGGATATTAAAATAGAAACCGTTATTTTATATTGTAATAACATTTTGCAAGATTACTGTTTTTTTCTGTATTTTTGATCAAATAAATGCAGCCTTGATGAGGATAAGAAACTATAAAAAACATTAAAACAAGTCTTACCGATCCCAAACTTTTGAACGGCAGTGTTCATATATATATATATATTACTAATTTATTCTCCAAGAATGGATTACATTCATCACAAGTGATAGTAAAAGCATTTATAATGTTTCCAAAACATTCTATTTCAATTAAATTCTGTTAAACTAAACGTATAAGTAAAACAATTGAAAGTGGGGCGAAAAAAAAAAAAATCACATTATGAAAAAGTTTTCTCCAAAATAAAACAATATTGTGTGCTATCATCAAGTCCATCTCTAAATTTGTTGTTAAATAAAATTATTGGTTTTGAAATGGCACTGACGAAAATCAGGACAAAACAGATTTGTTAAAAAAGTAGCATTTAATAAAGAAAGTATGTTTCTTGTACACAGTGGACCAATAACTGCACACAAACATCTTGCTTTTTGATGAAACGCCCCGATTCTTGATGGCACACAAAGAAGTTCCACTTTGCAGTGTGTGCAGGTGCAGTGGGAACTGTACTATGCCAGTCATTTCAGTTTTTAAATCATGAATCTCTATACACTCATCTGGATTTACATGTCTTCCACACTCCACTTGTACGCCATTTCTTGGACAGCTTTCTTATCGGCTATCCTGCTGTACCGCTTCTGCTCAAAACCATTGGACCTAAAAGATCATATGAAATGTCATTTAAACCATTTTCTGGGGTTTGCATTAGTGAGCTTGTGATATTTCAAACCAGATATCATTAATCAAAACCTCTTACCTGTCAACTCCATCCCAGCGATACCCTGGCATAATGTTAAAACGATTCGGAGGTGGAGGTGGACCTTTGTAACGAGGTTTTTCTGGAGAAAAACATTAAAACACGAATTATAGTACTGTTGTCTGGGCTTGTTTTAAGATCAATCTCTGTAAGTTTGATTCTATATATTAGAAAAATGATAAACACAAACTAAAAGTAAAAATCATTATTATCAAAAGTAACAGTCAAACAACAGGGATCAAATGTGGAAACTTGGGCATTATTCCACACATTTACCTTTGATTCCTTTTAATTGAGCATTTTTTTCTTTCTTTTTGCGAAGCATGGCAGCCATTGGGTCTCCATCCCTCTCTTGCTCCCTCAGCATCCGATCGAGGTCTTCATCGTCAATGTGTCTCGCTAGTGGCTTCTGAGCCTCCCGCATGGCATCTGTCAAGTTCTGCTGCTGCATTTCACCCTGAGCAAGCCTGAATGAGGACAGTACAGATGTCAAAGCTAGTGACAAGTCACAGACTGAAAATAACAAATATGTGACCCTGGAGCACAAAACCAGTCTTAAGTCGCTGGGGTATATTTGTAGCAATAGCCAAAAATACATGGTGGGGTCAAAATTATAGATTTTTTGTTATGCCAAAAATCATTAGGATATTAAGTTAAGATCATGTTCCATGAAGATATTTTGTAAATATATTAAAACTTAATTTTTGATTTGTAATATGCATTGCTAAGAACTTCATTTGAACAACTTTAAAGGCATGTTTAAAATTTAAGATTTTTTTGCACCCTCAGATTCCCGATTTTCAAAGAGGTATCCGGCCACAATAGCGTACATCCTAACAAAACATACTCAAATGGAAGCGTAGGTATTCAGTCGGAAGGAAACTGACCCTTTGTGTTGTTTTGTGGTCCAGTAGTTAAAACCTTATGTGTTGTTTTGTGGTCCAGGGTCACATATCTGCATTTGAACACCATTAAATGGACTTCACCCTTTTCCCCATTGTGCATATTTTTCATCCTTCTCTGCTTTTTCTTCTGCTTTCTTGCCAAGCTCAACTCTCTCTGACTCCAGGTTGCGTGTCCTACCCGACTTGTCTCGAAATGTTGTCTCTGCATTTCTTGATGCCTCTGAAAAAGTAAAAACATTAATAATGCTCTTGTCATTAATGTTAGGAAATAAAACAACACTTTTGAATACACATTATCAATTGCTTTTCAAAAGACCTTCAAGAGGCTGGTTGCGCTTTTCCTTTTTGCGAATTTCTTCCTGTTCTTTCCTCAAAATGTCAACAGAGACGAGCCCTGCAGCTCCACCAGACAGCATTCGAGGGGCCTGAAAATGAAAATGGTAAAAGTCTTAAAGGGGACATCAGATGCAAAATGGTGTTTGCATATAAATGTGTCTTAGCACTGACACAACCACTCTACAACGATAAAAATCCATTCACTACCTTTTTTAATCCCCCAAAATCCTAAACAGTCTCAATTATCAAGCCATTTAGGCCCGCCCACGGAATGCCTTACGAACTGTCCCGATTTGGCATATTGTTTTGTTGTTGACTGTAACATGCCACCAAATAAAATAAAAAAAGGGGACGAAGGGTCGGTGCGCAGTGTTAGCACGTTATTTAAAGAGACGAAACGAGTCGCTGTGAAAAGAGCTGTTTTTGACATGGTAAAAAAGGTGTTTTTTTACACTACCACTGAGAAATTTTAACCTAAGTATGTTTTAGACTTTTCATGAAGACCCTAAAGAATCATACCAACTTGTGGGAAATGGGCATCTGATGTCTCCTTTAACATAATTATCCATGTTTCAACTTAAATTTTTAATAATGAATAGAAAAAATATGAAAATATGTTGTATTTTTTGTGTGGGATCCATTGAAAAGTGAATTATTTTATGAACGCTGTCAATAATTTTAAACACAAAAGGGACATTTCTTAAAGCCACAACAACAACAAAAAAAAACAGACCATTTTATTTTTAAGTGCCAGAGACCCTTAAAATGGTCATATTAAAATAACACTAACATTAATAATGAATGGCAATTAAATAATTCAATGTTTTATTTTGAAATGAGTAATATTATACATTACTTCCTGTGCAATCAGTATTATTTAAAGCTGTGCTTCTTAATCTGTTTAACTCGCTGTCCAACACAATAATTGAAGGCCCCCCATATAGGCTTAACTTTTTTCCAGTATTTCTGCTGTAACTGTGACAAAACTGCTTGTTTTCAAACTATTTTAGTAACACAAACTGGACGATTAAATAATATTAAATAAATCAACCACAATTAATTCTGCGATTACAGAAGATTCTAAATATGCATATTCTTCAATAAAAATAGGTGATTGATAAAAATGAAAAGAATATGATTGCAGCTGAAAATGGTTTTGTTTTTTTGCAGTTAGATAGTACAAAATATAGCACCCGGTACCTATGTAACCGGTATGTACCGGTATTCTAGAACTGAATCCGAACGCAGATTTTCGGTGCCTCATTTCGGTGCCACTTAAATACCTGAGCGATCGATTTAAATATTTGTCCCCTGGTTCTCTGAAACGGACGTAAGAAGCATCATCACCGGCACCGAAAAAATAATTTTCCGACTGAGAAAATGCACGTGAACTCAAGTCGGAAAGCTTTAATAATACAAATCCAACACATCTTTGTAGTAATGTTAGTGTCCATGTTGTTTTCACATTCTGATTTTAAAAGCACAACTCGGGAAATGAGAGCATCCGAGGAGCGCGTGAATGCAGTAATTACACTTGCTCTGATGGCAGCAGGTAGCCTTCCGTTAACTAAGCTAAACATGCTTAAATTAACATGCCTAAAGCTAAACCTCCCTTGTGTTCACATTTCTAAACCTGTTGTCCAACAAAAAGAGAACATTATAACCTTTTTACTCCACTTCCTTCTGTGATCTGATGTGGCTTCTTGTCACAGAATGAGGCAGAAAAATATGTTCCATAGGATACTTTAAAAAGAATACATCGATTAGAAATAGATTATAAATTAATATATGAAAATACCAGAGACGGCTGAATAACACAGATAAATATATGTCGCAGTCGAGTGTTTATGTCTTGTTTATCATTAAAAACGTTTTGTTCTGTTTACAGTTACAGCATATAATGCGCTGCCTTTGTCCATATAAGGGATTTCCTGGAGGGTCATGAGTTCTGCTACTTCTGTGACTGGATATGTGGATTTTCAGTGCGAGGGGCACCCTCTGGTGTCCAGTATAAATGAACAGACATAATTTGTGTATAGGGGCTAATGGCCCACATCCATACATTTTTGGGGGAATACAATTATTATTTTTTTTTTTTAAAGTATCGGTTCAGGCACCGGTACAATTTTAAAAGTATCGATTTGGCACCGGTATCGAGAAAAAAAACAATCGATACCCAACCCTACCTTTAAAGTTTTCTAGGGACCCCAGAAGGCCCCAGCCCCTGGTTGAGAACGACTGATATAAAGGATTCTCAAACATGAACCCTGAACTTACTGCCTGTTCATCAGGAGAGCGTGTCCTCCGTGGTGGAGACAGGTCTGAATCCGACCCACGTCCCCCCTGTGGCCTCTTCCTGGGAGGAGAGAGACCTGAATCTGAACCTCTTCCACCCTGGCCTCTCTTTCTGGGTGGAGACAGATCCAAGTCTGAGCCCCGTCCTCCACGAGGACGTCTGCGCGGTGGGGACTGGTCGGAGTCTGAGCCTTTGCCTGTTTGTACTCGTCTCCTAGGGAGCGAAAGGTCATCTGAGGCGGCAGCTTTTGTCTTTTTTCTGTGCGGAGACTCTGAAATAACAAATAATTTTTGAGCTACATAACTCAGTGTAAATGCTGTTTCTGATTTGTGGATATATTTTTGTACCTTTATCATGCAGCCTTTGAGGTTTAGAGGGTGAGCTCTTGTGGCTCTTTCTTGGAGGGGAAGGTGGTAAGGAATCATGCCGTCTGTTTTTGTTCTCGGCTCGGTGTCTCTGAGGTGAAAGATCTGGTGAGTCATGACGGCCTCTTCTCTGGGGTGAGAGATCCGGTGAGACGTGTCGAGCCCTCTTAGGAGAGAGGTCAGGGGAATCGTGCCGCACGCTCCGTACAGGAGAAGTCTCTGGTGAGTCATGTCGAACTCTATAACCTCTGTCAGTGTCCGAGCTAAACAAAGGAACATTTACTACACTCTCTATACAGTAATGATTTTAAAAAGAATAAGAACTAAAGAGGAAGGATAGTTTCTTTATACCTTTTATCTGATGCAGAGTCCTGGGTTTCCTGGGGATCTCTCTCTGTTGCTACAATATAAGACACAAATTGTATTAGATGCATGTAAATTACCGTTTATTTTTAACAAGAAGTTAATACTTTTTCACAAGGAAAGCATTCATTGTCAAAATGAACATTAATGTCTTCACTGTCCACAAAAGTTTTATATTTCAAATTAATGCTGTTCTTTCTATTCATCAAAACATCCTGTATCATGGTTTCTACAAAAAAAAAGAAAAAAAGAATTAAAGAAGCTTTTACACTGTTTTTAACTTTGATAATAATAAGAAATATTTCTTGAGTGCCAAATTGCACCCTTGGCGAGACTTCTTTTAAAACATTACAAGTTCTCAGCTTCCTCTTGAGGTACACAAAATTTCGAGCAATCCAGTAGTTATTAACACTATTAAGACTTGGCTTCAATTTAGGAAACAATTCGGTTTGCACAAACCTTTGATTTACATGCCATTTTCACTTTCCAAATCACTTTTTCCCCTGTCCCTTTCAGACCGTATCTTCGATATTTGGGCAAGTAAGGGCCTTTCTACTTTGAAGGACTTGTATGAAAAATAAATCTTCTCCTCTTTCTCTTCTTAAATTCAGTCTTCCTAATAGCCATCTTTTTCGTTTTTTTCAAGTGAGGCACTTTATTCAAAAATTATTTCCCCATTTTCCCAATCGGCCCCCTGAATCAGAACTTGATTTAATTCTCACCCTTGACCCTGGTCAAAGACGACTGATATCTACTATTTATGGTAAAATAACTTCCCTTACTCCATCTCCAGTTGACTCTCTTAAGCAAACCTGGGAGGTGGATTTAGGTGTCAACAAATCTGAGGACCAGTGGAAGAACATTCTTAGTTTAATTCATTCTTCTTCTATCTGTGCTAGTTCTAATACAATGTAAGTGCTTCACAGAGCTCACTTCACTAATGCTAAACTGGCTAAAATATTTCCTATCAGAAGTGATGCATGCAACAGATGCAAACAATCTCCAGCCGATCATCTTCATATGTTCTGGTCTTGCCCGATGCTAATGGACTAAGATAGTTTTTTTTTTTGATTTCTTTTTCTGTTTTTTTTTTTGTTAAGGACATTTTTAGAACACTTTTGCAGGCCCTTAACACCACCATTGCCCCTAACGCACTGACTGTCCCGTTGGCCTTCCCCCAGCGTCAGTTGTACCATCTACAGTGCACTGCGTCATTGCCTTTACCACTTTGATAGCTAGGCATGCCATCTTCCTTAAATGGAAACATGCCTCTCCCCCATCACATGAGGATTGGATACGAGAGGTATTGCATTGTATCCATCTTAAAAAAATTAGACACTCTACCAAAAGGATCACTGAGATCCTTTTACAAAATCTGGAGGCCTATACTGGGTACTATTGAGAATGTAACTAACACCTGAACTTTCTCATTTGAGTCTTTTTGGGAGACCATGTGACTAGACGTCATTGTTTTTTTCATATTTTAATTGATGTATTTTTTGTGTGTGGCCTTTGGGGAGGGTTGTGGTTGTGTTGATTTGTTTTGTTTTGTTTCTTGTTTTCTCTCATCAGACATTCTGTTTCATTATGGAACTGATGTAATACATTCTATATGTCTGCAAAAATTAAAAATAAATAAATAAACAAAAACATTATTAAAACGTATCAATCGCAAACCTTTTAACGGTAGTGTGTAAAAAAACACTATTTTGCACAATTTTATAATTCATAATACATTCTGTCCCATTAAAACCAGATGGTGCACTTTGTTTGGTTACAGATAAAAAAAACACAATAAGTACACAAACATACACATACAAGCACAAGTAAATACAAGAACTCAGAAAGTATACACGTCTTGGTCTTACCGCCGATCACTTTCCACTTGCCGGTTCCGAATGCCTCGAGCTGCTTGATCTCATCTGGGCGTTCATCTATCACCTCTGCAATCTAAAAAAAAAGGAGAATTTCCAAAAGGAGGAGACATTCAACACTGCTGCATAACCATGCATGAAACCCATTTTCCAAAATCAAAGTAGTACCAAAATACTTTTTTATTCAAATGATCACTAATGATCAGACTGCAATTCGGTATTTATGAAACTATGAAAGGGTTAAAAAAAAGCACCTGGTATGCATACTCAGTAGGATTTACACTACTTAAATAGCTGTTTGTAGTAAGTTGAGACTAAAATCTGAAAAGGGCAAGCATGCTTTTACACACCACAGGCGCCTCATCTTCTTCGTCTTCTTTTTCTTCTTCATCCTGAGCTGCCAGTTGCCTCCAATCAATGTCGTCATCCACAATTTTCATCCTGTAGTTGGAGTTAAATGGATGGAATTCAGCTCCTTGTACACTTTGCTAAAACTTAAGCAACCTTGTTGCCATTTTCAACTTTCTAAAATGCTGTGCATGCAGGCAACTCTGTACGTTAAGTAACTTAGTTGAGGCTCAGCTATAATGTAATTTTGTTCAGTGGTAGCTCTGAATACAGCGAGCTAAAATCTGCATTTCTGTTACGTGTGTCCGATTATATTTACCCTCTCCCCGTGGCTTTCGGCCGTTTCTTCTTAAGCTTCTTTTCTTTAGACTTCTTGCCAGCTTCTTCACTTGATAAATACCGTTTAAGGTAATCTGCTTTAGAGAGTGCAGCAATTTTGCTTAAGTCCGTGGAAGTAGCCATCTTGTTTATGTTTTACGTCACTGAACGGACGCTGCTAAGGGACAAAAAGCACAACGCAGTACTAATAAATATATTAGGAATATTATCTTCTTCTTCTTCTTTTTGTTCAATGGCCGTTCACTCCTTAGGAGTATTACCGCCACCTACTGTATATCTTGCGCACATGGGTGATGAATCTGTACTGAAGGGGAAAAAAAAAATAATACATTTGTAATGCCCCACCCACCCCAGAGGATCAGAGCCCAAGCTTCAGCTGGCACTGCGTGTTCAGCTCCTCCAGCTTCCACACTGTGCTCCTCAACCTCTGAGATGTAAATTTTACTTTGTTCGATTAATAATTATAAAATAAATATTTTGTAAAACAAAAATTTTTTATTTTTAGGCAGAAGCAGCATGATCCTCATCCTCAAACACTAAATCCTGTGAGCTCTAAAAATTTTAAAACCACCTTAAACATCTGACTGTCACTCAAACCCTTTCCCAGAAGGTCCACGACACTCACTGGTCTGTTCCTTATATTGCTAAAAAGACTGTTACGCTGATCTTCATATTTACTACATTTAAAAAGCACATGCTCTACTGTTTCAAAAACACCACATTCATCACACATACCATTTTCATGCTTCCCCATTAATGCAAGTGTTGAATTTATTCCTGTGTGACCCATCCTTAATCTAGAAATCACTACTTCTTCCTTTCTGTGTCTTCCATTAAACTGTTATTTTTTCCCTGCTGATTTTACAATATTATAATACCACCTACCTGTGCAGCTATTTTCCCATCTTTGTTGCCATATTCTTATTATTTCCCTATTAATTACTGATTTTATCTCATTCCTTCCCAGAGGTACCTTAACATCCACCAAGTTTTTCTTTAAAGCTTCTTTTGCTAACTTATCCGCTGTTTCATTCCCTACTATCCCAATATGTGCCGCTACCCAACAAAAGTATACGATTATACCCTCTATTTTCAGTCTGTACAGTAATGTATACATTTCTACTAGCAGGTCTTCTCTATCAGTTTTTGTCGACAATATACTTTTAAGAGCTGATGAAGAATCTGAGCAAATTACAGTCGGAGTCCTATTTGGCTTAATCTGTTCTACCCACTGCAATCCTACTATTATAGCAGTTAATTCTGTAGAATATACAGACAATTTGTCACTTAAACTTGTCTTAAATCTTGGAATGTACACTCCTATGCCCACTTTTTGTTTGATTGGGTCTTTAGATCCATCTCTCATAAAAACATTGATTTCATAACTATTAGTATATCTTTCTTCTGCTTTTTCCCGGGCCTCCAACAATCTCATTTCAACAATGGGTTCAGGAATATTTCATACCGATACCCCATTAATGGCATGTTGGGACAGATTTCTTCATTCTCCAGACCACAATCCTTGACCCACTGTTCATACTTCCAACCAAAACTATTCCCTCCATTCTTTTTATATTCCCAACAATAATTTAAAATTGTGCGCGTAGATGACTCTTATTACTACCCTGTAGATTAACCCAATACATCATCGCAAGCTTTTCTCTTCTTAAATCTAATGGCATCTCCCCCATTTCGACCCTGATGGCATCTAGAGGAGTTGATCTTATTGCTCCACAGCAGATTCTAAGTGCTCTGGACTGTATGTTGTCCAGTTTCTTTAATTCTGATTTTGCTGCAGCACCATACACTGCACACCCATAGTCTATACTAGACCGTATTAAGGCTTGGTATACATGTAACAGTGCACTTCTCCTTGCTCCCCATTCATACTTAGCTATTGAAGTCATGCAATTTATTACTCCTTTGCATTTGTTTTCAATTTTCTTAATATGTCTCTTCTAAGTTAATTTTTCATCAAAGATTAATCCAAGATATTTGAACTCTGTCACTCTTTCTAACAATTGTTCATATCATTTCAGAGTAATTTGTTCCTTTTTCTTTTTCTTTGTAAAAACCATATATTGAGTCTTTGATACTGAAAACTTCAATCACCAATCTACTGACCACCTTTTAAATTCATTTATTGATTCTTGTATTCCTTTAACTACATTTCCTAAATTCCTACCTCTTCTCCATACTGCACCATCATCTGCATATAATGCCTTCCCAATGCTTGGTTTAACTCTTTCAAATATATCATTAATCATTACATTAAATAAAATTGGACTGATTACACTTCCTTGTGGAGTCCCATTCAGGATGTCATACGATGCTGAAATTTCTTCCCCTATTCTTACTTGGAATGTACGCTCAAACAAAAAATCTAATACATTCTCCCCCCATTACGATTTTATTTAATTTAATTAACAGTCCCTCCCTCCATAAAGTGTCATATGCCTTTTCAATGTCAAAGAAAACAGCAACAAGAAATTCTTTCATTATTAGAGCTTTTTTAACATCATTTTCAAATAATATCAGAGCATCCATTGTAGATTTCTTCTTCCTGAAACCACTCTGAGCTGATGATAATATTTATTTTTCCTCCAAAAAATAATTCAACCTATCATTTTCTCCATTACCTTAATGTACATAATGTATATGTAAGAGCAATTGGTATATATCCAGCTTAAAGTGTGTTAGAGAGATTTAATTTGGATATTGATTATTCCTGTGATTTTTGTTCAGTGGAAAAGGAATCTATTGTCCATCTGTTTTGTAATTGTGTTTACACAAGGATTTTCTGGGTGGATATGGAAAATTTAATTAGAAGGAAAACAAATATTATATTCAAGTTAAATAATTTTGATATATGTATGTATTATTCCAGTGAAAGTAATAATAATAATTTTACTTTATTTGTACAGCTTTTTATTATTTTGGGAAAATTTCACATACATAAGAAGAAATGGTCAGGATCCAGGCCAAATTTCATTCATTTTCTTCAAGAGACTAAGGACTACTGCACCAGTTTGGAGAACATTGTTAATAAAAAAGCAAAGAAGACTTGTAATATTTTTCACGAATATAGAGTTTTTGATTAATGAATCAATGGTTTGTACACTCTGGCATGTTTTTGTAAAATATTGTATATTTTGTTCTGGTTAATGAAAAAAAAAAAAGCACAACGCAAAATAGAACTCGAAATTCTTTACCTGCCTGTATACCAGGCGTAGTGATGTGACGTTCGGCACCGAGGCTTCGAAGCTTGTATCAAAAAAGACGAAACATCTCACAGTGAAGCACTGTACAGGAGCTTGATTCATTTAGCCAAAACCACGTGATCTGTAACGTCCAAAGCTTCGTTTTTGCCAAAAACCATATGTCATCACTCTCTTGATAGAGAATAATCATTAATAGAATAAAAATGTACATGTGTAGTTTTGTCCATGTTCAGATTGTACAAAAACACTTCAACTGACCATTCCACAAAATGCATTTATTTTGATCATATGCCTACATGAGCCATACTTATTTTTTCACATATTTATTCAAAGACTCATTTATACTTTGTGTAAGCACAACGACATTTTATTTTTTATTGCTTTATATGGTTTTCGTAGCACAGATTGATTTGTTTTTATGAAACAGTCCAAAAATGGTTGGGACGCAAAGGCACCTTTTTCCACCTTTAGCCAAAAGATATCAGTAGTGTGCAGCGTATTGAAAAGCTTTGAGTAATGAACCATTTTACCATACAGTTGAGGGGAAAGCGGTGCTTCGCAAAGCTTCATTTCACCATCACTAACCAGGGGTCACCAAACTGGGTCCTGGAGGGACCCCGGTGCCCAGCAGAGTTTAGCTCCAACTTGCCTCAACACACCTGCCTGGAAGTTTCTCGTAGTGCTAAACTGTGCAGGACAGCGGCCCTCCAGGACCCAGTTTGGACACCACTGCTGTAGGCTATACGGTTTAGGAATAATAAATTGAGTGGATAAAATAGAAAAAACTCTGGCTTCTTCAACAAAAAAATTTTCTGCCCAAGAAAATTACTGAAGATTATTCATAACTGTTAATCTTACAAAGTTTATTGAAAGTATTTCATCCAATTGCTGCTTTTGTCATTTTAAAGAAACAATTACTCACTTATTTTGGAATTGTGTTTTGCAAAAGTGTTTTGGGTTGACTTTTCTAATTTTGTAAAAAAAGGATTCCCAAACTTCTGTATAAGCCATTTTTTCGTTACTCTTTGAGAATTGACCCTATAGGCCTATGTTTAGAATGATTTTATTAGCCTACTAAAACTTGCAATTATTATTATTTTTAACAAAGATGTTTCAACAAAGTATATTCAATGGTGTAACACATATAATATGCTTTAGTTCCTTTCAAAATTTCATGTATCATAACCCTCTTACAATATTTTGTTTATTGTCTTTTTGCTTGTTATTGTTGTATTCTTTTGCCCAGTTGCAAAAATATGTTTTGTTTTGTAGTATGCCAAGTGACATTCTCAGCTCTCTCCATTAATTGTGTCAACTTTGTGCATTACGAATCAGCAGACAATTATAGGTTAATGATAAATATATAGTTAATAATACATTTAGCCTAAATATTAATAAATGTAATTATTTGACTGGTGATGAGCAGAAAAGAGAGCACTTTAGAACTTATGTCACACACGTGGTAACTATTTCCAATAAATCCAACCAATGAATACCTTTTTGCTGACCATAATTTGACTTAGGTACCATTAGTATTTGTTGTTAAAATTAGATGTTTGAATAGTTCCAAACATCAATATGTTCATCTCTGAATAGGTTCAGCTCATGATTCATGTTTAAAGTGTGTTGTGAAGAATATCTGTCTCCTCTAAGAAATAAACTCTGTCGACATTTCCAATAGTTGTTTAACTGCAAGGTCACAGCCTTTTCACTGATGCATATGCCTCTGTTTTCACATGCAGAGGGTATTTTCCAGGAAATGTCTTTTGGACTGAATCACTTCCTCTGATCTGCAGCTGCACGGCATCTCATTGAAAAGACAAACAATCTTACTCTCATTTCTTTTTATAGCTTTGTACTTTCTGTTTCATTTTTTCATACTCAAAAATATTATTATATTAATTTCAATTACATTTACTAATCAACTGGTGATTATTTTATCATTGACCGCTGATTATTACTGTGTTTCAAAACTTATTTACACAACACAAACTTGTACTAATGCTCTGTTAAATAAATAAAAAATCTGTTAGTGTTACAACTGTAAAGCTATTATAGTTAACTGTACAACTGTAATAATGCCAAAGCGATTTTAAAGATGTCAATAAGTTGATGACAGTGAGGGGTACAAATAAACTCTAAACTGTGAAATCTTCATCAAGATTTTCATTTTGAAATGAACACATTCTGCTGCTCTCTGTCAGCTGTAAAAGCTGTTTCTGGTTGTATAAGACTGGTTTTTCCGAAAGAATCTAAACTTAAGGTTTGGGGGTTTCCATCTTGTCGAAGGAGTGGCTTCAAGATATTCCCCGCTTCTTAAGCAGCTGTTTGCACAGTCTGAATTTGTCATCCAAGAGGTAAGCATCATATTTCTCTAAACTTTTACACTAAAAGCTATTGACAGACCTCTTTACCTTCACCAGCACCTCTTTATACAACAGCGGATGAACAGTTTTGTTCGCTTTATCTAGATTTCAGCATGTGGGCAGAGGATGATTTGTATCCAGGTGTGCCGTGTCTCCAAAGCTACACGGAGCCTGTGAATGGTAAAATATACCTAATGTATCATGGGACTTCTCGATATACTGCACAGCAGATTATGGCCTGTGGCTTTTGGCCATCTGCAAATGGCATGCTTGGACAAGGCGTCTACCTCAGCAGAGATCTTAATAAGGCCAGCAGATACCCACTTAATCTACCTGAGCATGAAAGAGTTGTTATTAGAGTGCAGGTTAATGTTGGAAGAGTAAAAAAAATCGACTACCAAGGTCATCCAATGCAGAAAACCTGGCATGACCACGGGTACGACACTGCCTGGTGCCCTCCAAACTGCGGCATGGTGCCAAGCGGCCTGGAAGAAGATTGTGTTTGGGATCCACGCCGGATTCAGATCATTGATGTCATTTACCCAAAAGTGCTGTGTGGCTATTATTATTAAAAAATGCATGAAATTACAAATGTGCTGGTTCTTTTTCATGTTTTTAAAGAATAAACTTTTTTTTTTAACACTTGCACATTGTCTTTGCATGCTTGTGTTGAAAATCAAGACTAAAATCAAGGTTGTTATAAAACTGTAAGAAATTACTGGGAAATATTATTTAGTTGACACAGTTCAAATGTTTCGAAAAAATAATCTAATGCAAAAGATAAACTGTGCATTTTATTCAAAGCATGAAAGAACTTTGGTCCATAACCAATAGCCAAATTCAGCACCTCATTTTGAGACACTGACTGCCACATGTCTACTCTTAACACACTTAACACACATTTGAGAGATGTTGTATGCACAATATTTGTAATAAAATAAAACAAATAAAATAAAAGCATGTATTCCGCCCTATTGATGAATCAGGAACTATATTTGGGGTTGTCTAGGAATTTTCTTAATAAAGACAACACAAGTAAGTCCCAGGACTTGTTTTACCATCAGAAGAAAGTGTTTAGGCCAGAGGAGAACTCTCAAAACAACATCTTAAAATATTTGTGTCATTCAAACAAGGTCTTTCCACACATCTGCCAACTTCTCTGATTTGTTACTTTTTGTGCCACAGATCTGTCTCACCTCCCATATATTTACAAAGTTGTGTCTCTGTGTGTGATTCTCCTCAAGGTTATAAAACATCTTCACATTCCAGCTAACTTAGATCTTAACACGCTTTAATCCTTTTTAGCTCTGTTTATGTACAAAAATAATTATGTTTATATTCATGTCGGAATGATTTACATAATGTTAAAAGAAATTTAAATAATAATGTTACTAAACTAAAATCTAAAATGTCTTCTTGTGTTTCTCATTATGAAATGAAAGACTACTGAAGTGATATTAGTTACCAGCACGGATATAGTTCTTCGGCCATTTCCTTCCAGAGTTTTATTTGGAAGTTCCCACATCCCAATTTATTTTTGGCTGGTTGGATTAAGATTTATGCCTGCTTATTTGTATCGTTTTGTCAGTCTCTGCAGTCTTTTTTAGCCTTAGTCTTATTAGACTTCTTTGCATTTTGTTAGATTTGACTTTAAATAAAAATCGCCTTATAGCTGTTATGTCCACACTTGAGTCATTTCACCATTCATAGTTTATACTTTGTAATCAGGAACTTCATGGTAACTGGCATGCCTACAAACCCTCAAGTCTCTGAAGACTGATAATGTTGACCTACTCTTTACAGGAATGATGTGGGCTGGCCAAGAAATAAAACTTATTTGGAGAACATGAGTTGTGCACATTCAAGAAGTCTGTCCAAATGTTCTGAGAGTGAAGGTTAATGTTGGATAAGTGATTGATTATCAAGGTGCCTGAATCCCCCACAAAGTGGCATCGTGGCAAGTGGTCTTGAGCAAGAATGTGTTTGGAAACAAATTACAGTCATTGATGTAATTCATCCAAATTAAGGAGTAGGCCTATGTGGTTTGTTATGAGCAATGAAAATCCTAACATATATTTTATCCTAAAATCTAATGTTTTATTGATAATTCGATCATTACAGTGTGCTCTGCTGACTATTTCTTACAACACTGGAGAAATAAAATAATGAAATAGTTTTGAAGCAATGTAAAAAGAAATATTAATGCAAAATTGTTTTGGTAAAACATATGTTACTATATAAATAAAAATAAAGAAAATAAATAAGAAAATAGCTTGTGTAATAGCTGTTGTCTTGTCAAAAGAGTAAGGCAAATTCTGTTCCTTTTGTCTTTACCTGGAAAATGTGGGGGGGGTTATATTATAAAATCAATGAATTCATATTGGACTGAAAAACAATTTGCCATCTCAGTTCAGAAGCACACCGCCAATGAATACTGCAACTAGTACCTTGCTAGTTGTACTTGGTTTTGGACTGATTGGCTGCGGCGGTGTGGTGACGTCTCTTTATAATGATGATTGACAGTGTGGAGGGCCAATGGCGATTATCTAAGAAAGTGAAAGTAAAAGAGAGAGAGCAACCCGTGCGCTTAAAGAGAGTCCCTTTATGCTTTATTTTTTACTTTCAATAAGTGCTATAATTGGAAATATGCCTGGTCAAATGACAGCTCGACGTATTCGTATGTACGCCCTCGGCTACACTGTTTAAGGCAATATTGTAATGTTTTAACTGGTCTAGGGGCTAAAAGTTTGTTGAAGGTCTGTGTAATTTAAAGGATATACTGTAGGCATTTCCCAAGAACAAATATCACGTAAATAGCTTGTTTGAATTTGAGGGTTGGTAAGTGAAATTTCTCTATATAAGACAGATTATAAGCAGAGATAACATTATGTAAATATCAAATTATTTTTGGTAATTTTGTTTTTATTAAACTTGTGATAGTATAAATCTTCGTATTATGTTTATTGTTTACATGCATATTTTAAAGATACAGACAAAAGGCCTATTTGTGATTTGTCCAGGTGCAAATCATGTGGGGTGGAAATGATTCAACTTTCCTCCAAGGCAACACAAATCCAGTATCAGGTCAAGTCTACACAATGTACCATGGCACATCCATGGAGGCTGCAAAGAAAATTAGAAAAGAGGGTTTTCATCAGTCTGTTGCTGGCATGCTTGGACGTGGTGTTTACCTCAGCCGAGATCTAGAGAAGGCCCGTAGGTATCCTCTAAATCTGCAAGCATACCAGAGAGTGGTTCTGAAAGTCAAGGTCAATGTTGGGAGAGTGAAGAAGATTGACAAACAAGGTCATCCACTCCAGAATATCTGGCATGATCATGGGTACGACACTGCCTGGTGCCCTCCAAAATGTGGCATGGTGCCGGGTGGCCTTGAAGAAGACTGTGTTTGGGATCCACAACGGATTCTGGTCATTGAAATGATCTACCCATTTTTAGAGGTTGTTTTACCCTGTCTGTTCTTTTTGTTACTGATTCTAATTGAAATACTAACATAGAACTTACAGGAAGAAATTACAGGACTATGTAGCCAAAGTGTTTTTAATTCTTCAAAGAAAAATAGTCTGCCATTACTGGTTTTGTGTATTAAACTTGTTATGATCACATATCCTCTGTCACACTGTACAGTATGTAGGAGCCATTTTAATGCAATTTCATATTTGTCCATTGGGTGGCATGGTATATTAGGGCAATTGGTTAATAAGACAACAGTTGTGTAGTGGTAGTAGGGAAACACACAGTTGTTGCCAGTTCAGGATCATGCTTCATCATGCTGATCATGCTTATTTTTATTATGTGTTGGACTGAGTTGAATAGTATGAGGTATGGAATTGATATTTGTATTCTGTGAACTAGACAATGACACCACAGGAAGCTAACTGGAAGCAATGTTTATTCATTGGAGCACAGTAAAGAAAGACACTGTTTGCATTTTACATCTGTTTTGCATGGACATTTTTACGCGTCAAATACTTGCTCACTCCTATTACCAATACCAGCGGCTTAGTGGAAAGCTGCTACATAATGATCAGAAGCTTTGTATTTATTGGCTTATTCACAAATCTTTATCATTAGAGGGTGTGATTATCTGTAGACAGACTAAGCATTTACAGGGATGCATGGGCTGAGATTGAAATTATTTTTGATGTAACATGAGGGCAAATCAAAAACCATGGCAATGAATGAACGGAAAAGGAAATATGAACTATCACAGGAAACAGTGCAAAATTCAGTCCAACTCAAAACAGAACTGAAATACAGATGACCCATTACACATTTTTTTCACTTGTGATCCATCATAAAAGACCCTCTGCTACGTGCTTAAAGATGAAAACTCTTGAAAAATATCTGATAATTAGGTCTGGAATCTGGAGACTGTGTTGTTCTGCTCACTGTGACATTTCAGACTCCAACACAGCAAAAATACATTTGATTAAAACAAACAAACAAACTGGAGGGGAAATATTGATACTTTTCATTTAAATGTTTTGTTTATGGACTTGGAGAATCATAGTACTAGTCTCTTTGCTTTTGGGGGTTAGAGAAAGCAAAGAAGCAACATGCTCAAATGATCCCACAGACTTTACAGCACTATCCTTTACAAAATCCATACATTTGTAATCTTTTGTAATCTTTTCATTGCATTTTGTCAAGATAAAGAGAAAAAAAGTAGAATCTCTTTTGTTGTCAATACTTCCTATACAAGCTTGCTGTTCATAAATCTTTTCCAGGTAGTCTATGTTCAGTGTTAAAAGCAACATCAGAGACTGTTGAAAAACTTGTTCTTAAGACACAGTCTGAACATAGTATTTATATATTTATTTATTTATGCAAGCTTGTATGCTTTTACTGTAAATAAAAATAAATAAATTAATTAATGTGATCAATTTCATTGATCTTATCTGTTTGAATCTTATCAGGTTAGTTGTACTTATTGTTCTTTATCCTGCCATGTTCAAACATATTCTGTCACAGCTGTGTAAATGTTACTGATTGAGTTATGAATTTCCAGGGAAACAGTCCTCTAAATCAGAAACAAAACTTAAATGACACTGAAACTTGGATTTAAAGGAAAAGGGTGTATACTGGAGTTCTTATTTTCATTGCGCTGTTGCATTGTGAGTTAATTCGAAATATTCATATCATATCACTTGGAAGTTCACATATTTTATAAAGTTAATGCTTGACTTTATGAAAGTTTGACAAAGGTTTCATCATACCCTGTTTACTGTATATTTATCAATATTTTGTATTAGAGTCTCTCTGCTATTGGATGTTGGAATAAACAAAAAGACAAAACGATTTTACCAAAAAGTCTTCTAATCAGTTTTATAATTGTATAGTCTTTTAATTTCATAAACTTAAAATCAAATAATCAATACACTTTACAGCACTATGCTTTACAAATTCTGAGCATAAATTGTTCTCACAATCAGTAATAGATGAATAGAAATTGAAACTCAATGGAACACCTTTAGACATGGACACACCCTGAAATATGAACCATTTATATACCTGCTTTCAGAAAGAAGCAATCAGCTTTAGAAGCGACATCAGAGGTAAGGCACCACTTTGTCTTTGTGAAAATGCTGTGCTTTATTGGTCATTATATTGATAGATCCTAAAAAATTCCATAGTGATATTATTTTATACTATAAATATAAACTACTGCATTTCTTAATTCCATTTGTCAGTTTACTAGTAAACTTTAGTAAAATTTCTAATTGTAATGTTTTTCTATTAATTTCTATTCATTTTTCGATTTGATTTGTCCAGGTGCAAACATGTGGGCTGAAGATAACTTGGGTCCAGGTGCTCCACCATGCCTTGAGAGTTACAGAGAACCAGCAGACAGTAACATCTATATAATGTAACATGGCACATCCAGGGAGGCTGCTGCAAGAATTAAATGGGAGGGTTTTCGTCAGTCTTCTGATGGCATGTTTGGGCCTGGTGTCTACCTCAGCCGAGATCTACAGAAGGCCTCCAGATATCCTTTAAATCTACCTGAGAATCAGAGAGTGATTGTGAGAGTAAAGGTCAATGTTGGGAGAGTGAAGAAGATTGACTATCAAGGTCATCCAATGCAGAAAACCTGGCACGATCACGGGTACGACACTGCCTGGTGCCCTCCAAACTGTGGCATGGTGTCAAGTGGTCTTGAAGAAGACTGTGTTTGGGATCCAAGACGAATCACTGTCATTGATGTAATTTTTCCAAACATGTGGGCTGAAGACGACTTGGGTCCAGAAGCTCTGCCATGTCTTGAGAGTTACAGAGAACCAGCTGATGGTCAAGTCTACAGAATGTATCATGGCACATCCAGGGGAGCTGCTGAAAATATTAAACGGGAGGGTTTTCGTCAGTCTTCTGATGGCATGTTTGGACCTGGTGTCTACCTCAGCCGAGATCTACAGAAGGCCTCCAGATACCCTCTGCATCTACCTGAGAACCAGAGAGTGGTTTTGAGAGTGAAGGTCAATGTTGGGAGAGTAAAGAAGATTGACTCTCAAGGTCATCCAATGCAGAAAACCTGGCATAATTACGGGTACGACACTGCCTGGTGCCCTCCAAACTGTGGCATGGTGTCAAGTGGTCTTGAAGAAGACTGTGTCTGGGATCCAAGGCGAATCACTGTCATTGGTGAAATGCACCCAAAGCAATGAGAGTTAATGAAGTATGCTCTAGCAATGCTGTAATGAAGTATGCTTAAGAAATTAGTTCTTCTGAAATGTTTTCTGAAAGTGTTTCCAGCTGTTGAATACAAATTACCATACATGCTTTGAAATGGTGATTTAATTTTAGTATACCCTGAACTTAAATCTAGCTACAAATAAACAACATACTTCATGCATATACCTTTGTGTTGTTGTTTTTTTAAATATTTGATACTTTAAATACAAAATAAAATGCTAAATGGATATCCAGAAACTTGCTAGACTGTAAGATATATAAATATGTATTAGAAACGTTAGAAAGTTAATAATGTTTACGTTTCTACTACCCTTACCAAAAAGTAGTATACTTCAAGTTTATATTAAGTATACTTAAGTAAAGTTCAAGTATACTTTATGTAGTAAGTATACAAATATCAGTGTACTAGTAGTATACTTGTAAGTGTACTATTTCAATACTCCTTGGGGCTAAATTGGCCAACTTTCTAGTATATAAAAGTATACTTTTAAGTATACTTTAAGTATAACAGTAGTAAACTTTGAGTACACAACTAGTTTACATACATTTTTTTAGTTTGTACTGCAACTATACTAAAAGTGAACTTATAGGTATACTGATAGTTTACTAATTAAATACTTGTAGTAGCATTTTTAGTACAATTTGAAGTATAGTCTCAGTAAACTACTAGTTTAGAAGTTTATACTGCAAGTATACTTATAAGTTTTCTTTAAGTGAACTTTACATCATACTTTAAGTATACTACTATGTCCCTATTTAGGTATTAATTTGTATATATTTTGTTATATGAATATCTGAACATACAAAACATCAAAAGAAAAAACAGGGTATCTGCTTGTAAACAAAAACATTTTATTCTAGCTTCATGCATTCTTTTCTTAAACACTTGAATGTGGATAAGTTTAAATAAAGAAAGAAAGAAATAAACAACACTTTGAACAAAAAGCTGAAAAAAAGACTATGAATTGGATTCAGAATGATAATCAAAACGTAGATAAATCGAGCACAACCAAAGCGTGACAGTCATTATTACCTCTTCATTGGTCGACATTTTATTCCATAATGTTACACAGTTTTGATGCTGTTTTATGTCTGATGATCTTGTTATAATGCATGTGGAAGCATCTGTTGTTTCGGTTTCTTCTTCACTTGTGTTTTGTGGAAATTCTGTACAGAAGATGTGTAATAGCGCCCTTACAGTATAACAATGAAAACACGGATTCTAGGAGCACAATTATAGCTAAAATAGACTTTTTCTAAGTATAAGTCAAGTATACTTAAATGTCATTTTAAGTATATTTCTGAGAAGTACATAAGCCCATTTCTGAGAAGTACATAAAAAGTAGACTAAAAGTATACTTTCCTATTTTTTAGTTTAAAAGAAGTATACTAATAGCACACTTGAATAAACTTCTTTTTCGTAAGGGGACCTGGTTCCTTTTCTTTTTTACATGGATTATTTGACTAACTAGAGGGGCTACTGGAGAATTGTGCTGATAGAGGCCTCTGCTGGTGAGTAATGGAATATTGCTTGAGCGGTCATGACAGGACCTCCTTCAACAAATACTTGAATAAAATGAGTTTGCTTTTCTGTCTTTTAAAACAAAAACAACAGTATAAGTGAAAGGAATGGTGTCTTAGACAATTAATAAAAACAGACATGTATTGTACTCATTTAAAGATCTTCTCCTCTTCCTCTTTTTCAAAACTTAAATCTTTTTAACTTTTCATTCCCAGAAAAATTCAAGTCAAAGTAAGCTGTCTAAAAACGATTCCTATCATGACGCAGGGAACTGATCTTTCCCAATCTCATCCTGCCCTGTATTAATTTCTCATTACATCCATATACATAAAGAACACCCTCCTCTGTGTGCTTGAAGATGAAAATAGACTTTAAAACAGTGACTGGTATTTGCCTTGATTGACTGGTCAGCATCACGCAGTCACCTATACTACATGTGTTGATTTGATCTTTTTAGCCATATTCTGTGATGATTGTTTATTACCATGATGACCCTTTCAGACTCAAAGTCACAGCTAGCTTCCAGTTGGGTGGAGAATTTACAAGAAAACAGAGTTGTAAAGTAAAAATTAAAATGAAACTTAAGCTACATTTGATTTTTTTTGATTTTTTACTGAGTAAACTGGAGGAGACTTGTTTGTCTAAATGTAATCATTCATATAAGAGTTTATCAAGGTAAATAGAAACTGAAAGTGTCTTCTTTTGCTCGAGTAAATTTCCGTTGGGGCACACCCTGAATAAGCTTGCTGTTCATAAAGCTGCTTTCAGAAGATCTGCGCTCAGTGTTAGAATCAACATCAGAGGTAAGTCACCACTGTTTGTTTGTGTTGAGTACAAGTAGGCCTATTTAGTCTTTTTTCCTCCTATTTTTGTTCACTTACACATGGTAACTAGTTTCCACTAATATATTATGCAAACCAAGATTATCTGTGGTCATGTGCAAACATGTGGGCTGAAGACGACTTGGGTCAAATTGCTCCACCATGCCTTGAGAGTTACATAGTGTTAATTTTGTCAGCTATTTTCAATTTTTGTCTTAGTCTTAGTCCTGTGTTAAAATGTCCAAGGTTGTTAGTTTTGATCATATTTAGTCAACCTTATCCTATTTAGTTTTAGTCAAGTTTTAGTTGACTAAAAGTTTCAACATTTTAGTCTAGTTTTAGTCCAAGAAAATCTGAGTATTTTAGTCTAGTTTTAGTCAATGAAGAATTTACTTTTGCGTTTCAGACTTTGCACTTTCACCAGTAAGCACAAATCAATAGAATGTTTAGAATTATTTTACCTCATCTAGTTGTAGGCTACTGATTTATTATAGGCTTTTTATTATATAAATGAATACCAAACACTGCAATCACTCTGTCTACATTATGAAAACAGCTAAAACAAGCGAAAATATTATAACAGTGAAATTCCTAGTAATTCCACTAATTCCAAATTGCAATAGCCTATTTCTCTATTAAAACAACAGCGGGTGAGTAAGTGCATTTATTCAGTGACCACAATAGCAAACAATACAGTCGAGATCTCATGACAGAGCACAGACCGACTGAATGATGCTTTTAATTAGACCGCTAAACTCCAGCTTGTTTGTCGGTGTTTTCAGATCATCGGCCGCGGCGCTTCTGCAATGAGGAGTGAGCGCGTGCGCATGGTTGCCAGATTGCTTAAAATAAGCAAAACACCGGGAAGAAAATGTATCCATGTAACAGCGAAGTTCTGATTTTGAACTCTTGATATCTGGCAACGGCACACATGAACGCTCTAGACGCGTGTACTGTAGAGCAGTATGCAATAACATTTGTCTCCTTTTTTGACGAAAATAAAAATAGGTTTTTGGTAAAGTTTTTAATTTTTGAATACATTTTAGTCTCGTCTTATTTCATTAGCGAAATTGCATGTTGATATAGTCATAGTTATCGTTTATTGACCTTATTATTATCGTCTCGTCACGTTAGTCATGGCCAAAAACCTCGTCAACGAACATTTTTCGTCATCGTCTTGTTCGTTAACGAAATTAAAGCTAGAACCAGAGGACGGTAACATCTACATAATGTAGCCTATCATGGCACATCCAGGGAGAATGCTGAAAAAAGTCTCTGGCTTCAAGCAGTCTTCTGAAAAACGCATGCTTGGACGTGGTGTCTTCCTCAGCCGAGATCTAGAGAAGGCTTCCAGATATCCTCTGGTCTGGATCTACCTGAGAACGAGAGAGTGGTCAATGTTGGGAGAGTAAAGAAGATTGACCGTCAACTTCATCCAATGCAGAAAATCTGGCATGATCACGGGTACGACACTGCATGGTGTCCTCCAAAATGTGGCATGGTGCCAAGTGGTCTTGAAGAAAACTGTCTGGGATCCAAAACGTATCACAGATTTAATTTATCCAGTGAAGGAGGAGCAAAGTGCTTGAAGAATCTTCTGAAGATGTTGAACAGGTTAAAGCAGTAAAACTCTTTGAAACTTACATTTTTTATGGTTCCAATGTTTTATCCCAGTACGCAATAGTGTGTTGAATACAAAGTGTGCATTCAGGATCAAAACACATATTTGTACATACAAATTTGTGCATTATACAATGACGTTTACTTGGTTACTGGGAAAAGTTGAAGTGTACTTGGAATAAACCAGCAAAAACAATAGATTTATTCTGTTACATAAACACTTTTATTGTACTATATGCATGTGATTGAAATGAAGAAATAACATAAAATAAATGACAGATGAAAAATGAACCCTAAAAATGAGTAAAATAACATGTTAAGCTTCTATAGGTTTTCTGAAGCTCTCCCTGGCACACCACCAGGAGTCTCAATCTCCACTGGGTCTCCATGCGGAGGTCTTAGACAGGAATCGTTTTTTTCCACCGGCACTCTCTGGAACCAGAACGAGAGTGGATTATTCCCTTGATTCCGTCTGCAGCAGCTCCATTCTCTGGTTCTTGCTCTTCACGCTTTCACCGAACCTAGTCCCCACAGTGTTAGCCAATTTTAGACCTACCGGTATTTCAAATTTGTCTTTTATCACTAAGATTCTGGAGAAAATTGTCTTACAGCAGTTGCAGGGTTTTCTAGCTGATAACATGATTTTTGAAAATTTTCAATCTGGTTTTAAAAAATATTAATAAATTAAATGTGTTTCACAAATTCGAACATCTGGGTTGTGCTGTTCTGTTGTAAATAAATCTTAACCAATGATTCCTAATTGCATCTACTTCCGGAAGGCCAAATAAAGTGCTTTTGGACTGAAATACACAGCGTCTCTCTGACATGGCTGCATCAAAACTACTGCGGTTCCTGAAACCACGCCTTCTTTTTTTGCGTGCACATTTGGGTGGCATTATGCTAATATTTCCACATAGTGACGTAGATATGTGGGGGCGTGTTAGAATGAGCCGTTTTAGGTAGGCATTGCTGACTCTTAACTTTTATAAAGAATATCTTTTTTTTTGAGACTTTAGTCTTTGCAACTTTTTAGATCTTCTTTATGCACCAAGAGCTTGTAACACTCCAAAGAGAAAGGAAAAATTGAAATCGCATCATATGACCCCTTTAACATTGGAGAGTATTTTTCTAGCGATTCTTTTTTTATCATGTGGGGTTCCTCAGGGAATCATTTTGGCTCCCATTATTTTTTCTTTTCATGCTCCCACTGTTCTGTTTTTAGGAAATATGGGCCGTCATTCCACTGTTATGCTGATGACACCCAAGTTTATCTGCCCTTAAAAAAGAAATTCAGACCATCTGGACACTCTCATGACCTGCTTGTCAGATGTAAAGGCCTGGCTGTCTCTAAACTTTCTGAATTTCAATGAGAGTAAAACGGAAAGATAGTAGAGTGTCAAAGGGGTGGACCATGGGTACAGTATGTTTACTTCGTTACTTTAGCCTACTTAAGTACATTTTTCAAGTATCTGTACGTTACTGGAGTAGTTTTATTTTGAGTAACTTTTACTTTACTCCACTACATTTTGTAAAACATATCGTTACTCTTTATAATATATCATGTGCTCTGAGACCCAAAAGCGGTGTCCGATTCATGAACAAACTGATTCATTTTCAATGAACCTGATAAATCGGTTCGCAAATCGCACTAAACAATTAATTTGAGAATTGGGCTGATCCGATTGCAGCTGCAAGAAATCCTTTATTCTTAAAAATAATAAAAAAAGCAGTGCATCCACAATTTCTTTTAATAATAATAACCACACTGCACATTTGGCATAAATTATATCAATGATCTAAATCCAACGGGGATCCAAAACACAGTCTTCCTCAAGGCCACCTGACATCATTTCACAGTTTGGAAGGCACCAGGAAGTATCGTACATGTGATCATGCCAGGTTTTCTGCATTGGATGAACTTGGTAGTCGATTTTTTAAACTCTCCCTACACTGACCTTCACAACATTGACCTGCACTCTAATAACAACCCTTTCATGCTTATACAAGGGATTAGGGTATCTGCTGGCCTTGTTGAGATCCCAGCTGAGGTAGATGCTACATCCCAGCCTGCCATCTAGAGTTAATCGAAAGCTGAAGTCTCCTGTTTTACTTGAAGGGATAGTTCTCTGAACTTTTCTGATTTGTTACTTTTGCATGAATATAAAATGTATTATTTATTATAACTTTTATGTACAAAAAGTTATATGTACATATTTATTGTATCAATTATTTCAATAAAACACTGTCTAACTGTTTTGTCCCTTCTTTAGTCATTTTATAATCAATGACATGGGTTCATACTTTATAATTAGGAACTTAATGATAACCGGCACATCTAAAAACTTTCGAACTCCCACTTAAGTGCATCTGATAAAGCTGACACACTCTTTGCAAGAATGCTGTGGGCTGGCAGAGAATTTAAACTTATTTTTAGTTGTGCCTCCAATCCAAGAACTTTCAATATATTTAAATTTTAAATTAGACACATATAAATGTTAGTGCTTACATAGAATAAAATTGCTGCGTCAAATTAAGTGTAAATATGTAATCAGAGAAACAACAAAAACTACAGTACATTTTACTCTTGCTGCTTCAGGAGATTGCAATTTTTCTTTATGGCCTCATAAAACCTTTACTGCTGTGTCATAGGCTTCAGCTCATTGGTTAAAGGTGTGTCCAAGATTAGACTGAATCAGACTGAATTTGTCATCGCAGAAGTAAGTAACATATCTGACTATTTGTGATTATTTAAACAAATGTTCTCATATTCTACCAAATGTACAGACTACCAAATGTACAGTATTCCTTTGTACTGACTTCCCTCCCTATTTCTGCTGCTCTATAACCAAACTTGAACATGAAAACTGTTTGTAGATTTGTTATTTTTTGTCTTAAGGTTTAAACATGTGGGCAGAGAGTGACTTGTATCCAGGTGTGCCGTGCCTTCAAAGCACTACAGAGCCTGTGAATGGTAATGTATACCGAATGTATCACGGCACCACTGAAAGAGCAGCACAACAGATCAAAATCTCTGGCTTTCAGCCATCTGCAGATGGCATGCTGGGACGTGGTGTCTACCTCAGCCGAGATCTTAACAAGGCCAGCAGATACCCAATTGAAAAGCCGTGTGAGAGAGTTGTTATCAGAGTGAAGGTCAATGTTGGGAGAGTGAAGAAGATTGACCATAAACGTCATCCACTGCAGAAAACCTGGCATGGAGAAGGGTACGACACTGCCTGGTGCCCTCCAAACTGTGGCATGGTGACCAGCGGCCTTGAAGAAGACTGTGTTTGGGATCCGAATCGAATCACTATTATTGATGTAATTCCACCAAGCCTTCAAAGCAGGGAAAATCCAGTTGAAGGTAAATACTACACAATGTTTTATGGTACATCTAAAGAAGAAGCAGAAAAAATTAAAGCTTATGGCTTTTGTGAGTCTAATGGCATTCTTGGGCCTGGAGTCTACCTCAGCCGAGATGTACAAAAGGCCTTTAATGTCCCTGAGCATGTTCCTGAACAGCAGAGAAGTGTTCTGAGAGTGAAGGTTAATGTTGGGAAAGTGATCAAGATTGATTATCAAGGTCACCTAATGCAAACAATCTGGCATGATCAAGGTTATGACACTGCCTGGATCACCCCAAACTGCGGCATGGTGTCAAGTGGTCTTGAGAAAGACTGTGTTTGGGATCCAAGACGAATCACAGTCATTGATGTAATTCGTCCAAATTAAGGAGTATGTGCTGTTTGTTATGAGCAATGAAAAACCTAATATATGTTTTATAAGGAAATATAATGTTTTATTGAGAATGATCATTATACTGTGCTGACTATGTCTTACAAGCATTTCTGAGGCTGAGGCTAAAATCATTAAAAATAGGCCTATACTGTAAACATTTTTAGTTGCCTTGTAATTTTGAGTCATATACATACCTTTTTTACTTGTTCACTCTTTGTTCATTAATGGCAAAAACAAACATGTACAAGTTGAGTAGTGATTTCTTTTTTATTTGATTTAATAGTCTTTTAGGGACTTCAATTTTTTAGATTGTAAAAATAAACATTCAAAATCTATAACAATGTAAGACTAATAAATAATGTTACATTCATTTACAATTCTTTTAATATCATTTCCTGTGGCTTTAATTATTCTTATCTTTTTGTTTGTATTGTGTAATTGTCACTTGTGATCCCTCATGAAAGATCAGCCTCCTCTGTGTGCATGAAGACGTACATAGACTTTAAAACTGTGATTGGCATTTGGCAACATGTGTTGATTTGATCTTTTTGAGCATCTCATCTGTGTTTATTGTTCTTTACCGTGACCGTTTTAGACTCCAACAGTCATAGCTAGTTTCCGGTTTCCACTAGTTTAGGTGGAGCATTTATAGGAAAACAGACCTGTAAAGTAAAAATGAAACTAAAACTTGTTGTACAGTACACTTGAATTAGATCTCTTTTTTTTCAAATGTAATAAACTAGGAGAGAAAGTTTCTTTTCAATTTGATTTTTTTTATAATTTGAATTTGAATGAAACATAGTATAAAATAAATAATTATTCTATTGATTCTAATATAATATTTCCTATTGTGCAGAGATACCAAAAAAATTATCATATAAATCAGTGCAGTTTCTGCTTGATTTGATTTCAGTTTGATTAAAATCATTAAACCTCTAAAAGGGACAGAAATCACACCCTGTTTACTTCAGACTTATCAATATATTGGGATTGGATAATCATAGTATGGGTCTCTTTGCTTTTGAAGAATACAAAGAAACAACACACTTTTGTGTTGTTTCTTTGATTAAAATGATTAATTTCATAACACCAAATGATTAAATGGAATTACCAAATCGTATAGAATTTACAGTAATAAAGTCCATATATAAATGTAATCATACATATATTAGAGCTTACTGAGATAAGGAGAAAGTGAAAGCTTATTCTTTCCCTCAAGTATTTTTTCCGTTGTGGACACACCCAGAATAAGCCTGCGGTTCATAAATCTGGTTTCAGAGGGTCTGCATTCGGTGTTAGAAGCAACGATTAGCGGTAAGTCACTTTTTGTCAAAATATATATGGTGCTTGATTATAAACCCTCTATTCAATCAAATATATATTTTAATATATACTTTTCTATATATTTATTTAGACATGTCCCACATTTGATCATTTTATCTCCCATTTTTGTTTTCACTAATATCTTACGTATACTAAGATTATTTGTGGTTCAGGTGCAAGCATGTGGGCAGAGGATGACTTGGACCCAGGTGCTCCAGCATGCCTCCAGAGTTATACAGCTCCAGAAGAAGGCAAAATCTATATAATATATCATGGCACATCCATAGAGGCTGCGCTAAATATTTTCACAGAGGGTTTTCAGCAGTCCTCTGGTGGCATGCTTGGACCTGGTGTCTACCTCAGCCGAGATCTACAGAAGGCCTCCAGATACCCTTTACATCTATCTGAGTATCAGAGAGTGATTGTGAGAGTAAAAGTCAATGTTGGGAGAGTAAAGAAGATTGACCGTCAACTTCATCCAATGCAGAAAATCTGGCATGATCACGGGTACGACACTGCCTGGTGTCCTCCAAACTGTGGCATGGTGCCAAGTGGTCTTGAAGAAGACTGTGTTTGGGATCCATGACGAATCACTGTCATTGACTTAATTAGTCCAATGCAAGAGGAGCAAAGTTCTTGTAGAATCCTATGAAAATGTTGAGTAGATTAAACCAATATATTTCTTTGCTATATAAACTTTTCTTTCAGTTTTGTAGACTGTTTTGTCCACGTATACAAGAAGCTGTTGAATTCAAAGTGTGCTGTGAAATGATGGTTGCTTTGTGTAATGTTCTGATGCTAAAGATGGACATGTTAATGAATATTGATGTGAATATGATTGTTACATTATATACATTTTTCAGTCATCTTTCAGTTACATTACAGATAAAAAAAATGCATTATTGTACTAGCAATTTTGTTATTGTCCTAGACTGTGCTTCAGTCATTTTTAACAATATTGTTTCCACTACAAATATCTAAACATTGTTAAATCAAGACATATTTACTTGAGAAGCACAATGATCTAAGATATTAAGTATAGTTTTCTGAGAATTTGATCAAAATTTAAGGGAGTTTCTGCTTAAAACAAGAAAAAAAATAGATCTGCCAGTGAGGTAAAAAAAATAAAAAATAAACTTAATTCAAAGGGAAATAAGATTATTTTTCTTACCCCATTGGTAGATATTTTTATTGCTTCAAGCATAAGATAACTTAATTTTGAGCAAAATTTCCGAAAACAAGACTTAATATCTTAACTAATTTTCCTTCTCATTAAATGCATCTTGATTTTAGAACATTTGGATAACTGGACAAGTCAAAAATGTTGAGTAAGAAATCATTTTTTGCAGTGTGCGACATTTCTGAGACCTAGTGTTTTTTTGAAACACTACAATAATTTTGACTTGAATAAAATCGCTCAATTTATATGTTTGCTACAACATGAAAAACTATTTTAGATTACCATTTTTGTACCAGCATTTGTCCCCACATATCATTCAGTGTATATAGCCAAAACAACTGTTCATTTTTAACTATTAAAACTTCTAGTTTTCTAAGACTGTTTAAATGTTTTCATGGCTAAAAGTCTGGTGATTTCCATTGCAATCAAAATCAGGCTGGACTAGGAATTTCCTCAGGATCAACATCACATAAACATTCTTTCATTTAAATTCAGTCTGTATTTGTCCTTGGAAAGGTAAAAGCAGCATACAAGCATACTTTATAAATGCTAATCTCTGATTATTAGGAATATTTTCATAGACCTTTCAAAATAATGAACCAGAAAAGATATTACATTATAGATAATATTATGTCAACTACAGTTACATTTCGGTTTAATTGTATTTATTTCAAGTTTGATGCTTACTGTTTTTGTGGTCCATTTACATGAAAGCTGCAAATAAATTTAGAAAAGATTTCATCTGTCTCCTTGTGGCATGCTCAGACATGCTTACCTCAGGCCTCCAAATATCCAAATGATACTAACATAAAATAACAATAATAATAATTTCTGTGCCTAAACATATTTCATTCTAGATCACTGTACATCACTGTAATATGTATACTAAATATATTCAGGTTCAATACATTTTATGGTAATCTGTGTCACATTGCTGTATTCGCTGACCCCATATGCACTTCATTCTTAAAGCTGCCTCTTGTTAGTTTTACTCAGTGTTGACTCCTTGTGTTGTTCATGATCAATGAACATAACATTTATAACATTTTTAAAGAATATATTTGAAATATCTTTGCAAATAAACATACTCCTTTTTCAATATAAGGAACTTACCTTTATACATACCTTTCATGGGTCTTTTTTGTTGTTGTTCTTTTGTTGTTTGTTGTTGTTCTTTTAGGATTTTTAACATTTCATTATGTTTGGGTTTTAACAATTGAAAGACAAAAAAAATCTAAGTGAGGTTGAAGGCCAATAGGCTTCTGTATGAGCTGGGGGGGGGGGGGGGGGGGGGGGGGGGGGAACTCCAACCATATACCACCAAAACACCGTTTATCTTTATACCTCATGTATATTCTATTAACATGCAAAATATGTATATCTGGGCACAAAAATGCAAAGCAGTAAGATAAAAAAAAAAAAGGTTTTCTACAAGTTAATAGGATTGTTTTTATTAGGTCATTATACAATAAACCATTTCTTTTATAAGGGCATTAATTTTACCCTAGGTGATTCTTACCCAAAAAAAATATAATTATATATATATATATATATAATATTATATATATATATATATCTTATCTTACTATATAATAGATATATATATAGGTATAATTGATATACAAATTATGTGTTATTTATTTATGTTTTGGTGCTGGTTATTATATAAAAATTGAATGAAAAGTAAAAGAAAAAAGAAAAGTAAATATATACATAAGTTGTGTAAATGTAAGTCAGGTGTTGATCTTATCTGTTTGAGCATATCAGTTCAATTATATTGCTTGTTATCCTGAGCTGTCAGCTTTTCTGTCGTAGCTGCATAAGTAGTTTTTAATTAGGTGGGGCAAACAGTCCTCAACAGCAAAAATGAAACTGAAATTACACTAGAACTTTGTTCATAACGAAACCGTAAAAACTCAATGGAACACCTTTCATCATGGACACACCCTGATACGCAACTATATATCTCAACAAGACCAGAAACTTCTAAATTATCTAAGCTAACAAAATGTGTTAAAAATGTAAAAAAGTTTCTCCTATTAAATTCGGATAAGACAAAGACATGACTTAATTGGACCAAAAAACAGTACACAGAAACTCATGGATTCCAATTTGCCACTAGACGGATGTACTGTTACTTCCTCTACAGGCAAAAATCTGGGTGTTATATTAGACAAACTTGTCTTTTGAAAATCATATTTCACACGTTACAAAAACAGCATTCTTCCATCTAAACAAAAATTGCCAAGCTACGAAACATGTTACCCATTTCTGATGCAGAAAAGCTAGTTCATCCATTCATGACCTCTAGACTGGACTATTGTAATGCACTGCTAGGTGGTTGTCCTGCATCTTCAATAAACAAGCTACAGGTAGTCCAAAATGCAGCGGCTAGAGTCCTTACCAGGCCAAGAAAATATGATAATTTTACCCCAATTTTACAGTCGCTGCACTGGCTACCTATTAAGTTCCCAAACTCTGGAATAGCCTTCCTGATAACGTTTGGGGTTCAGACACACTCTCTCTGTTTAAATCTGGATTAAAGAAACATCTCTTTGGCCAAGCATTCAAATAATGCATCACATAATCTTGTACTGCAGTTATATCTGATCAAATGCACATTATTATTCTTTAGTTTGGGTTTTAAATAGTGTTCATCGTCTGTTTTATTACGTCTTAAATTGATTTTCGTCCATTTCTGCCATATGTACATTAAATGAAAGTCACCACTGATAAACTACCACTAAATATTTTAGAAACTTAATTTGCTGTAAAGTTGCTTTGCAATGATTTGTATCGTGAACAGCACTGTACAAATAAACTTGACTTGACTTGACTTGACTTGAAAGATGTGCTATATACACCTGCTTTCAGCAGGAAGCAATCAGCTTTAGAAGCAACATCAGAGGTAAGACACCACTTCGTCTTTGTGGAAATGTTGTGCTTTTGTTGGTCATAGTGTTTGTAAACCCTATTAATATATCATAATATACATGGCTTTTAATGCTATTTTGTTTCTCATTATGTCTTTTTTTGTAAGTCAGTTTGCTAATGATAAAAATTCTGAGTTTCTATTAATTTTTTTATTTAAATGGTCCAGGTGCAAACATGTGGGCTGAAGACGACTTGGGTGGAGGTGCTCCAGCATGCCTCCAGAGTTACATAGAACCAGTAGAAGGCAAAGACAATATTTCAAGAGAACATGGCATTAACTTTCAATATCTTATTTAGTCAGTCAGTCAGTGAGCAGAAGGCATGCATTTACTTCTAAAAAATACATAAAATTAAACTTGCCTTTGCTTCTTAGACAGTAAATGATAGCACTGACATATATTGCACACTGATCCTCTCCAAAACTGAAGGCTTTGACCATTTCATTCCCAAAAAATTAAAGCCAACATAAGCTATTTGTCAAACAGTTTCCACCGTGATACCAGGTGCTGAGCATTTACCATCCCATACCCTGTCAGTCTTGAATAACATGAATAACTTGATCTGGACTATACATTTTGACATGTGTTGATCAGCACATCAGATCAGCTGTATTTGTTTGTTAACCTGCGCTGCTCAGACATCTGCTGTCATAGCCATGTAAATAGTTTCTGAATAGGTGGGGCATTTACAGGAAAACGGTCTTCTACAGCCAAAATGAAACGTACATTTACATTTGAACTTTGTTTTAAAAAGAAAAAGATTGTTTTAATTTCAATATCAATAAAGTATGTTTAACTGAGCAGATCAAGTCAATTATCATTCCAAGTATTTTATAAAGTTAAAATAGAGAGATGAATGCAGTTCCTGCTTTCTTTATAACAGTTTGACAAAGGTCATATAATGCCCTGTTTACTTCAGACTTATCTTATGAGCTTTGGGAGAATTATAGTTTAGAGTTGTTTGCTTTTGGATGCTGGAGAAAACCAAAAGATAACAGTTCTACCTAACAGTCTTTTAATCAATCTTATAATTGTACAATATTCTAATTACATATTCTTTAAAAAAAAAAAAAAATCCAATACAAAGATGAAACTCAGTGGAACACCTGCCATCATGGACACACCCTGAAAGATGTGCCATACCTGCTTTCAGAAGGAAGCAATCGGCTTTAGAAGCGCTGTCAGAGGTAAGACACCACATTGGGTTTGTGGAATGTATTTGGGGATTTTTTAGCTATTAGGTTTATACAACTTTTAAAAATCTTATAATAACAAGTTACAGTTTTTATCAATTGATTTGACACATTTCTCCAAAATCAGGTCAATGTTCTCAAAACAGTTTGCACAGTGATCTGAAGACTTTGTAATTGTCCTAAACAGATTGTAAGTTTTCATTCATTTCATACAAATTACAAATCATGCGAATAATTTACTGAAAACACTTGGCACAAAACTCTCAAATGTTTTCATAATACTTAAAACAACCAACCAATACTTTAAAATATCTGAAAAAAACAAAAACAATTGTAGCTCCTTTTATTGGTTTTACACAAATCACAAACATTTATGAATACCATTTGTCCAAATACAACAAACAAAACTCTGTAATTTGTCATATCATCAAATGCACATGGTATATTTTCAGTTTTGGCCCCAAACTAATAATCGCTCGCTTAATAAAACAACACAGAAAACATAATTTTTCTATTTGTTTACACATTTATCACAATTGCTTTAGCTATAATGGGGAGAATATACAAAGACCAAGAAAGAATATGAAAAAGGGGGGCAGGGGTAAAGAAAGAGGTGTACGTCTCAAATGTTGTGGAGTGGCTAGAGAAAGGGGTTTAATGAGAGAGAAGAAGAGTGGAACAAGTAGAAATAGATGAGCAGAGAGTAGGATGTTAGAAAAAGAGGAGAGGAGAAGGAGAGGGAAAAGAGATGAGTAGAGTGGAGGGCATTGGTGTAGTGGAAAGAGCAAGAGGAGGACATGGACAGAGAAGAGGTGGACAACAGGGTGGAACGAGAGGTAGAAGGTACAGACAAATTTCAAATGAAGTCAGAGTTACCCAAATAGGCAATATAAGAAATCATAGCCACTCCTTTACAGAAGCTGGGAAACAGATCTAAATTGTTTATCAATACACTTCTATATTTATGAATATTGTGCTATGATTGTTGATAGTGCAGAATTGTAGTCCTCCTGATTACGTCTGTTCTTTACATGCAAATGTCCAAAAAAAAATTCAGAATTGAAGTTTGAGAACATTCAGGTGGACAATCAAGTTTATTTTGAATGGAACAAGAGCATGTTGATATGATGGTCCAGAACAACACCACCAGTCACAAAGGAAGAGGCCTGTGGACATGTTGACCTTCTCACAACCTTCTCACAATTTTCCATGATGCAAGTGCAGCAAGAATGTAGTGTAGATAAAATGCAGTGCAGAAGGAATTCTCTTCCAGATGTAAATAAAAGGCAAGATCAGTAATTCAGCATAATTCACATACAACAGCAAACACACAAACACTCACACACACACACACACACACACATATGTATATATATTTATTTTATTTAGATTAACACAATATATAGAAAGCAAAACTCCCTGCTGAACTTTGCAATAAACATCAATAGAGAACACACCTTTAGATTTGATGTTAATATATACTTTAAATAAATGCATTACTAGAAAAAAAATCGCAGTGCTTAATTTTGCAGTTTTACATTTTTAAGTTTGTGTTTAGATAACTGTGTTAATTGTTTTCAGAGCAATTACATTTGGAGAAAAGTGTCAAATCGACAGAGAAAAACTGTAAGTGAATTTCTTTTTAATACACTTAAAGTGTATTTGTCATTAAGTCTTTCTTTGTCGAGTGAATGGGTAAAATTCTGAGTTTCTATTAGTTTTTTTTTATTATTTGTCCAGGTGCAAAAATCTGGGCTGAAGATGACTTGGGTCCAGATGCTCCACCATTCAAAAGTATTAAAGTGTGCTTTTTTAATTTTGAAATTAATAGGTCTGATTTAATGCTTTAATTAATGTTTTTTGAAAATGTTATACCAACTTATATTTAATAAATGAATAAAGATAAATAAGATGACTATAAATATGTATCATAAACCAGCAAAATAAAACAAAGACAATATTGCCAAGAAAACATGGCATTAACTTTCCATATCTTATTTAGCCAGTGTAATGTGGGGTTTGGTGTTTTGGGTTGTGTTTCTTGTTCATGTTTTCATGTCTTTTATTTTGGAGTTTAGTCATGGTCCCTGTTTGTGTCATGCTTCCCTTGCCCTCATATATCTCTGCCTTGTGTATGTGTCAAGTTCTGATTGGTTGTCAAAGTCATGTGTCTTGTTCCTCATTGGTTGTCTTGTCTGTGACCTCTGTCTGATATAAGTAGCCATCATGTTGCCGTTGTCTCTCGTCGTGTATTGATGTTGTAACCCGCTGTCGGTGAGTCTAGTCAAGTCTGTTCTCGTTAAGTCTGTTCATGTCAAGTCAAGTCTCGGGTTATTGTTTAGATGTTTGGATCAACTCTGTAAATAAACTGCACTTGGGTTTCACACTCAACTTCGATTCAGTTGAGTACGGCAATGGAGGCAGTGACATGAAAACTAACTCTGTCTGTCCTGCCACGGGCCACGGAGACGTTCCGACTCAAGCTCTGTCCGTCACAGGACATGGAGGATGCTCACGAACTCACATTCTGCCCTGTCATGACTAAGAAGGCTGTCCATGAATTCACTGCCTGTCCTGTTACGGCCATGGAGGCTGTTCATGAACTCACAGTCTGCCCTGTCACAGCCATGGAGGCCGTTCAAGAACTCACTGTCTGTCCTTTCACGGCCAAGGAGGCCATTCAAGAACTCTCTGCTTGTTCCGTCTCAGTCAAGTGGTCTATCCATGTCTCTGCACCGCCATGGGTAATGCTCTGTCCGTTCATCACCCCGGACGCCCTGCTCTTGCCTGCACCGCCATTGGATGACCGTTTTATGACTGGCCCCCGCAATGGATGCCCCAGTTCTGCTGCCCCGCACCATGGCTGAACGATCGGCTTTCCCCCGCCTGGCTGCCCGATCTCGCAACTGACAGGGCCCATGGCTGCACGATATGCCTGGGCCCGACATGGTGCCCGGATCTGCCCTGCCACCGCCCATGCGCTACATGCTCTCGCTGTTACGCACAGGTAATGGGTGGGACCTCCGTCCACTCCCCAGTTATGCCTCCAACGCCAAACCCTCCTGACTTTTGCGGTTTTGTCTTGGCCCTTCTGGAGCCGGGACACCCTTGAGGGGGGTGTGATAGTAATGTGGGGTTTGGCTTTGGGTTGGTTTCTTGGTCATGTTTCATGTCTTTATTGGGAGGTTTAGTAAATAGTCCCTGTTTGTGTCATGATTCCCGTGCCATCATGTACTCTATGCCTGGGTTTCTCTTGTTGTTTGTGTCATGATTCTGATTGGTTGTCTTAGTAATGTGATTGTTTCCCATTGGTTGTGGTTATTGTCACTTTGTGACCCTTTGTTATGATACTAAGTAGCAATTGTTCTCTGTCGTGTACTTGCATGTTGAAACCCGCTCGCGGTGCGCCTGAGTTAGTCAAGTCTGTTCTAGTTAAGTATGTTCATGTCAGTCTCAGGTTAGTGTTTGGAGCAACTCCGTAAATAAATCGCACTTGGGGTTCCACACTTAAACTCGTATCAGGGATACGTCGTTACAGGGGACAGTCAGTCAGGAGCAATGGCGGGAACATTGCTAGTTACTTCTAAAATCACATAACATTAAAAATGGCCTGTTGCTCGAGGACAGTAACTAAAAACATCAGAAATATATTGCACATGACTACCTATCCAAAATGAAGGCTTGACCTTTGCGCTTCCCAGAAGGAAGAAAATTCAAGCCAACATAAGATAGTGTGTAAAAACAGTTTACAATGTGATACCAGGTGCGGATCTGTACCATCACATACCCTGTCATTCTTGAATAACACGATTAACTGACTGAACTATACATTTTTTCATCTTGGTGTGATGCAAAATATATAGGACAACCCTTGTATAGACAGGAAATGGTGATGTGAGAGCTGGGAGGTACATGTGTTTATAAAAAAGGCAATACAAACAATTAATAGACCATAAATGCAGTAATTTCATCATGAATAGACGAATCTTGTAAAAACAATACAATTCAACATCGGTATTCCAACAACATATAAACAACAATGATGTGTCTCATAAAATTAGTCTTGGTTCTTTAGAATGTGAATTATCTTCAAACACCGAACAAAAGGCACATTTTTTTTCTGAGATCTAAAAGCTTCATTTTATAGATGAGTCAATTCATCCTTCATTTGGGACACAATGTTTTGCATGTAAACAAAACAAGTAAACAAAAACTTCTTGCTGGGTGGCGAAACGGTACAGAATGACACGCAGGAAGAGGAAAATCTAGTTAAAAAATTTTTGATGTTTTTTACTTTTGTTTACCCAGTGTGTAGGGATAATATTTCAGTGAGTTATACTACATATTTTCCCCCCCCCCCCCAGTTTTTTATGGAAACATAACTCTTCACTCTCACTTTTTTTACAGCAAGTATTGTCTTACAGCAGAAATCAATGTGCCAGACTGTTAGATTTTGAAAAATTCTATACATATTAACAAAGTACAAATGCTACATTTTTATGTTTAATATATTGCTAAATTTCACAGATTCAAATAACAATTGTTGCAATACAAGAAATCAACAGCAAAACTGTTACAAATTTAGAGCAGAATTGCAACTCCAGAACAGAAGACAAAAATATATATTTTAATAAATATTATGTATGCTAGTAGTTAACGGCTCAAAAGATTACACAAAAAAATTACAAAAAATTACATTGAGAAAAAATATTACAATGATAAATTCCAACTTCAAACAAGTATGGTGTTTGGCACAATCTCTTTCTAATGTGTAAAGGAGTTATACCGCCCACAAAATCTGAATTAAATGAATTTAACCATATTAATCTGGACCAATTAAAACAAAGGTTTACATGCACTGCAATGTCTTTACTTTTAGTAATATGATTAGCAGAATTTCATTAAATTTGTTAATTACAGTGCCTTTACCACATCTCAACATCACATCACAGATTATATTCAATTAAAGTGTATATAAGTATCAATTAACTGTTCTCAAGTACTCAGGAATAATTACTTCCCTTTCTTTTGGCAAACATGATTTTTCATGAAGGGACATATGGATACCTTACAGGACCAGCATTTCTCCATTGTGTGTTTATCCTCGGTTTGCATTCCACACCCTTTACATGGCTTCAGATCTTTAACATTCGGGTCCTGCGATTGGCTTTCCTGCTTTATGAGACTCTCCAGAGAACTCTTAGTACTGGAGTCTGTGCAATGGGCTATTCCAATCACAGTAATTCTCTTTGGGTCCCAAACACAATCCTCCTCAAGTCCCACACCACCAGAGGCAGAGGCAGAGGCAGGCAACCAGGCTGTATCATATCCCTGCTGATGCCACGTGGTCTTCAGGTTCAGGTTCTGCCCGTCAATCTTCTTCACTTTACCCACTCTCACTCGCAGCTTTAACACGACTCTATCATTAGGAGCACATAATGGGTAACCCATTGCTTTGTTAATATTCCTACTACAGTAGACACCAGGGCCCAGAGTTCCCCCAGCAGAGGGCCGAAACCCTGATGACATGATCGCTGGGGCATTGCTTTTGTGCGTCCCATGGTACATAATATAGCCGTGGCTCTTCTTGGGCTCTTGACCTGGTTTAAGGTGCTTTGATTTATCACAGTATGCCTCCCATCCACTGAATTCCACTGGCATTTTGGCACTTACACAACTATTTGAGATTGCAATGATCTTTGGATGCTCCTTTATAGGACTGCAGTTCCTACAAGACACAATTTTAGAAACAATTGTGAATTTAAGGTTGAATTAGACAATAAAAACATTAAAATGGTAAAATATCCCTTAAAAATGCCTCGATAGACCAAGCTAGATTAATAAATATTTATTTTAAAGATTAATATACTGTGAAACCACATACATATTTTCATTACTTTCTTTTTTAATAAATTAAAAATAATACACTGCTTTCCCTTGATTGACAGTTTATCTCCACACGTGCATTTGGCAGCAACAACACCTCAAGATCCATAAGGCCCAGTACTTCGGAGGACGACATAATAGTATCGAAATCGGTCAAACCGCTTCCAAGATCAACCTTTACTACGCAGACTGTTTTAGCGGCTTTAAATTAATATACATAAAATGACGACGAAAAAGCAATTTGCCAACCTTGAGAAAGAAAATTCCACTTCCTTACTTTTGTCTTTTCCAAGTGTGTTATGAGCTGTAATCTGACGCGCAAACACATCCTTTCACTTTCACTTTTCACTTAGCCTACATAACCAGATTATATACCTGTATATTATATTACGTTAATTTTATAAAAAATGTAAAGGTGCTGTAAGCGTGTATGTTTTGCATAAACGACTCTACTCCCCTGAACGATACTTTAATAACTGTAGCTATATATAGATATTGAGACTGATCGCTGTGTAAACCCTCTAGTCTCTACAAACAGAGTTGCCAGGTCTCAGAAAAAATGTCAGCCCAAGCCCGACTCAAAACCTGCCTAAAAGGAAAAAAAACTATCAGCTACGGCTTTAAATTAACGTTTTGATTTTGTTATTATTATTATTTATTATTTTAGCTAAACATGTTAATGTGTAGTATGTGCATATTTAATTATTTAAACTGTATTTCATTCCTCTTCCACTTCAATATGAGTAACACTGTCGCAGTGTGATGAGCTGACAACCATCCTTAAAAGTTAAGTCAAACATAGGTTATTTATATAGCCTAGCCTTTTTTTCCACATTGCAGTTTCAAAGAAGCTTTACAGAAGATCATGATGTTAATGTTTATAATTTATTTATACCTTTATGCCTTAGTAGCATTTACCAGTATGGAACGATATTCCGGACAATTTTCAAATAGAATAGCAAATTGTGTTTTCAATTGCGTTTTCAATATGTGGACGCATAAATTGTGACATAATCCAAATGCAGTTGCAAATCCTGCATTAGCGTTTGCATTTTCGCTTTCGCGAACGCACAGCTACGGCCAAATTTCAAATGTAAGCAAAGTCCATTTGCAGCTGTATTTCCCATGTCTTAGAAGTTAAGAGTCTGTCATATTTAAATAGCAATATTAATGACCACATTTGCTTATTCACTCTCTCTGCGTCGTGCATGTAACCTACCAAAACTCAAATGGAATCGCAATTCCTTTTGCATTTGAATTTCCAATGTCTACATGGAAACCTGTCAATCATCGTCATGGGCAGGACTATACTATGGGGCGTGTTTGTATTGGGAGGTAACGTCACTCACAGACGACCGTGCCGAATGCTCTGATCAATGGAGGTAATCGGTAAAGGCTCCGCTAAAGGCAGCTACCAATCAGTTTCACACCTTTGTGAACGAACAGACAGTGCAACCTTCTTTGCACAATACATAATTCTGTCTTTTTTATCCTAAAATGTAGGGATTATCCCCTGCTAACATCTGGAGCCACAACGGTACGCACAATAGATCAAAACCAAATGCTTTTCAGCTGTCTCTGCATCTCTCCCTGTTTACACTCACTTGCACTTTTAATCCGTAATAGAGAGCGTGTCACACCTGCCTCAAGACCTTTTACCGTTTGCACTCCACTTGATGCACTTAAACAAACAGACAGTGCAAATCTATACTTATTTTCCACCTTACTTTATATTTTATTCAACAGTTTTAATCCGTTATGGAGTTTGCCGTACGTGGCACCAAAGCGTTGCGCCTGCCTCAAGATCTCTGCTATTTACAGCCACTGGACACCGCGATTGATGCACGTGATTTTGAATGTTATCTTGCCTTGGCTGTGGTGTGTTCTGTGACAGCTGCAGCTAGATCTGACTGGTGAAGTGTCATCTGGGGAAGGTAGAGTAAGAGTAGAAGCATTTTCTGTGTTGTCACATGCATCTATCGGATCGTAAACATCTTGAGGCAGGTGCACATAGGCTATTAGATGAACAAAGATATCTGTGTCAATAGGTAATCCTGTAGATTTGTCTGTTTGTTAAGTGCATCAATGAGTGCAAACGCTAAAGGTCTTGAAGCAGGTGTGATACGCTCTCTATTATGGATTAAAAGTGTAAGTGAGTGTAAACAGTGAGAGATTCTGAGACGGGTGAAAAGCGTTTGGTTAATAGTGATTATTGACCTATTGTGCGTACCGTTGTGTCTCCCGCTGTTAGCAGGGGATAATCGCTACATTTGGGGTAAAAAGACATAATTATGTATTGTGCCGAGAAGGTTGCACTGTCTGTTCGTTCACGCAGGTACGAAACTGAGTGGTAGTTGCCTTTAGCGGAGCCTTTACCGATTTCCTCCATTGATCAGAGCATTCGGCACTGTCGTCTGTGAGTGGCGTCACCTCCCAATACAAACACGTCCCCTAGTATAGCCCCGCCCCCTCACCTTGATTGACAGCTTTCCGTGTAGACGTCGGAAATTCAAATGCAAAAGGAATTGCAATTGTATTTGAGTTTTGGCAGGTTACATGCGTGACGCAGCGAGATTGAAAAAGCAGACGTGTTAATTAATATTGCTATTTAAATATGACTGTCATACCTTGTAAGACATGGGAAATACAGCTGCAAATTTACTTTGCTTTTTCATTTGAAATTTGGTAGTCACTGTGCGTTCGCGAAAGCTAAAATGCAAACGCTAATGCAGGATTTGCAACTGCATTTGGATTATGTCACAATTTATACGTCCACATATTGAAAACGCAATTGAAAATACAATTTGCTATTCTATTTGAAAATTGTCCGGAATATCGTTCCATATACCTGCTTAGAGATTTACCAGATTAAATTTGTCTATACGTTTTTCTATACCTTAAAGGATTAGTTCACCCAAAAATGAAAATTACCCCATGATTTACTCACCCTCAAGCCATCCTAGGTGTAAAAGTTTTTTCTGTCCTACGCGCGTTCCACGATAAGACGTGTCCAGCGGATGATGTAGGACGTGGGCGTAGCGTAAATTCCGGTGAGAATATGCTAGTCTCGCTAGAACCAAGTTTTGTTTACAGCAAAGGAAAACCAGTTTCCTCGACAATTTTCTTTACAAATCCTCGTTTTGTTCTGCTCTCTCCTCTGTGTTCGTCACTTCTCACCGGAGCTTACACTATGCTTATGTCCAACGTCATACAACACCACTCTCTCGTGAACGCGCGTATGACAGTTAGCTGAAGCTATGGTTTATAAAGTTTTAAATATGGATATTTTTCTTACACAAATGCATCGATTCACTTCAGGAGGCCTTTATTAGGCTGCTTAGGAGTGGTCTCCATGGTCGTGACAGGGAGAGTGGTCTCCTCAAGACTGGACTCCATGGTCATAGCAGGAAGGTCAGGCTGTTCAGGATTGACCTCTGTGGTCGTAATATTGAGGATGAGCTGCTTAGAACTGGCCTCCATGGCCATGACAGGAAGTGCGAACTGCTCAGAACTGGACTCCTGGGCCATGACCGAAGTAGCAGGCAACTTGAGATCCTCCAGGATAAGTGCATGAGGGATCTTTGAACAAAGGGTTCTAGCCCTCCTGGCACGGGCCCTCCTACCCTTATGCCTCCCGGGGAAGGAAGTTGTCGGATTGCCCACTTCTTGAGTAACTTGGACTGACATAAACACAGGATTATCAAGACTGTACATGATTGGCTTTGACTTAACTGGGACAGACACAGGAACAGAGGTTGACTGGGAAACTTCTCTCGAAGCTACCTTGAGCTTGACTGCTTAAGAGGACTTCATTGACTCAGGCGTGACTGTGGTGGGTTTAGCCGATTCGGAGGCTAGAGCCGGCACCGAACTGCTCTCAGAGGCTGGAGCCGGCACTGAGGACTCAATGGCAGATGCAGCAACTTGGGCCGCCCTCTCTCTTCTGTCTCTGTTTCTCAGTAGGAGTCATAAGATGATCGTGGACTTGACTCGAAGAGGGAAGGAGGGCAGGGTGGTGGTGGTCACTGCTGACATCCTCAGGAGGGTTAAGGATCTGCCAGTCTTTGCGGTTGTAAGGATAAAAGAAACTCAGATACTTTGATCTTCTGAGACAGACAATACACACACAGTGCATTAACATACAGACATCGTTTTTCCATTCCGCAACTCACTGAAGAAAATGCGGGAAACGCCTCTCTCACATATGCATCAGTGCCTTTTCATCTCCTCCCTCCACTTGATTCACTCAAGAAGTCAATGCTAATGAGGTAATAAATTGTACAGTCATGTTTGGTATCATTTGAATAGTCTCAGTGGTACAATGGTCTTAATCTTACAAAATTAGATAAAAGATAATAGTTAAGAGATACTTGATTCCTGTAGAGGGTCATCCATGCAATTCTTTCTGTTCCATTGAGGTGCCAACCACCCCGGTCTGGATCGGTTTAATGCAAATTCCATTGTTATACATGCATTGTGGGAGTGTTTGATCTTGGTTTTGTATTTAAAGGATTGCAGCAAATGGGTCGAGGGCATTCTGTAGTCAGAAGGCCCGTAGTATGGAGTGTCTCCACACACGCTGTACTATGTATTTTGCTGTACTATGTATAAGTCAGGTATGCATCATTGGCCCTTAATTTTCTTTGAGAATGTGATGCCTTGTAAGGATTTGATAATGAGTTCGTAATTGCATAATACATTTTCTTACTATTATAAATGTTTTCATTTTTGATTTAGTCGATTACTCTTAAATTTAGTCCTTAAGTTATTAATTGAGGCTATTGTTCTGCAAGCTGCGTCCAGGGTTAGGTGCATACTAGATCTCAGGTTAGATGAAGCATGGGGCGCATCAGTTGAATCCGGATTTCTGACTAACCGCTTTACCTTAGTTTAAGTTGTACTCAGTTACAGTAACCATGTATTTGATTTCAGAGTTAATTAAGTTGTACGTAGTTATATTAACTATTGGGGGCTAGATAAAGGGTCTAGCAAAACCGCTGATTAATGTTTTGAGCGTTAATTAAGTTGTACGTTGTTATATTAACTATTGGGGGCTAGACGAGGGGTTCTAGCAGAACCGCTGATTAATGTTTGGAGTGTTAATTAAGTTGTACGTAGTTATATTAACTATTGGGGGCTAGATAAAGGGTCTAGCAAAACCGCTGATTAATGTTTTGAGCATTACATAGGTAACTGTAGGGGGCTAAACAGACCTACTATTTAAAGCATATTAAATAGTAGTAGTCACAAAACCTCTGGCTAGGGATCAGACTGGCGAGTTTGTGACCGTGGGACCCGTGCAGCGCAGCCGCTGTGAGGTACCCTAAGTGACATAGATTCCTAACGAACGAGTAAATAGAAAAAAAAGAGTTAACTAGAATAATCGAATGTAAGAATAATCAAAGACCGACAAAAAAACAATGTGCCTTTCAACCTAAATTAGAATTCAAATACTAAAATGGAGTCAGATTGAGTTAAAATGGAGTCAGATTTTGAGGGTAAACCTAATTGAATAACTTTGGCCCGCTGACAAGCGACACAGCAGAAACCTTCATCCACCACTGGATACCTTCATTGGGCCAAGTGCGTGGTTCTTACATGGTGATGCACATAATTAGAGAAGTCCCAGAAATTCAAAACATGCAGTTGCTCCATCTCCCATCACGGTAAGGGGTCATCCAGAGTGAGGTTGAAGGCCTCCTTCATGCTGCATCATCATATTCAAGGCCCCTAGCCATAGTCCAAAAGAATTGGGCAAAGGACAGTGGTTCCTTGTCCTGCTGATGAAGCGATGCCAGTGCCTGTTGAAGCGCCAATCTCCCTTCTGCAGTGGCAGGTGGAACAACTTTTATACTCATTCTCCTGGGTCCTAGTTGGGCTGGTTCGCTCTGTCACGGTTTGTCAAGGGAGGACCCAAATGCAGAATGGACAGGGGAAACAGAGTTTATTAACAAAATGAGAGCACAAAAGGATGAGACAGGAAACATCCCCCACAATAAGGCGGGCACACGACAGAAACGGGCTGGTCGGGGATGGGGGTAGCTCCAGACTGTGGCAAAAGGGCCCTGGGGATGGTAACTCTTGAAGCACCAAAATGTCTGCCAGGTCAGAAGAATCAGCGACCAGGGAGGACTCAGGAAGCAGGGCAGGAACCAACTCGACGGACACACTCAAAGACAAGACAACAGAAGAGACAAGAGATAAGCCTAAGTTCAGCCTTGAACTTAATGCAAGTAAAACCAAAGAAATTTTTGTATATTAAAAAAAACACACAGCACATATCACCTGTAACCATCCATGGGGTGTATACTGAAATTGTGAAATCTTACGAATACCTGGAAATCTATTTAAATAACAAGCTAGACTGGTGTGATCATATGAATTAAAAAGGGTCAGAGTCGTATACACATGTTGGATTCACATGATATTTTGGGGTGTGCCGGGTATTGCTAAGGCCTTTTTATGATACAGTTGTTGCATCTGTTATTTTCTATGCTGTTGTGTGTTGGGGTGGAGGGATTTCTGAGAGGGACAAAAAAGACTTAAACTGTTTAGGAAGGCCAGCTCAGTTGTGGAGTGCTCTCAGCCCTCTGCTGATGAAATTGGGCAAGAAAAGATGGTAGGGAAGTTGTCTTCCATCATGAAGTATGAATCTCACTCTGTCCATGATGTGTAGTTCATTTATAGCAACATACTAATTTATCCACGCTGCTTAAAAGAGCAATACACTCTAAAAATAATGCTGGGTTAAATATAACCCAGCGCTGGGGTTAAAAAGGGACAAACCCAGCTATACAACATTTCAAGAAAGTTCTACAAAAATACCCAATACTGTGATCACAACTTCACATGTGTGCTTGGACATGAACATAACCTGTCATGTCATGTCATTAATCTGCCTCTATCTGACACACCTGTAAATAGTTTGTGATTAGGTGGGGCATTAGAAGGAAAACAGTTCTGTAAACAGAAACGAAACTTATATCACATTTGTTTTAAAAGAAAAACAAACTGAATGTCACTATAACATCTTATGCTGTGGACACACCCTGCGTGGTGTGGTGTGTATATATACCTGCTTTCTGAAGATTTGCAATCAGCCTTAGAAGCAACATGAGTGGTAAGTCATCACTTTGTCTTTGTAAAAATGTATCTGGTGCTTTTCTGGTCATTTGATTTATAAAGCCATTTTAAAAACCTCATAATAACAACTTAAATGAGTTGGTTACACTTTATTTTAAGGTGTCCTTGTTACAGTGTAATTATACATATAAGTACTGAGTGATATTAATTAACTACATGTACTTACTATATGGTTAGGGTTAGGATTTGTGGGTTTGACTTAGGGTTACTTGCATGCAATTATGTATAATTAGTTGTTATTTTAATAGTAAGTACATGTAACGTGTAATAAGGACACCTTAAATTAAAGTGTTACCAATGAGTTTGTATTGTAACTATAAAATATATTTTTAATTCTAATATCTATCTAAATTTCTGAGTTTCCATGATATTTTGAGAATAATGCGATTGTGGTTTATCCAGGTGCAAACATGTGGGCTGAAGATGACTTGGTTGCAGGTGCTCCACCACGCCTCCAGAGAGACATAGATCCAGAAGACTATAAGGTCTATACAATGTATCATGGCACATCCAGGGAGGCTGCTGAAAAAATTAAACGGGAGGGTTTTCGTCCGTCTACTCATGGCATGCTTGGACATGGTGTGTACCTCAGCCGAGATCTACAGAAGGCCTCCAGATACCCTTTACGTACACCCCGGGGGGAGGGGGGGTCAGGGGAGGCTCGAGGGATTTCCCACTTGATCACTATCCCCCCCCAGCTGAAATTTGTCCACTACCCCTCCAGTAGTGTGTCCATGCCACTGCATCTACCTGAGAACCAGCGAGTAGTTCTGAGAGTGAAGGTCAGTGTTGGGAAAGTCAAAAGGATTGACCGTCAAGGTCATCAACATCAGTATACCTGGCATGATATTGGTTATGATACTGCCTGGTGCCCTCCAAACTGTGGCATGGTGCGAAGTGGTCTTGAAGAATTTTGTGTTTGGGATCCAAGACAAATCACAGTCATTGATGAAATTCGCCCAATGCCAGTAGATAACTACTATTAATGAAGTCTGTTTTCCCCATCAAGTGTGGCATTTGTAGTTCTGAAATGTTTTTTTGAAAATGTTATTTAAATGTATAACTGCACATGTGCTTTAAAATGGTAATCATATACTGCACTACGCATTTTGACCCTGAAGCTGGGTATGAAAATTTAAACATACTTCATGCACATATCTTTGAGTTATGTTTTATATATTTCATATTTTAATCTTGAAATTATTAGTACGCCAACTTTTAAAGGACAACCTTTATTCTTTATTTTGTTGCTTTATTTTATTTCACAAAATGAAGGGCTATCATACCAGTGACATTTTTATTAAAGATACATTTTCTAAGATGGCATCAATAGCTTTTTCAAAACAAACTACTGATCAAAATAAACTGTACCTTATATGCCATTAAAGCATTTTTCTTTCACACAAACATTAAACAATGTGCCACTGTGCAAAATTAAACAAGTGAACTGTGAGGAAAAATCAAATACAAGTATTTTTTCGTTGTGCTGGGAAATTAAGACAATAAATTATGGGATTTATTTATTTATTTATCTACACACTAATGCATTTCATTCGAAGCATTTTAAGATGCAGTACAATTGTTTGGCATAACTTTATCAACAATTTTGGTACCCCTCAATAGCAGTCAAGAACCTTAAATATCCTTTAACTTATTGCACACAGGACATGTCCTCAGCTGTGCTTTGGCTAGACACGTAAAAAGGCAAAAGAGTAAATAAATATACTTTCATAGAGGCAGCAACCAGCACTTACTTTACTGTAAAGGCAGAGCAAGTAGATTGAACAGCATTTCTTAAAATACCCAAATATGCTGAGAAATCTACAGAAATACTTTATTTAGACTCTGGAAATATGATGTCGTAGCTGACTGTTTCTTAAAAGGCTTCCCATAGCTGTATGATGCACAGAGGAACCAGAAGATTAAGCCAAGGATAACCCAGCAGAAACACACTGATGGCAGAGCAGGGCTCAACGCTGTCTGGAAGGCAAAGACAAGTTTAGGTTTAGGCAGAGAAAGTATTCATTCTAGTTTTATATAGTGACACCATAGAGCTGCAGTACCTAATTCAACAAACAGAGTCTTCTGGATCTTGGTTACTTTACAAATGAAAGTTGTATTCTCAGAGATGGCAAAGCTCATAATGGTCAGCCTGAATCCATATGGTTCAAGCTCTGTCACAAATGTGTTATGCCTGAACTTGGGTTCAGGCATGATTCCAGAGATGTTGGTGTTTATGATGATCTCCTTTTGGCCTTTGGACATGGAGAACTCATAGTCTGTGTGGTAGTTGGGTCTGGGCTCCAGAAGGCAGTCCACTCTGAGGTCATTATCTTCCTCTTGGCATACTGTAATTACACTCTCTTCATCCTGACACAACACTGGGATCATCAGAACTGAAGATGAGAAATCATAAGTCCTGTTATTTAGATATTTGCATATGTGCATGATGCTTTGTAAACATAACTGTAAAGTCAACAGTTCAGCAGTACAGCAGTGCATTCATTCAATCATTTATTTTTTATTTTTTTATTTTATGTTAAAAAGTTCTCACAAAAAATATAGTTGTGATCATATGCTCATTCTCATGCCTCCTTTTTGTCCTGGATGCTCTTTTCCATTTAACAAAAGTGAGTCGGTAGGCTAAATGAAAAAAAAAGTACAGCGAGGTCTACTTTTTTTTTAGCTTACATGAGTAAGTATTATGATATGTGATTGATTGTGATACATTTTTGTATTCATAGAAAAGTATACTTTTACATTTATATATTATATTATATATTATTATGGTATTAGAATTTCTTTTTCTTTCTTTTGTCAAGAAAGAAATTAAATTAAGTTTGAAATTCGTACACTTAAAGTTAGAAAAGACGTTAGAACAGTTGAATATGAGAATGAGAATGAACTTTTAAATATATTTTTAGAGAATAAAATCTTATATTTTAATGGTTAAAAATGGTTGCATATTAAAAGCAACATTAGGAAAACATCTTCATCATTTTCTTACCTCCCAGAATAAGAATCCACCCAAACAAAGAGTTAAATGTGTTCATTGCAAAACTCTAGGTAGAAAAGAGGAAAAAGGAGAGTCATAAAAACACTGTTAAATATCCCAGAAAAGAAACATTTGAACATATATAAATATACACTATTTGACTAATAATCGAATACATTTTTTGTTTTCCCTGAGCGTGTGGAGGTCTAAATAACCTTCCTGTGAAAAGCATTGATGAATTAATAATTTTCTTTGAAATAACCATCAACAGTGGCCACTGAATCTAGCCTGAAATCTAGCATGAAATGGTTTGGAAAAAAAAATAGGAAAGCATGCTGTTAAACAAACCTGCATTTTAAAATGTTTAGTCTTGTCAGCCATGTGGACCATCCAACTGTGCTCTTCAGACAATAACAGTAGTGCTGTAGCGCCACCTAACTGCCTCACATAGCATTTCACCTAACAGCATGAAGCACTGTACTGCAGTGGACTGCAGCAACCCCTCCCATCTGTGCTGCACTAATGCAACGTCTCAGACCACAACATACTAGAACATTATCATATGAGATATATGTATGTCCATAATATGTCTATTCACCTACCCAAAGCAAAATACACTGATGAGAATCATGAAGGCCTTTTGCTGCTTTGATGAGTCCAATGTCATTCTTTAATGTAAAATAATCAGTGCAATACAGCACAATTTGGCATGCAAATTTCTGACAGGATGCACATGATCTTTTATATCATAAAAGCTGATCTCTGCGTAATTCTCAATCACAGGCCAAATGTTCTTTTGCCTGAGCAGGCCTGACATAGTTTCATACATTTACCTTTTCAGAGGTCGTGCTGTTTTAATCCCAGTCAGTGATGTTTTCATTTGGCAGGACACCCCAGTGGTTCATAAGGCTTCAGCTCTATGGATAGAGGAAGGAGTAGAAGGAGAGAGGTTTTGAGAGAGAGGAGAGAAGGAAAATGGTTTGTCTCCCCCTTTTGAAAGAAATAGAAAATGCTATTTAACAAATGGTATGCAGCGTTTCCCACAATTTGAAATTATTTTGCATTGAGCTATGCATTGAGTATGCATTTACAAGATGTTTCAGTATTTATGCTTGCGGTTACAGTACCATTCAAAAGTTTGGGGTCTTTTTCTCACTAAAGCTGCATTTATTTGATCAAACACATTAAAAACAGTAATATTGTGAAATATTGTTAGCTACAGCTTAAATCTGTTTTCAATTTTAATATATTTTAAAATGCAGGTTATTGCTGTGATGGCAAAGCTAAACTTTCAGCAGTCTTCAGTGTCACATTCTTCAGAAATTACTTGATTCTTTAGAGAACATTCTAATATGCCAATTTGGTGTTCAAGAGCAATTTCTATTATTATCAATGTTGAAAACAGTTGTGCTGCTTAACATTTTTGTGAAAACCAAAATAAAATCTTTCAGCATTCTTCGCTGAGAAAGTTCAAAAGAACAGCAGAACTTGAGTAACATTTTAAATGTCTTCACTGTCACTTTTGATCAATTCAGTTCATCAGTTTTGTTTTAATGAACAGAGTGACAATTTACTATATGACTGTACAGTCACTGAACAACATTAATTGCATTTATTAATTATTAGTTATGGTTAATGTTACTTTCTATTGATACATTTCAACATATAAAGCTGCATATGTTAACATTAATGCATTTTGAACTACGAACTAACTATACCATATTTATAAATTAACATTAAACAACAAAATCATTTCGTTAAAATAAATAAATTATTGTTCATAGTTAGTTCAAGATAACTAAAGGATTAATGAACACCATAAATTGCTGTTGATATAGACGGCTAATAAAGGAAAACCTTGCGGTATGGATTACTTTTTTCTAACTATATAGTATATAAACATGTATCATATTATGAAAAAAATTAAACATAAACATCAGCAGAATAGAATAAAAAATTATGTTCCTTTCAATATTTGGAGTGGGCCATCATTTCCTAAATATGACACAGTATCAATTTAGGAAATATAAATATTAATCAAAATAAATATCTTTGCTTGTGCTTTTTGACTTTTTTGACATATTCAACATTACTAACTGAAGTAAATACATCAGATCTGTCGTTCCCTGACAGCCGTCAATCATTTGGTTCTCATTTTCAGTAAACACTGTGGGTGTGCCCTAGTGAACTATTTCTTTGTTGCTCTTTGCATTTAAATTAGAGGACAAATTAGCATGTAAAAGGCCTTTATTGTCATTTTCTAAGATTGATGCAGGTATATTCAATACCGCTAAGATTTCAGTCAATCAGAAGAAGACTGATGCACCTCAGACAAATGCTGTTTCTAGACAGGTGAATATCACAATCCACAGTGTTCATTGTTGCTTTACTTTCATGGGAACGAATGATTATTTATTAAAGAGATTACAGAGACATCTCTAGTGTTTCCTTAAGTGACAATGTATGCTTTTCGAAAAGCACTGACAGCTCATTGCTGAGGTTGAGAATTAATTCCACTGTTTTATTTTGAATTGTTAATTTGCCTAGGCTGATAACAAGGATGTTTTACATTTGAAAGGATATCAAAATAAGCCATGACAACCTGCCCTTCACATCAAATGAAGAGATTAATTCATCTGTACCATACAAATGTTGCTCATTAATGTATTGCTTTGGAGTCCCTACAAAAAGATGAAAAATGCCTATTTAATTTTATTCAAATAACACAATAACAAAAATTACAACAATGAATTTCATAGTCATATTACAAATAGTATTGTAAGTAAGAATAAATGCTAATCAGATTCTACTGCCGTAAACAATGTTTTCATCAGTATGTTATAATGGCAAGGCAAATTTATTGCAATTTACAATCTAAATTCCATCCACTTAACTTTTATAGTAATTTTATAGTTTTCAATCATTCATTCTCTGAACCACTTGTCGTATGTAGAGTCATGGCAATTTTTCATCCTTGTGCAATTTAGTTTAAGGAAGCAATTAAGTTTTTATTTAGTGGGATGAAATGTTTACTTTGCATTACAGCATGAACTGAAATTATTAACAAAAAAAGCTTCCAGATCAGCTCTTCTGTTTCAAAATACAGCATGAATTGCCTTCCACAGCATTTGCATTAATGTTTTTACAAAAGTACTCCTATACAGTACTAAACTGGTGTTATACGATTGCTGTCTTTGGTAACATAAAATATACTACATTTTACATTATATTAGCACATAAAGATAGTCCTCACTTTATTATTGTTTGAGCATTGGACACTGCAATGCAGTTCTGAAATTGCATGTTCTTTTATTGAGCACCAGAGGGAGGTGGAGGACTGTGCCTTTGAGACGCGCACGTACAATAAATGCCCTTTAAATTCATATCCCAAATGCTTTATAAACCAGAATCTGGGTGTTATCACACCTTAAAGCTGATCAGTGATAGACCATACTGTTGAAACGTACGAGGAACTATTCACAAGACTGTACTTCGTTTTACTTGTTATTTCTGCTGCGCAGTTGAACTCCGCCTGGAACTGCGATCCATTAATCGTCTTGCCCTTAATCACCCGACGAATCAGACGAGAGCTGCAAGTTGGGCGCAACTTTGAATTTTGTGCTGGTTTGCGTCAATTGACGTTTTAGGAATATCCTACAGTTTAACTGGGACCAGGGTGTACTGTTAGGTGAAATTAATACGACGAGTTTCAGCGGAACAGATGAGGTTTAGAGACTTTTGTCAAAAGCGCATGGATGAGGATGATAACCGCTCCAGGACGATAGGACAACAACTGAGCGAAGAAAACCCGTTCAGTCTTTAGTCTAGGCTGCAACCGGACAGAGACCTTCGGTTTATGTTGATACGGTCATCCATTCTTCTTTAATCTCAGTGCTTTAAACTGATTTATGTTCGATCCGCTGCCCAAGCGCGCAGTTCAAGTGCGTCTCGATGCGCGTAATTATTTTACTCACTCGGAGTATTGAAGGGTTCGGTCCAGTGCGTGGTGTCCATCCGAACTGGCTGACAAATTCAGATTAACAATTGGACATCTGAATATCTTTTTCCTGTAACATCTCAATAAATGGGTAACCTGGATAATAGTTCTCTAAGGGATTGTGCATTCTGTTAAACTCATACCGCACCACTTGTTTTGAAATCGGTACATCTTAAACAAGACCATGATGATTTTAAAATTGGTTCTTCCACTGATGTCCATCGTTTTGACACGAGGTAAGATAGACTCTTTCTTCTTAGTGTTCTTTAATATCTCTCTGTCTCAATTTACGTTGTCGATCACTTCTGTTTTTTCAAGACCAATTGCTTACTATTACGGACTATTTAAAAGAATAACCGCGAAATAATTCATGAAAACGTGCATTTAAATTATTATTATTAATAGTAGTAGTAGAAGTAATATAATAATGATAAAGATCATCATCATAATAATATTAATAATAATAAAAACAACAACAACAGTCATTTAGAAAATGCTATTTCTTTAACATTTAACTTAGGCGTTAATTAAAATAATTGAGTCCTATTCTTTAGAGCACTCAGTTTATCATAGAACCGATATTAAAGAATCATTTATGTAGAAAAGTGTTACTTGAAAACAAAAGAAAATATTGGTCAAACTGGTAGTTGGTCACTCTTCACTACTGATCAGTTTTGTATTGTTTCTGACCAATACCAATTATTTTTATGTGTCTTATAACCGATATGCAGACACAGCTTTGTGCTTTTTGACACAGTATTATTTAAATACCCCATGTTTCCTGTAGAACGTACATGAATTGTTCATATATCAGTAAAAATACCCATCTGTCTCTAATGTAAATGTAAATCTTCACAGAGAACAACATAACGAAGAGTCAAATATGTTGAAAGGTGGCTCTTAAAAGTTCAGAATTATTCCCCACTGTATATCTCTTTATATTTACAGCTTTTAGAGTTGAAATGTTATTATAATTCATGTAATGCAAGGGTCTGGTTAAGCATGAACTGCCATAATTACTTCTGTTCTGGCACTAAACATGCTCTGTTGAATTGAACTGGATTTACCAATGTATGTAACATCAGAATCACTGCTTGTGATGTAACAGCGCAAGTCTGCAGAGTCTGTATTTTTACAAACACATGGGCTGTCTGAGATGTCCTAGACACTATGCTACATTTAAGAAACATCTGGTGAATTGTGATTGTTTTTTTCGTGAAAGTGAAGGCAATCCGCTTGTGTTGGGGAATAAATCAACAGCTCAAGCAGTCACATGTGCAGCGTGCTGGATTTATATAGTTGCTGCAATATTTTCTTTGTGCTGTTTGTACTCATCTATTAATGTATATATCAGCACTGGAAAATGAAATATTGACTATCTCTCTCTTATTTCTCTAAGTACGTGAATCAAAACACTTTTACATTTGGAAAACACAGACTACATGTTGCTCAAATGTTGTTGTTGTTGTTGTTGTGGCCTAATGGTTAGAGAGTTGGACTTTGTAGCCCAAAGGTCGCAAAGTTGCGAGTCTCGGTACCAGCAGGGATTGTAGGTGGGGGGATTGAATGACCCTTGGTGGAGGAAGGTGGACTGAGGTGAGACCCTTGAGCAAGGCACCGAACCCCCAACTGCTTCCTGGACGCCACAGCAAAAAATGGCTGTTCACTGTGTGTGTGTGTGTGTTTGTGTGTGTGTGTGTGTGTGTGTGTGTGTGTGTGTATGTGTTTGTTCACTACTCACTGCTGTGTGTGTTGGATGGGATAGATGCAGAGCACAAATTCCGAGAATGGGACACCATACTTGGCTGCACGTCACGTCACGTAAAAGTGTGGGAAATAGGCTTCTGGCATCTTTGAGAGCTTTATCATGAGAGTTTATCATGCTTTAAATCCCCATTTTAGTGAATTTTATAAAGGCTATTGAGCCCCAAAATGTTTAAATGTGGTTACAGTAAGAATTAAATACTTATTCAAACACCCTTGTTTAATCCTCTGCAGTTAATGCCACAACATTAGGTTAACAAATATTAATTGATATTTTGCTTTATATGCAAAACATGCCACACAACTTTATATATATATACACACATACACATACAAAAGACATTTTAGGACTAGTTTTTGCTAGTTAGAAGTGAGAATTGTGCCTCGCCTTTGTTTGAAGAGATGGTAAAATAGTACAAAAATATTTGTATGTTTGCATGACACTTTTGGATGGACATTTGTCAGATTTGTGTTTGATTACAACAATTTATGCTTAATATTGTTATTACAATTTGTATAACATTTGCAAAATTTTGGATTGCTGTGTCTTTATTGTTTTGGATAATGCAGTCTCTCATTTTATTTACTACTTTTTCCTTGAGGAGATCCCAAAACAGAACATCACTAGGGGTGAAACTTGAGTATGATTTCTGAACTGTTATCAGTAACAACCACAGAAACTGGTTTCATGTCATCTTGACTTCATGTCATCTTGATATAGAAAGAAGCACAGCTAAGGAAACAGCAGGATGTTTAGCAGCTGGTGAACTTCCTTAAGAACAATCTCAGTTGATTTCTAAAATGATTAACAGCATCAGAAATTTGACTTGTGTGAAGAAGAGTGTGCAAGTTTTTTCTTACACCACCTGAAAAATATTTTTTTCTATTTGTCAATTAACATAATGTGTATCATAACTCACTTTAGTATGAAATATTTGCTAAGAGCATAACTAAATGTAATATAGATGTGAAATGTCATGTAGAAAGTTCTTGAATTTGTGAATAATGAAAAGAGAACTTGCATATTTTAAATCCCTGTGAAATATGAATGAATTCTTCCATTTGCAGCTCTAATTAGAAAGAATTATATGTGTGTGTGTGGCCTGTCTGGTGTTAAGCGTTGTCTGGTCCTACTGTGGCTGATCCTGACCCACTTTCCCCCCTTACTATCAGCGCTCCCTCTTTAACTGCCACTGAGCACATGCTCCCACCATCTGTTATCCCCTGGCCCGTTGCCATGGCAATACTGGGAGTCTTTTCTAAACGGGCAATGCAGTAGTCCGTGGGTAATGTAGTAAAGGACTGAACTCCAGCAACAGGTCATTGTACTAAAACCACAGCGTTGGCATAAGCCAGCTCAGTACATGTGACGCAGCCCTCTGAGCTGGAGTAATGATGAGCTGTGATTAAGTTGAGGGACTAATCACTAAAATGATCAAATACAAAGTTCTGTCATGAAACTCTAGATGGAGCAGGCCGATAGGTCTAACTCAATCTGACATAATGACATCATTATTCACGATCAGTTATTTTTGTATCAGCAGCTAATGAGCTTGCTGCTCAGACATTCAAATTCTCGACTAGTGCTCGCTGTAGCAGTTGCAGCATGCTTCAGAAACCCTCCACCTTCCCCAGCTCCACCTGTATAGATCTGCTATGGGGTGATTTCATGTATGTTCTATATGGGGTTGTCTTATATATGTTATATCTGCAGCAGCAGTGTTTTTTACATGCTCACAGCAGCCTGTCATGGATGTACTGGCAGTATTAAGTCTCAGTACTTGCTCTGCAGCACCAGCGTTGCAGATCTATTCCACCTAGACCTAACACATTGACATTGCCATGTATATTACCATGCTAAACTCTCCGAGAGTTGTCATGGCAGAACTGTACTAACCCACCAGACGCAAATGATTACCATGGGGAGGAAAATCATCAGAAATTAATATCAAATAAATCTGGAGTAAGAGCTTTCTGTGGTGGTGGGGATTTTGATTAATCTCAGTGACTTTTGAATCCATTCACCGAAAAGATTTGTTCAGAGTTGTTCACTGATTTATTCAGTAACTCTTTCTGCAGGTCACCGTTCTGTGATGACAAGTTAGAATGAGTCATTGAATCATTTATTCAGTTCATTCATCTTTCACGACTGAAACAAGTCTTTAGTTCCCTATTTTGAATGTGTTGTTATAATCTACGACGAATTCCAATACCTCTTAAAATGCTTCAAAAGGTTCTTCAAGCGATGCCATAGAAGAACCATTTTTGGTTCCACAAAGAACCATTCAGTCAAAGGTTCTTTAAAGAACCATCTCTTTCTTACCTTTTTATAATCTGAAGAACCTTCTTTTGCCACAAAGAACCTTTTGTCAAACAGAAAGGTTCTTCCGATGTTAAAGGTTCTTTATGGAACCATTTAGACAAAAAGGTTCTCCTATGGCATCGTGAAGCACCTTTATTTTTAAGAGTGAGAGTGTATAAGCATCCCAAGCAAGTTATTCTTTTTTTTTTTTTTCAGAGTTGAGAAGTTCTTAAAGCACTTTATTTTTGCACATGAAATGATGAAAAGAAAGTAGCGTCTGCGTGTAATAATTTTTTTGGATATGCAGCAAATAATGCAGCAAGTATTGAGTTTTTACTCTTTTAGAAGTGTTTATTTATAACTTTCTGTCACATGTGGACTGAAAAAGTGTACAAGATCCTTAATTTACATTTTTCAAATGCTATGTAAGTGTTATTTATAGTAAAATGATTTTTTCATGAACTAAACAGGACTTTGTGTTCTGTCACATCTACTTATGTTATTGTCTTGTATTCTCCAGTTGTATCATGTTCTGATCATTATGTTCTCTTGTCCTTCTCGAATTTTGCATGGCTAAGCATAATGACTGCAGATAGCTAAATTAGACATAAAAGATCAATGGTACTATCCTCCCAGACAGATGTGAAATGAACAAACAAGACTTCAGTGAAAAAGATGTGTTTTCTTCAAACACTGTATAAGCAACACTGATCTGATCTCATCAGTCTTCCTCTGTATGTCTGAGCTGATTGAACGTAAACAAATCCAACATTTCCTCAATAGAGAAACCTAATAAACCCAGTCAAAAGAGAGATATCAAACTCGAGTGTTGTAGCGCAGTGTCACTGTATGTAATGGAAGGTCCACTGGTGAAAATTGATAAACCTGCCTCATGGTATTATTCACAGAGAGGGCTCTCACGGCTTACTGGCACATCATATTAAGTATGATAGCTTGCTTAAGGCAGTGTACTGCTGTAGTGCTCAGCTCTGGTTAGCTTCACCCAGTACTGGTATTAAAGCTGAAGTATGTATTATCTGCACCTCTAAAGTCACCAAACAGAATAATGATCAATAATGGACAGTATTACTCCGTATTGTCATTGGATAATCCTGCCTCCAAACCGACTCCATTGGTTGTGTATTGGGCGATCAGTCTATGAATAGCTTAACTATTATTGTCTTTGCATATCAAGCTGGAAAAGAGTAAGTATTTTAATATTAAAATTAAAATATTAATTCATTGAGATATGGACAAGGCTGTGTGGGTATGTTTCTGTTCCCTTTTATGTTTGCTAGCATCAAGTGAATATTAGATGATGATTTTTGCCATACCAGCAGTCTTATATGTATGACAGTATATTTTCAAATAAATGGCTATAAGGAACCTTTTTGTATTTCAAGAAGTGATTATCACAGAAAGGTGAGATAATTTTTTATTAAACTTATCATTGGTGGCTGCGTCTGTGTCATTGAGTTTGAGACAAAGCATCCGTGGATTGTCTTTGAACACGATGAGTTAGTTTCTTTTTGAAAATTAGGGACAGACTTGAATGTTGTTTTTCTGCTATTACAATGGCTTGTTGGCGTATTAAAGCGATTCGCAGCACTTTTGCGGATATTGCCAGCTTTGCCGGTCTGCTTTTTGATTAACAGCCTAGTGCTTAGAGATAGAGCAAATTGTGGTGAGTATCAAGATGAACGGCTCTCAGGGAAAACAGCAGCTCAGCAATGCTTTTGTGTTTCTGATGGTACTGTTAAAATAATTGCTATTTCACACATTCACAAGAAGTAAGGCAGCATAAGCTAGCTATTTTAGTCTTCATGAGCTGTTCACAGATTTGGCTTAAACTTTTTGTTAGAGTGATGAAGAATGTGAAAATCCTCTCAACCTTTGACTTCTCATCGCTTATCACTGCTTGGTTTTAAGTCGTTGCTTTCCATAGGTACTTCATTAGTATCAGACCTGTGAGATACTAGATCACCGTGATTCTAAAAAAGGGGAAAATGAAACAAGAAAGTTAATTTTACTCTCCTGAAGACCTCTGATAACTGTCCCGCTAAACTAGTGTAATAATCATAAATCTTCTTGAACATTCCTATGGAAATCGACAGGGCTCAGCTTTAAGGGTAAAAAGTAAAAGGTAAGATATGCTCACTCCTGATCCTAACACAGAAGTAATGAAACAGAAGAGGGGCATTTCAAAATTAAGGGTGTGCAAGAGTGCTGGGCAAAAGCAATTTGCATATAACCAGACATTTTTTAGTTCTGAGTCACGTCAGGGTGGTACTAGAAACTAAATGATTGATCAGCCATCATCAGGTAGTAAAATTACTGGAAGAGGCTGCACTCTCAGTAAACAAAAGGTATGAAAGCCATCACTGGGGCAGTGCTTTTTCAAAAGGTACACTTTTGTACCTTTTTAGGTACCAATATGTACACTTTAGGTACTAATATGTACCTTTAAGGTACCAATATGGACGCTTTAGATAAAAGGTGCCACCTCAGTGTCAGCTTTCGTACCTTTATTTCTGAGAGTGTGAGAAATTCATCATGACTTTATTGCATAAAATTTAAATGGCAGCCCCCTTATTTTATTTTTTTATGATTATATTATTTTCATAATCTAATTAATAATATTTTCTGTATTGTTTGATAAATTAATGCATAATAAAGTTTTGAAGTGTTTCTGATGTTGAGACTGTGATGTGACAAACTATTCTCTCTCTGCATATAGCCAGGTTGTGCAGAAAAGACCCTTTGCTCATTTGTATACAATGTCTGTGATGTTAACGGTGAACTTTTGGTCATTAGACATTGTGTGGACTTTTTGCCGTTCAGAGTTTGTAGTATATAGATAAGATTGAGCAAACATTGTTCATTCTACTCATAAAATGATTGGGAATGTTCATCAGTCTTGTTCATATAGGTGTTGGATACACTGTAGCTCTCGTTCCTCAAAGCTTTTAATCAGCTCAGAGACCAGAGCTCATCAGTCTATCAGCAGAGTGGGAGGAAATGAGGTCATATGTATATGACATTTACAACTCAACCATGTTTGATTGACAGGTGTGCTTTAGGTATTATAACGTATACTGTTACGTATAAATGTATAAAGTTGTGCAAGCCTCTGCTTGCTTTAGAAAATGTTAAAATTATATCTGTATATAGCAGATGCAGTTTATCTTATCTTCACCCATTTTAAATTCAACAATGAATGCACAATTAGTGTCTGAACACTTGGAATATAGCATACTTTTATGGTGCTTTTGCATCTTTTCAAACCTTAAAAGATCGTTAATTTCATTGTGGTTCCATGGAAAAAAACAAACTGCATGGAAAACAGTCTTGTTCATACAGGTTTGGAATGAGGGTAAGTAAATGTTGACAGAACTAATCTTTTAATATCATAAGAGGCAAAGCTGTGAAACTCTGTTTGCTTTTTTTTTATTATGCAACAAATGTCAGAACAAATTTCTGAGCTGACAGTGCATGCTGTGTGGAAATGTCTGTGTCTTTTCCGATTGACTCACAAATACAGTGAGGAGACTGGACAGCTGGACAGCAGTTTGGACTGTGTTCTTGGTCCCCTGTTGACGGAGGGCTTTCATTTCTCATTAGCCTTTGTGTGCAGTGTCATGACAGCTACTTATGAAGCACAGTCCAGCCCCGCGTGTCAGGTCATCATGTCCAGATGACAAATCCTGTTTTAGTTTCTGTAACAGGTTTAAATCCTTGTGAGAAATGTTGTTTAGTTTAGTACTTCTGTTGAAACTGGCTTCTGTGGTTCTGTGCATTTTTGAATCGACAACTGCAAATCAGCTAATTATGTAGTCTGATAATGTAAGATCTCAGTTTGTTAGATTAAATGAGTATACTTGTTGATTTCAGCCACCTTTCTTCTAATACAAACAGAAATTTGAAGAAATTTGAGAAAAAGGAGGAATGCTGTAACTCTTCTTTTTGCAGTTACAATGAGTGAAAACTGGAGCTTTCAAGCCAATTATGAGAAAAAAGTAAGAATTGTGAGTGATATAAACTCAGAATTCTGAATTTCTTTTTCACAATTCCGAGTTTACTTCACGCAATTCAGACTTTTTTTTCTCAGAATTTACATCAGTTTACATCAGGGTTTTTTGCCACAAAATAAAAAAAAATGTAACTGACTATATCTCACAATACAGACTTTTTTCTTGCAATTGCGAGCTTATATTGGAAGAAAAAACTGAATTGTGATATAAAATAATAATAATTAACCTGAGTTTGCTGGAAGTAAAGAATATGAATAATGACTGGGAATATAGCATATGAATCATCTCAAAAACTGAATGGTTCCTAAAATAATGATTACTTACTTTAAGTGTTGAATATTTTCATAAAAGTTGATAAAATGTAATCTCATAATCCTGACCTTACATGCACCACTGGTTCTTTACCGGTCTGCTCCCGAATAATGATCTGCAAATCTGTCCGTACTGCTCAAAACATGACTAATGGATATCACAAACAGTAAATGATTTCTAGAGTAAATGTTTATCTGTTAATGACAAAGGATGTGTGGATGGCATTCTGTGGCATCTCTCTTTATGTAGGTATCTATGCAGGTTAATGCAGCATCATGCATAGGGCAGTGCACTAATATTCTCTGTCATGTGGTTGGAAGCAATGGTGGACTTCAATATCCTGAGTGCTGTAATCTGCTGCTGTCGCTAACATCCTCTAACCTGTCTTCCAGCAGCCCCCATTCAGCAGGGCTTCTCTGTGTTTGCGCAGGAAAGCATGAGCTCATGAGCAGCCCTAAGCTTTTTTTAAAGCTTACCCTATCTATAGTGACCAAAGATTTAAGGACTGCATTTAACAATATTACATTTGTGTCCTGAACACCACACAGAATTTTTTTTTCTAAAAGAGATATCTTATTTTGCAAAATCATTTCATTAATGTCCCATTTGACTCTGTATTTATATATTATATATATAGTATATAAATTTTACATATAGTTATATTATATATATATATACTGTTACTGTCAGGGATAGTCCAGCCTCGTCAGGCCCAATCACCTCACACACCCGTTCCCAATCACCGGAGTACTAATCAGCCACACCTGTCACCACCTCATCAACACTAACTTAAATGCACAGTCACTGCAGTCACACTTAGTCTGGTCTTGAGTTCACTACGCTACTCCTTACCTTACTCACTTACCCGGACTCCATCCTGAAACCTACCTGTCTCAGTGCCATCCTCTTCAGCCCGATCCTAGAAGGAACCCGTCATCACGTGAGCTAGATCCCTTCCATTCCATAGACTGTTGCTCTAAACGGTTTTGCTCTCCATCTCTCTGCAGCGACCTTTAAATAGATCCCTGTTTACTTTACCTCTCTCGTCCTGGCACCCCCCCCCCCCCCCCCCCCCCCCCCTCCGCCTTCGTATGTACAGAAGACCAACCTAACCCCCAACTCTCCATAGAGCCAACAACCACCGCACCCCCATCACTGTAGATTTATCCAAGCCTTTCCGTACACCCTGCCCTCCCACAGTCCTGGCACGTCCCCGCTATCTTCTCCGGTGGAGGCCGGCGGATTGTGTGGCTTCTTTACAGTGTTCCCTATATTCGAGATGCAGTCAGCCTTTCCCATGACCGCACCAAAGTGCCTTCTGATCTCTCATCTCGCCGCCCTCTCTTCACTGGCCCAGTCATGTGGGAGAGTACAGTCGGCCATTCGCACTCTATCGACTTTTCACCGCCCACTTCAAAAGGTGTTTTAGTCAGCGCTGCTGAGATCTCCGTGCATGACATCTCTTCCGTATCCGTCAAGGCAGCCCCTTGAGCGATATTGCCATCAAATTCCGCACTCTGGCGTGACGGTGGATGGATGGGGGCCTTACGACTGCGTTCCGCACGGCTGAATGCCGACATTCGCCTCCAATGGTTATATTTGACGCACCAGGGGGGGGGGGGAGGGGGGGTGGGATTAGTAGAATTTCATCTAAGGCTACATATCTCCACAATCTCCTGGCCTGTACCCCGGTTCAGCCACTCGCCTCACCGAGCACATCCGCCTCACCGGCTCCAGTACCCGAACCCATGCAAGTGGATTCGTACCATCTTACCCATGCGAAGCGTTCACGAAGGATAACAACCGGACTATGTCTGTATTGTAGGGAGCAGGGACACTTGATTCGCTCGTGTCCTATCCGTCCCTCACGACCCTCGGTGAGTACTATCCAGCTCAGCCCTCAAATTGCTACCTTGACTAGAATGAATGTATCATTAATTTCATCTCACCAATCCCTTTCAGCGCAAGCCCTTGTAGACTCTGGTTCTTCAGGGAACTTCAGATCCCGCAACACACTCCAACGTCTTCAACTACGACTGCTGAAATATGCCCATGTTCTTAATATCCTTACCATCCAAGGAAAGCCGTTGGGTCGTGGGAAGATCCAGCTATGCTCCCCCACCATCACGCTCCGCATTGGGTGCCTTCATGAGGAACTCATCTCTTTTCAGGTGCTGGAGAATTCCACAGCAGAGATCATCCTGGGACGCCCTTGGTTAACCCAACATGCACCCATCATTAACTGGACCACCAAGGAAGTTATACACTGGAGTGAGTACTGTCGGCAGCACTGTATGTCCCAAGTTCTCCCTCTGTCACCTGGTTTCCTCCCGGTCTGTGCCACCTCCATCGAGCCCCCCGAACCCACAGAACCTCACAGCATTCCCAGTGAATACCGGGCATTTCAGGATGTGTTCAGTAAGCGGCCGCAAGATAAAAAAAAAAGAAAAAAAAAAAAAAAAAATTTGTTACTAACACCTCATCGGCCATAGGACTGTGCCATAGATTTGCTGCCTGGAGCTCAACTCCCTAAGGGTAGGGTATACCCGTTGTCCATCCCAGAGCAAGGAGCGATGGAGGAGTACATTAAGGAGGCTCTCCAGCAAGGCTTCATCCGTCCCTCCACATCACTGGCAGCATCCAGTTTCTTTTTCGTGGGCAAAAAGGACGGAGGCTTGCGGCCTTGTATTGATTACCGAACTCTCAACTCACAAACAGTGAAATATCCGTATCCCCTTCCACTGGTGCCGGCCGCCCTAGAGGAACTTCGTGGAGCTCGTATCTTCTCCAAGCTGGATCTGCGACGCGCCTATAACCTCGTTCATATCTGCCATGGTGACGAGTGGAAGACCGCCTTCATCACACCCACCGGACACTATGAATACTGCGCTATGCCGTATGGTCTATCCAACTCACCTTCTGTATTCCAAGGATTTATGAACAAGGTGTTCCGGGAGGTCCTTCATCGCTCTGTGATCGTTTACATCGACGACATTCTCATCTACTCCCGGAACCTGGCCGAACATCGACACCACGTGGAGCAGGTCCTACAACAGCTGAGAAAGTACCACCTCTATCTCAAGCTGGAGAAGTGCGAGTTCCACCTTATCACCATCAAGTTCCTCGGATATGTCATCAGTCCTCAGGGTATCCAGATAGATGACAAGAAGGTCCAAGCCATTCATAACTGGCCAAAGCCCATAACCGTTAAAGAACTCCAACGCTTTCTGGGATTCTCAAATTTCTACAGTTGTTTCATCCACCACTTCAGTCAGCACACAGCTGCCCTCACATCCATGCTCCGAAATAAGCCCAAGTCTCTGTCCTGGACGCCCACAGCCATTCAAAGTTTCGAAGGACTGAAGGAAGCCTTCTGCACCGCTCCTACCCTCGCGCTTCCCGATCCTCAGAGACCGTTTGTCGTGGAAGTAGATGCGTCCACAGTAGGGGTGGGAGCGGTGCTCTCCCAGCATTCTGGAGAGCCTCCTATTCTTCATCCCTGTGCATACTTCTCCCGCAAGCTTTCCCCGGCGGAGCAAAATTATGATATCGGGAACCGCGAGCTACTCACCATCAAACTTGCTCTGGAGGAGTGGAGACATTGGCTGGAGGGAGCTCTTCATCCCTTCCAGGTCATCACTGACCATCGGAACTTGGAATATCTTCTGGAGGACAAATGCCTAAACCCACGTCAGGCACGGTGGGCACTGTTCTTCACCCATTCTCAGTTACCTACCGGCCCGGACCCAAGAACACCAGAGCAGATGCTCTGTCGCGCCTTCCTCAGGCCACGGAACGATTGATAACCCCGGAGACCATTCTCCCTCCAGCCCTCATTGTGGGTCCCATCCAATGGACGCTCGATGAAGAGATCTGTCAAGCCACCCACTCCGAACCAGCTCTGCCGGGAGGTCCAGAAGGGGAAGGTCTATGTTCCATCCACTCTCCGCAATACCCTTCTGGACACACTACACTCTTCTCCGGGCTCTGGACATCCAGGCAGCCAGCAAAACCTCTCGAAACTCGAAACTCGCTACTGGTGGCCCGCAATGGACCGAGAAGTTAGGCACTTTTCCTCAAAAGGATGTAAACTACTCCCCCTCAGAAAATTACCCACGGCCATGGAAACCACAACACAGTTATTCCACCAAGTATTTTGCCTCAGACCCTCAGACGTTCCAGCGGTGGACTACTGGTTCAGAGAGAGCGAGAGGGTCTGGGACTCAGCGCATGTCCATCTGCCAGCAGGCGTTCGAAACACCAGCTCAGGCCGATGTTCAGCCGCCGCCCTACTCCCCGATACCAGCCGGGAGATAGGCTATGGTTATCCATGCGGGACATTCGTCTCCGACTGCCTTGCCGCAAGCTGAGTCCCCGCTATATCGGACTATTCACCATCCGGAGGCAGATCAACGACGTCACATACAGGCTTGAACTTCCTCCTCACTACCGCATCGCACCGACCTTCCATGTCTCACTGCTCAAACCCTGTGTTCACCCTCTGTCTGCTTCTCCCCCAGGGTCTGACGAATCCGACGTACCTCCTCCTCCCGAAATCGCTGAAGAGGAGACCATCTACAGAGTCAATTCTCTTCTGGACTCCCGGCGTCGAGGCGGCCACCTAGAGTATCTCGTGGACTGGGAGGGATTTGGCCCCGAAGAGAGATCATGGGTTCGTAGAGATGATGTGCTAGATCCCTAACTCCTCAGTGACTTCCATGATCGTCCCGCTGTCAGGGATAGTCCAGCTTTGTCATGCCCAATCACCTCACACACCCGTTCACAATCACCGGAGTACTAATCAGCCGCACCTGTCACCACCTCATCAACACTCGCTCAAATGCTCAATAACTGCAGTCACACGTCGTCTGGTCTTTAGTTCACTACGCTACTCTTTACCTGACTCACTACCCCGTACTCCATCCTGAAACCTACCTGTCTCAGTGCCATCCTCTTCAGCCCGATCCTAGAAGGAACCCATCATCACGTGAGCTAGATCCCTTCCATTCCATAGACTGTTGCTCTAACCCGTTTGCTCTCCATTGCTCTCTCTCTCTCAGCACCTGTTAAATAAAGATCCCTGTTTACTTTACCTCTCCGTCCTGGGTCTCCTTCTGTACTGTGACAGTTACTGTATAATATGCACTGTATATATATATATATATATTACATCACCACAGAGTCAAATGGGACATTAATTAATCGTATCATGATCATCACAGTTTAACCGGATTCATACAAATCAGCTACATTCTTTTTTTTTAATAAATTTGATAAATTATTTTGTCTTTTTTTTTAATCAATTATTATTCATGTTTCAGATTTTAGTGTGTGTATTTTGTTAATAGGCTCCATTCTCTTTCTATATGAACAGTTTTATTTAACCATGTTGTCTGTTTTGGTATTGATTATTATAAACTTTACAATTAACCACAAAGTAATGCATTGCCCTCCCACTCAAAATTGGTTTCAGTCAATAAAAAAATTATAAAAAAATAAAAAAGTAGCTTTGTACTTTGATCATCACAGTTTAACCAGTTTCGGCTACACTCTGCCATGCAGCTACATGCTTAATTTTATTAATTTGATTAATAATCTGTATTTTTTGTCTCTTTTTACCTTTTATGTATGAATTATTTTTTTAACAGGTTACATTCTCTTTCTGTATTAACAGTTTTATATAGCCATTTTGTCTATTTTGGCCTTAATTATTACAAACTCTAAAATTAACCACAAAGTAAGGTGTTTACCTCCTACTCAAACTAATTTCTGTCAATTAAAAAAAAATAATAAATAAAAAAATCCCATACACTCTTTTTGTCATCATTTAAATATGCAAATACCACTACTGACATATCTGAACCTCCCTGCCCCAGAAAGGACTAGAATTTTCCACACAAAAAAAAAGAGGGGAAAAAATTTTGTTTACTGTTATGTAAGGGACTTTGCCTCAATAAAGTGCAGCCTTATTTTGGAGAGGGATTGTCTCCTGTTTTAAGTGGTTTAACACTAGGACTCCTCTGGCTACGTGGAGGCTTGGGATTGGAGTATCACGCACATGTCCCGCAGGTAAACACAAGCTGTGTTTACAGACACCCTTTAGCCGGGGCGGGTGAAGTACCTCTCTGTATCTTATTGTAGCCGTGGTTCTTAAACCCTCCTATTTTTAGACAACTAGATTTAAGCCTCAATCTCAGTGGCAAGGAGATTCTGCACCTTATTACCAGCTACAGGCCCACTGTAAAAACACTCGTCTCCATCTTTCATTACTCCTTGTCCTCCATATGCTATTGTAGTGGTAGATAGAGAAGTCTTTGTAAGCCGATAAGATGAATGTACCCATTTGGGAAGTTAATTGGCCCAGTTCTGAAAACACAGGACCCATATTTACAGTATATCTCAGGATGGATTGAGCACTTTTGATCATCTTTGCTTAAACATAAATTAAACAATAATTACAGCAGTTTTATACATTTCCTTTTCATTTTAAATTCAAATTAAATATCCTGGTTGAGGTCCTACCTCAATTCAAATCCAAGTCATATTCAGAAATTGAATTGGAATTTACATTAAATTCTGAGTTCAGTTGTGAATGGCACAAAACTCTTGAATAGCCAATAAATGTTTATATTTTCATATAAATATGAAAAAAATATTATTTTTTTTTGTTCTGTTGTTTGTTTTTGATTTGACACTAGATATATTTCCAGTTCATCCACATGTTGTGTGAAATGACTGTTAATCTTTCTATTCCCAGGTGTTCATGGTCAAATGGTCCAGATGGACAGCATTAAGTCAGGATTTGTGGGCTCACAGGTAGAGCTACGCTGTCAGTTTGTCAACAGCAACCCACCTGTAAAAATCTCACAGGTCACCTGGCATTAAGCTTTGTCAATGGCCACCAGCAGAACGTCCGCCATTGCCAATCCGCCCGTGGTTTCGGTACTGAGCCCCTTCCAAGAGCGAGGGGGGGGGGGAGGGGGGGGGGGGGGGGTGTCGTTTCAAGAACCCCGCCGTCCGCCAGCGCACACCTTCCCTGGAGGACACCACCATAGTCTTCAACAAACTAAAACTGTCGGATGAATCCACCTACATCTGCGAGTACACAACCTTCCCAGCTGGCAACAGGGAGAACATGGTTAATCTCACTGTTTATGGTATGTAATGCTGCTGTTCTCCTAATACCAACTGTAAAGCTGACCACCAATACCACGAACAATGCATTTAAAATATGACTTCAGATGAGATTTAAGAGGTGAATAACTTTAATTTCAGTGGGCGAGTAAACATTTAAAGGTATAGTTCACCCAAAAATGAAAAATTACCTCACCCTCAGGCCATCCTGGCTGCGTTTTCTCGATAACACTTGATCTTATAGCTTAAGAGCGTTTTCTACAGTCAGTTTAAACGATCGTTCGTTTATGTGTCACCGTGCGTTTCCCAAAATGCACTTAAACACAATCGCCCGTACCGTGTTTAAGGCTACTTAGTAGGTCGGTATCCATTGTCAAGTGCTGAAATGTCCCTTAGAGAATGCTCGTATTAGTACCTCACGCTCGTTTGGAAAATGTAACCTAATGCTGCCTTTCCAGACAACTCGGATATAATATACTAGTATTTTATTATATTATATTACTATTATATTTAATTATTTATATTTTCTACGTATAATTACTTATAACGTTACTAATAAGTCTAGATATACTTTATTAAAAAAATATATTATAGTATGTAATATCTATATAGAGACTTTATTTCCGGGTCCAATACATTGCTGGTTTTCATGCAAGTCAGCAAATCATTGACAGATTTTTCCCCACAGTATTTGAAGCATATTTCCTACATTACTTCTTTTATAAATTTTTTTTGGTTCAGTCATTTAATTTAGATGTGTATTTAAATTTTTCTGCCCTTTTTAATTATTTAATTTATAAATTCATAAAAAAAGTAAAAAAAAAAAAGAGTAATAAAGTGTACAATAAAGTACAATCAAAACTTTATATTATAATCACATTGCTCTTGAATAAAGTTAAAGGTGCAATCTGCCGATGGTCCTGCAGGTGACCGCATACATCTGTCTTCTTACGATGCACTTAGGGATTTACGATTACTCCAGAGCAAGTTAGATGCTTTTCGGGAAACAGACCAGTAATATTAAGATCAGCTACGATCGTTTTAACTATTCCTTAGGCTTACGAAGCTTTTGGGAAACGCAGCCCAGGATGTTTGTTTTTTTTCATCAGAAAAGGTGAAGGGTAAATTTAGCATTACATCACTTTCTCACCAATGGACCCTCTGCAGTGAATGGGTGCCGTCAGAATGAAGTTCAAACAGCTTATAAAACATCACAATAATCCACAAGTAATCCACACGTCTCCAGTCCATCAGTTATCTAGTTATCTATATCATCACATCTTGTTAAGTGAAAGCTGTGTGTTTGTAAAAAACAAATCCATCAAGATGCTTTTAACATCAAACCATTGCTTTCAACTGCCCACCCTCAGCTTCGCCACTGGAGTATTTCAACAAATTTTTTTTTATTTTTAGGTAAACCGTTCCTTTAACATTGAACAAGTTCAAGGCCCTTGTTAGATTTAGATATCTTGCATATTTTACAGATACATAAAACCAGTAAGTCCTTGGTGATTAAGCTTTAGTGATTAATTGAACTCAGAGAAAAAAAAAAAAAACAAAAAAAAAAAAGAAAAAAAAAAAAAAAAAAAAAAAAAAAAAAAAAAAAAAAAAAAAAAAAAAAAAAAAAAAAGAAAAAAAAAAAAAAAAAAAAAAAAAAAAACATCATCATATACTCTCGTACTAGCGCGTACAAGTTTTACTGTTGCAGTGCTTACAGTTAGCCGCTGTGGCGTGAAACAGGCCTCTGGAGCCAAGGTTGTGCTGCAGTGGATTTTGCTCACATCACATAAACTGAGATTTATTTTTTGGTTATAAAATTAGTAAAACTTTTGATTTCACAGAAGAATCATTTCTGTGTATATTGCATAATTTTCCAAGTTGAAGAGGCCTTTGTCTTTTCAAAATGTTTTCCATGAAAACTGGTTATTATACAGCGCTTTGCAGTTCTTAATGAAAAAAAAAACACCAATAAGCTGAAAAGCTTGCAAAACATAGTGTGGCACAGAATATTACAGTAATCTGGTAGTTGTCTGCAGTGCATGAAATATCCCAGTGTTCTAAGCCTATGTATTTGTCCTGCAGCTCGTCCTATAATCCAGATGAGTCTGTCCACACCCTCCATAGTAGCGGGAACCAAAGATCTGAAGATGACTGTTTCCACGTGCGTTTCTGCCAATGGGAAGCCACCCAGTGTGATCACATGGGAAACTGATTTAGATGGAGAATCCAACACCCAGGAGATTCGCAACCCTGATGGGACTGTCACTGTGCGCAGTGATTACTTGGTGGTTCCCAGTCGAGAAATACACCAACAGTTGCTCACCTGCATCTCCACATATAATGACGAACAATACACAGACTGGGATTGCTCACATTCTGTAGAACCAGCTATAACACTACGGTTCAAAAGTTTGGGGTCGTAAAAAAAAAATTTTTTTTTTAAAAAACAAAAAAAAATAGATAAATAATACTTATTCAACAGGGATGCATTAAATTGATCAAAAGTGACAGTAAATATATTTACATTGTTCCAAAAAAATTTATATTTTTCAAATGCTGTTCTTTTGAACTTACTGTTCATAAAAAATTATGGAGAAAAAAAATGTCTCTCGGGTTTCATAAAAATATTAGCAGCACGACTGTTTTCAACATTGATAATAATGAGAAATTTTCTTTAGCATCAAATCTTAGATGATTTCTTAGGTATCAGTGTGACATGAAGGACGTCTGCGTGGGTGGCTGAATTCGACGTCTTTTCAAAACATTTTAAATCGTACTACCCCCAACTTTTGATCCACATCTTTTTAAATTTGATTAAAGTCACTTTAATTTAAATTAAATTATTATTTTTTTTTAATTATTAATTTATTTCATTTATTTTAATTGATTATTTATGTATAGCACTTATTAATACAATACTTATTATATCTCTGTTTGTTTTTTGGGGTTTGTTTTCAATTTAGCTTAATAGTAATTGCAGTTTAGCTTTTAATTTAAAATGTATTTAAAAATACATCATCATTAGTTCTCTATTAAAATAATTGTATTCTAAATCTTCATTACTGTTAAATTCCATTTTATTAAGTGTCCATTGAAGGAAAGAAAAAAAAGAGAAAAGTTTAAATGTATACTCTATTTTCCCTTTGTTTACAGATGAACCAGAGGTGATAATAGAGGGCTTCAATGGGAACTGGTATTTGAACAGAGAAAACGTTCAGCTCACCTGCTTGGCTGATGCCAACCCACCTGTCTCTTTGTTTCAGTGGAGATAGTATGTCACTTTAGTCTACCTAAATAACAATTCTGTGCTAATTTATTTATCATTCAAAGAATGTTGTTAAAATACATTGAAATGGGTGATGATCTCAAAATGTACCATAGCCTAAATGACTGAATATTATGTATTATATCAATACCAAAGAAATGTGTCGATTACCACAGAAAATAATGTAAACTCTGTTTGCACTGCACTTAAAATGGAGATCCATGGGGCAAGGCATTTCTTGTGAAATATGAAGCTCATAGTTTTGTTGAACTGCTTATCTTGTTTCTTCTAGTCTCATGGCTATACTTTCTGGCTATACATGTCTGGTTTTAATAGAAGTGCATTATTGTAAACACAATTATTGAGGGTCGAGTCAAAATAATTTTTTGTGGAAAATTAGAGTCTGATACAAATGTAATTTAACTTTTAATTCATTTTCCATATTAATTCCAGAACACTCATCTGTCATATTCAAAACATTTATGCTTTTTTCAGTTGTTGTTGGCATCTTAACATCAGTCAAATCTTACGCACGACCTGATTTCGACCATATTTCTCTCTCTAGCTTGAATGGAACTATGCCGAGTACAGCAGAGCTTCGCGATGATGTGCTGATCTTTAAAGGTCCCGTAACTTATGACATCGCAGGCACATACATCTGTGACGCCAGCAACAGCATTGGGACAGGCTCTGCGTCTGCTGAGGTCATTGTCACAGGTGCGTTGTTTACACTTCCTACTCGACTGAAAGCATGTGGCTTAACTGCTTCTGTGCATGTGGATATGCATGTCAATCTTTAAGCTTACTCTCGACTGCCTCTGAAACATCCCTTAAGCATGCCATTGTTTTCTCAATAAACAATGTAGACGCTCACTACCTGAAATGTGGAAGCTCACTCTCCTGCCTGTATTTAGTTCTTCAGCCCTAAGGTGTTTTGCTTTGATTAACTTGCTTGCTGGCACAGCACTTTGCATGTGGCTACAAGTTGTCTGCATGTGGCTCCTGAGTGAACCTTGATCTGTGAGGATCTCTTGAGTCATATTTTCTTCTTTGCATGCTGTGAGCATAAGGTGTGGTCTATAGAAACTTCATGTTTACATTTACTTGTGTGTACATGTACTGTATGTGTTGTTCTGGCCTGCTGCATGGTTCAGTGTCTTTGCCATAGTGATGGCACCTGGGATTGCATTTCCATGTGGAAGATATACAAAGAAATGAAAAGTTTCCCCCATTCCTACTCCCTCTTTGTACCCATGTTGCTTTTTTAAAGACCTTTTGAAATCAAAATTGAGCTTTGTTGCTTTTAGACATTGTCCATTATGGTAGTGTACTACTAAAAGTGTTTACACTACTGAACAAAAGTTTGGGGGAAGTGAGTTTTTACTTTTTATTTATTTATTAAGAATACTTTTCAGTAGGGACACATTCAATTGATCCAACGAAAAGACATATATAATGCTATGTTACTAAAGATTTATTTTTCAAATAAATGCTTTTTATTGATCAAAGAATCCTGAAAAAATTCTTAACACGCAAAGACCAGTTCAGAATGATTTCTGAAGGATCATTTGTCATTAAAGACCTTACACTAAAGAGTAATGACTGCTGAAATTTCAGCTTTGCCATTATAGGAATAAATTATATTTTATAATACATTCAAATAGAAAATGGTTATTTTAAATTTTAGTAATATTTCACAATATTGCAGCTTTTTACTGTATTTTTGATCAAATAAATGCAGCCTTGGTGAGTGAAAAAGATTATTTATTTTATTTTATTTTTTAAATATTGCTTCCATCCCTTAACTTTTAAATGGTAGTGTAACAAGGCCTTTGATATGTCCTAGACCTCACTTCCTGTTTCAAAAGGAAATATGCCAACACAGGAAAGAAAACTGTTCACAAGGTCTTTAACAACCCCATATTGTTATACTTAATGGGGGTGATCTCTTTCCTTACCCAGAATTCCCTAGCCACCCACACGAAGTGTCTCAGGAGCCACAGCAAGCAGGTGCCATCATTGGTGGAGCTGTTGTTTGTGGCACAGTGCTGTTGACCGCCATTACGCTCATGGTAGTGTTTTGCTATCGCCGGAGATGCATGTTTAAAGGAGATTACAGTACCAAGAAGCAAATCCTTGGAAATGGTTACAGCATGGCTGGCAGCATGCCATCACACCCCTCGCTACCTCACAGTCTGACCTTCTCCGAAGACTCAGATGAAGAGAAGAAGCTGGAAATTTACAGAGGCTCCAGTATCTTAGGAAGAAGCAGTCAGGAGTTCCACAGCTGCCATGACAGCAGGATGAAGGCCTACCACACAGGACTGATCGAGGACCATGAGAGATGCGGACGTAGCGAGCAGACTTACATTTATGATTATGGATCTGAGGTGGAGGTCTCAGTGGACATGATTCCTCAGATGGACGGCTCTGTCATCTCTAAAGAAGAGTGGTATGTGTAGAACTCAAGACTTTGAGCTTCTCAGCATGGTCCTTTTCCACTATCTTCTCATTCCTCGCCATCTCCCTTCCTTTTGAAGCAGGCTTTGGGATCCAAACTGACAATGGATTCGATTCACCTAGAGGACATTGTTGACATGAAAATCCAAACTGATGATGGATGTTTGGAGATTGACCAATGACTTTGCCTGATAAAATGTCTCTGTTTCAAAATCTAGCGAGCTGTTTATGGCATCCATCGAATTATGCATAGTTATTTGCATAATTATGCTGCCTCTTGAAATGCCTAATTTTAGCCAAATTCTAAATAATGCATTTCAATCTCTCACATAGAAGACTGTCCCATAATACACTGCAGCAAGCTCAGAGGGAAAAAAACGAAACTAAGATAGTGTCATTTAAGTTTTATTATGCAATTCTAAGTTGTATTTCTTAAAAGTAGTGATGTACATCTTTCAATGCAATTAATTACATTACATTACATTAATTTTACCAAATATTTGTTTATGTTTATGCCAGTATTGTGCTGAGAGCTTAGCAACAGGCTAACTTCAAACTCTAGTCGATTAAGTTGATTGTGATTTGTGTTCTTTAGTACGGAGTACTAATTACTAATTCTACATAGGTTGGTGTTCTAAATAAGTTATTTTCCATTATGTTTTGGGATGTTGGCTCACTAGGTTTTGTAGCAGTGTAACAGTTTGTAACAGTTTAGCAATATTCTAACTGTATTGGAATCAGTTGTGAACTCCGTTCTCCCCTGCTGTGACACACTTCTACATGTGTTGGCATCCCAAATTGGTCACTGTTGTATTGTTCAGTCATTTTGTACCAGTGCTGTTAGCTTAGGAACATGCTAACTTCAAACTATATTGACATCAGTTGTGTGTTGTGTTCTGTGCTGAGTGTTTATGCATATAGACTATTGTGCTGTTTGCTTAGCAACATGCTAACTTCAAACTTTATTGAAATCGATTGTGATTTGTGTTCTCTAGCACTATTTACATGGCACACCGAGTTTCTACATAGGTTGGTGTCCTAAATCAGTTATTTTCCATTACGTTTTGGGATGTTGGCTCACTAGGTTTTGGAACAGATGTAGCCAAATATCTCTAACATAATCTAGGCATTTGTTTGGAAGAGAATACATGTCTTGACAGTGCCGTTATATTGAGAAATAATGTTTGCCTCGGGATAGTGTTTACTTGAGAGCAGTTGAAACTTCACTATAACCTATAAATTGTGAAAGTCTTACACTGTGTGCATATTTTTGTGCATGATTCATGGAAACATTGCCTTGTTTTGTCAGATATTGTGTTTTTTTATTGAAACAGAATTTCTGGCTACTTTAATCACAGGTTTCATAATACAGTACAATAAACTGTACTTCCCTGCACTGCAGTAGTCAAATACCACCTGTAAAGAATATGAACATAGATAATCACGCAAATAATCAGTGACTGTAGCTTTCAAGAGTCAGTGATTTACTGCATGTCTCAGTGGCTGCAATCTACAATATGAGTTCATGTTTGATATTTGAAGTTATTTAAGATGATATAGGAACATTGTAGGCTACTATATAAGTGCTTTTAAAAATGCTAAATAATTTCATTTTAGTGACACTGAGGAACAAACTGGTTGAATGTTATATTGGTCTTTTGCAGGTGGTGTTCAGCTAATGTACTTCCATATGATGTGCTGTAAAATTTGTAATACATTGTGTTTTATGCTAATTGGAAAGATTTCTTTATTTGTACATTTCTTCTAGAAAGCAGCAAAAAGGTCATTTTCACAATAATGATAGAAATTGCCCTGTTGGTTCAGTATAGTTTGTAAAACACATAATTTTGTTAACGTTGCTTAATTTATTCAGGAAACACTTGATGTGTTTTTGTGTCCTTTATGTGTTAAACTTGATTATGCTGCCAAGACCAACATATTCAGATATACAGTGTTTGTGTTTGCTGTTCTCCTGTTATTTGTATTTATTGTGTTAATAAGTCTTGTGAATTCTCTGCTGAAATAAATTAAAATGTATATCAAGTCAGTTAAGATAGTCAAGATAAAATTTAAAGTTTTATTTGTCTGATTATGAATAATGTTTTGCTTATGATATATCAGAATCAATAAATGAACAAGCACAATTTTCCAAGCAGAGCAATTTAAGTGGTTCGTTTGGGGTCATCTGATCAGGACATTCTTTGTGGTGTCAGTCACTTATTTGAGGTTGGGTATTGTCTGTTTCGAGTGGACACATTATGCCATTACCGTCTCTTTTACAGCCATTAGAGCACCCCACAACAAATCCAAATCTCCTAGTTGGCATTTACATCATTGTTGTTTTATGTACACAGAGACCTAAGGGAAATCTCCCATGAATCCCTTCCATGGCGGCTCCATTTGTTGGTATGAGTTTGCACAAAAGAAGGTCATGTGAGCCGGATGTGTGGTTTTTTTTCTCATCAACACAAAACAATAGGACCAGGGCCATACAATAGAGCTATTCTTGTTAGTGTTAGAGAGGAAACATGTTTCAGAGGCATGTAAGGTTTGAATACTTAAGTACAACAGAGTATTAAAATGTGATGTAAATTAACGTGATGTGTTATGTAGTGTATATGGTGGAATTAGCAAGGAGATTCCCAACATGTATTTTTCCAGCAGAGAAACCCCAGCCACTGAGCGCCTCAGAGAGGGTGATGGGTGTCCTTGGATGGGTGATTGCACTGGGCATCATCCTCAGTATAGCTGGCATAATATATTTGGTCAAAAAACAACAGCGGCACAAACACACAGGGTCAGACAATGACTCGTAAGTATTTAATGCATTAAAATGCTACATTTGCAAGGATGCATGTATAAAATTCTGAGATTTCTTTATTGAGGCCTAAGTAATGACTAAAGTGTCTAAAAAGCTAGTTTTCTTATACCTCAGTTATTGACCTAGCTAAACTTAGCAAAACGTTGTATGTAATATTTTTTATATTTCCTTTTTATTTCATATTATGAAATCAGATTTACTTTAAAGCAATTTTATGTTAAATATGAATTCTAACACATAATGCATATTCTTATATAATAATAGAAGTATTTGTTATATTAATATCATTTTTCTATTTTGGTATCATTTTATGTATTTGTTTTTAATGTTAATAAATAAATTTATTTACTAACATAATGTGTGTTTAATGTAATGTATATATTATATGTTATTGTTTTACATTATTAGTATTATACACCTAATAGGATTTTTTTTTTATATATATTAAGGTAGTGATATGTATGTGTATATTATGCCTTATTCTTGGTTTATCGACTTTTAACATTTCGTTTCTGTAGTCATCTTTTCGTTATTGACACTTAATTAGCCAAGCTAAAAATTATCTATCATATTAGATATAACTAAGCTTATAGGTAAAATGCATTATTTTTTTCAATGTTATGGTGTGGTTTAGTACTTCTAAACTTCTTGGGACGACATAAAACAAAAATGCAAACCCAGCCTTTAGTTGGTTTTAAGCCTTGGTTTTGTGCAGATCACTCTATCTCAATCCCCTCTATCTCTCCCTCTCTATTGTTGCAGAGATAGTTGTTCTCCTGCCCACAAAAAGCCTTCCTCGTCTAAAAAGAGGGCAGCTGATGACTTCCAGGTAAGAGAGCACTCAGTAAAGCCACAGAAACACCAGTGAGGGCCATTTTATCAGATGAAAAGATGCACTAATGCACCATGGTCTGGCTACCGACCTGAATAGAGGTACTGAGACTTTAATGATAAACCTGAATTGCCTCTGGCCTCATTGATATAGTGAGCAGAGAGCGCCTCCTACTGCAGAAGAAAACTTTCTCCCTGTTGAGTCCTAATAGTTAATTATCTCGGAGTATGTTTTAGCAATAACTCTGTATAACTTCCTTGAACTTTGCTACTTTTGAAACATTAATGTATTCTGAATTGGAAAAAAGGTCCAAACTTTATTGTGTCTGCACCAGCATGTGTAATATCAGGGTGACAGTGTCAGCCACGTGCCTGAGTGTGCTCATTAAATATGCACAGCGCTCATTCTCTCGTTCTCTCTATCTGACCTTGTATCTTTGTTCCCACAGAGCCCTGGGAGGTTCTATGATGAGCTCCCAAACACGGCTGACTACGTGAGTTACCGTTTGGCGTGTAACAAAGAAGATTATCTGGAGCAACACTCTCCTCCCATTCAACCTCCTCTGACCTTTCTGCCCCAAAATCCCTACACTCAGCACGGTAACAAGACCGCCATATTCACGTACCCCACACCCCCCGGCCCCGTCTCTTCATACACCTTCCCTAAAGAGCAGTATGTATAAATACATTTGTGACCTCTGTCTCTTTTCTGTCTTTCTTCAATTGCTCTGGTCATTGTGTAGCTACTTTTTTATTGTGTTCTTTCTGAATAGATCTTTTAAAAAATATATTATTATCCAAGCATAATTGGATTTGCATGAATATTTTAAATTTTTGATAATAATATTGCTTAGAATAAATCTGCAAACAATTACAGATTAAAGCAGAGTAGATTCGGGATCAATGTACAGAATAAATCTGATTCTCATTGTCTTAAAGTAGGTCGGTGGTCTGTACACCCCATTTACAATAGACCCATATTGTTTATTGTTTTCTGTACAATTATGCATCACTCCTTTGTTTTATGTCATTTGGGATTTCCACTGTATTTGTGAACAGGTCTTTTTGCTGCTTTTGTAATAGTAAACTTGTGACAATAACATTGTCAGTAAAAATATATTTCCCCAGCTAAATTCTTGAAAAAAGTGAATTGTCATTAAAAATAAATGATGTAATTTATTTTGAAATCTTATACAAAAAAATATAAACTACAAATATACAAAATCTAAAACAAAAATGTATATTACTACATGTATTTAATTGTGGTTTTGATTAAAATGGGTGGTTTTGCCTGCTTTTTCAATTATTGAAACTTGCAACATCACATAACTGACCAATACTTCACGAAAATCATAATTAGTCATAGGCTTGGCTTCTTTAAACTATATATGCTGTATAAATGTGGGGGGGTTACTAGCACACACATCTAACAATTCCAGAAGTATTTTAGTGTTAGACACTGTGAATCTTTCTTTGGGTAGTCTTATGTTCCTTTGATTACGTGTGTTACATATGCTTGTTACATTCATGCCAATGGCACAAAGTTCCTCCATGTCACCTTCAAGTCATTACTCACCATGTACGGATGACTAATAGTGTGTATAGTATCACAAAAGTGTTCAAAATGGATGAATTTACTTGTATGTATCTTTTGTGTTGTACAGTAACCATATGGTTGATAACTGTTAATGATGTAACAATATTTAAAATAATTAATATAACCACTTGTTTGATTTTTTGGTTCGTTTTTGTCTACTAATTAATACAAATAGAAAAGTAAACATGTGGCTTTTCAATATTTTGTTTTTTTAGCTTCTAGTATTGTCTATTATAACTGAGTAAGTTTGAATATTCTTCTTTTTCGTGCTTTTTGCAGATATTTGATTCAATGCAATACAAAACGTTATATAGTAAATGATGTGATGAGTACACAATAGGTATAATGAATAGTATATCTGACTAAAACCTATTTATAGATGCTTTAAATACATGACATACTGCTATTGCCATCCCCCCCCCCCCCTGGGGGTTTGGGTGCTGTTCTGAACATAACATGACAGATCACAACTGGTTTGTCTGGTTACAGAACTGATTTGCGCTAATCACATAAATACAGAGTTCTAGCATGAAACTCTAGATGGCGCAGTCCGATAGATCTAACTCAATCTGACCTAGTGACATCATTGTCACATGACACAGCTGATTGGTTCTCTCCTGTTCACCAGTAGCCAATGAGCTCGCTGCTCAATAGTCAAATACCTGGCTTTTGTTGCTGTAGCAGTTGGGCACACAACCGCAGAACCCCGTCCCAACGTCTGCCCCTGCTCCACCTGTATAGATCTGCTACGGAGTGATTCATTCACGTATATTGGGGGTTAGTCATGATGTGTTAACTGCAGCCATCATTATTCTTACAACAGCCACTAGCATCATGTATGTGGGATGTAGTTGGCAGTAGCAATGGTTCTCGGTTCTCGCCCCATTTGCTTGCCGCAGCAGCAGCATCGTAGCAGATCTATTCTGCCAAGACCAAATACATTAACATTGTCATGTACATTCACCATCGCAATTCCCTCCGAGCGCGTGATCATGACAGAAAGCAATTAGAACTTATTTGTAGTGAGGTAATCTGATGCAGTGAAGCAGCTGTAAACTTCTTGTGCTCAGACCGATAAAACTTCTGTAAAACTTGTATCAGAACCGCAAAGACGAAAACTTTTGAATGTCATTGCATTAGATAACAAAATATCAAATCAATTATAGGTTCATTTAAAGAAATACAACACACACATAAACAAAAGGGTTTTAGATGGATAGATTTAAATGAATAAAACAATAGATCTCATGTTTAAAACTATAATATCCATACTATTTTAGACACTGAGATAGTGAAACGTTAGTGGAGCATGTTCATGATTAATGTGATGAACTGATATCTGTGGTTACTCTGAGGGGAACTGCCTACTACATCCACAAAAATCACACTAATCTAATGCATGGCATTCAAACAAATGTTCACAAATGTTCAACAAAAATACAGATTTATATGCATACACAATAGTCATGTCATATCTATCATATAATCATTTTCATTGGCATCTGTTTACAGTATATGGGTGTGCACCCTTGCATTCTTAACTGTCCTACCTGGTGTGTTTATGCAAGTGTAACATGAGAAACTCATGAATGAATGTAGGGAGCACTCTGTTTCCTCTGCTTGGCTGAGCTGTCATGGATGGAAACACACGCACACACTAGTATAATTCTGACCTCAAACCCAGAGAGGGATGAGCTCAGAGAAGAACCAGGATCTGTGATTAAAGTGCATCTCATCAGGCTGTGAACCTGGCTAACTAATCCTGGAATCCAAATTTTTTAATTGCACATTTGCCACAACCTACATTTATATGCAGTGTGCACTAAAACATTTTGGTAGTTAGACCGGGACTGCACTGGCCTGTTCACACTCACCTTCCTAGCATGGTGAAACCTTTTGAAATAAATTGTCGTTAACCGTCCAGAACACAGCAACTTAACAATATTGAGCAATTTCGTTAAAAAGGCATATTAATAGGAACCTAGGAAGGCACCGATTGATTACGTAGCGACAAGGGGCTTTGTTATGAAATTAAAAGAGAAGAGAACAGCAGTGTTGGTTGCGAATACTCAGCTTGATATCAGTAAGTTTGTGTGTCTCTTTCTTGCTCACCGTTGGGTATGGTTGATGGCTGCATAAACGGGCCATCTATCCCTTACCCTGTCCTACCTTGTAGAAGTGACGAGGTCTGTTGTCAAGTTGCTGGGAGACACAGCTATCATTGTGTCATCCTAAACCTTTCTACTCCACTCCACTGTATTCTTGTACACAGAGGTTTGTGAATTATTGAAGCCAAATCAGTTTAGAAAGACTCAGTTGCCTCTTTCTCTCATTGAGCTTGTGGACTTCGGCAGTAATCATAAGCTCAGAGAGGTCACATAATATTTATTGGATATTTCTCTCGCTATATTTTTTTATTCTTATTTTGGAGACGGTTATTGTGCTTTTTTACATCTTGGTCAAGGCATTGGATATGAGAGTCATGGCACCATGGTCCACATAGTTTTAGGGGTGCATTTCATTTGCCTGGCTGTTTTATTTCTACCCCTCTACCTTCAAGGTAAGAATATCAACAACCATTTTTTATATTTTTTAATATTCTGTTTAGTGCTGTCAACCAATACTTCCAATCATATATTTGTTAACTGTACCACTTGATTGGAAGTATTTGTTTTCTTGTTCAGACTCTGATTTGTGGATTTTTTTTAGTGTTTGCAGACCAAAATGAGAAAAATTATATATATTCACACTGTCAAAATGCAAGTGGAAAGAAATCCACTCATAATGTACCCTTTGTAACTTAATCAATGCTAATAATAACTTGGAGCAATGCCACCTTCGAAATGTTGTGTGTGCTCTTCCAGGCGTAGAGATCTTGGACCCAGGGCAGGTGGTATACAGTGAGACCAGAACCAATGGCGTGGTGGGACGTGGAGTGATCTTGGAGTGTGGCCCTACCTTGCCTGATGTCTTCATCTGGGGCTTCACCAAACCAGGCACAGACACCATCCGTGCCATAGTGTACAACTTTGGGAAGGGTCCTAAAATACAGAAATTAGCCAATGACTTGGGTAATCTGACAGTAATCAGCAACAGCGCCTCTCTGTCCATTGAGAAGCTTCCTCTGGCTGCAGAAGGAGTGTATACCTGCCAGGCACTGTATGATACCCCTGAAGGAGCCAAGCTGTATTACTACTACGTATTTCTGCGCGTTTTAGGTCAGTGGTAATCAGGGGATGTATAAGTACTGATTTGAACAATGGCTGACTAAGTTCAAGGTTAATTTAGGTTGGCTCTGACATTTAGGGTGGTGCAGAAACCCTAAATTACCAGCATATGTTCTTCTTAACTAGCATATACATAAAAACTATTGTTGTTATATTGCTAGTTAAGTATAACTGGTTAAGTATAACTTATAATGATATTGGCATGAACTGTCTGATGTTACTATCTGCTAAATGAATAAATGTAAAGGTAATTTCCAACAGAAAGAAACAAAAAAAGGAAACAAAGAAAAGGTTCAACTGAAACAACATTAACTTTTTTATTGTTTAAGTTGTGCTAGTAAAGTTAGCATATTTTGCAGCCACTCTTTCATGGTTTATCAGTAACGAGGCTCCATTTTGTAATTATTTTAATAGTGCCAGTGACCAATCCTTACATTGTGATGAGCGACTCTTCGCCAGTGGAGGGCACGTCAGTGATCATGCGCTGTGGCCTGGAGAATGGCACGGGGCCTATTAATTACATATGGGAACAGGAGAGCCGGGAAAGCCAGCTCACCACCGTAGCCGAGATCTATGATGACAACCGATTTAATGTCACTGATGTCAACCGAAATCACACTGGATGGTACAGGTGTATTGCCAGCAACCAGGTCAACCAGCAGCGCAGTGACCGAGTCTGGCTTGACACCATTTGTAAGAGACTCCCAAGTATTTTTTGAAATACACAACAAAGTTTGGTGCATCATATCGATTTAGTGTGTGCAATTTCAAAAGCAATATCCTAGGTAAAAATCTATGGCTCTTTTTCAGTTGGACCAGACCAGCCTCAGATTGATGTCACCCCTTTTTCAGTGACGGAGCGGGGTTATTCTGCCTTGGAAAGAGAGACAGTTTCTCTCCTGTGTCAAGCTTCTTCTAATCCCCCAAGTCAGTACGTCTGGTTCTACAATAACTCCCAGGTGTTCACGGGTCCACAGTACACCATCACAAGGATCCTACGTATGCACACGGGCCACTATGCATGCCTGGCTCAGAACACTTACCTCAACACCCGCTCCAGGAAAACCATCACCCTCACCGTTTACTGTGAGTGCTCCCACAAATCCCTGCCTGGATTCTGGTGGCCACCTTTGCTGTTTCTTCAACCTGTCCTTCTATAGCTTCTTCAAGTTTCCTTCTGTAATTTCTTGCTGTTGCTTCCTCTTACACCTTTTCCTTCACACTAACACGCTCACACGAAGGTACAGACAGTTACGTAAACAAAGGTGTCAGACTTCCAGAGTGGCCGATTGTCGACGTGCATCTGGAGGAGGTGAAGGACAGTTCTGAGAGCTGAAGGTATACAGCTGGTGTGATTGTTTCTGTGCTATGACAAGTCAAGAAAGGCCTGGTGGCCTTGTATTGTTTTGTCATAACACTTCAATCTTCCCTTCATTCCTTGAATGTACATCTATTCTTGACTGACCGGGGTACTAACAACCCCACCAATACTGTATACTAACACAGCAACACCTTCTCATGATATGACTTTAAATTTGGCTCAGTAATAGCAAGAATAAGGCCTATCCTAATGGGTGATGTTTTTTAACAGATACCAATGCAGTATTTCAGTACTCCTGAACTTTTCTAGAAGTCGACTAGCTGTTACCACTGTGTAGATAAATAATAGACACCTAATCTGACCTCTTCGTTTGGCTCAATTTCAAGAAAGCTTCTCTGTCTCTATCAGTTTCCTAAATTGGCCCAAATGACCTAAGATCCATTTCACTGCCCTGTGTTACACAATGATTTTGTTCCCACAGATCCTCCAGATGGCGCTCCGATTTGCTCAATCCTACCAGTTAACAATCACACTGACCTGGCCCTCCACTGTACCTGGGAGGGCGGTATCCCTGCAGCCTCTTTGAGATGGACCCCATATGTGTTTGGAGAAGAGCGCGAGGGACTCACAAACATCACCAAGATTCAGAAAGGTCAAGGGACCGCAAACAACTCTAACTTCATGTGCCAAGGCTCACACATCGCATCGAATGAAATCACAAGCTGTAGTGTCAGAACGTGTAAGTGTAAAACCAAGAACACCTTGTTCACTTTGAGATCAACAAAAGGTCAGTAAATAGTTTGTACTTTCTTTTTTTTCCCAGGGATGCCCTACGGTGAGCCAAAGTGTTCTGCATATGCAACTCGAAACAATGAGTACCTAATGCTATCCTGCTCCTGGGAAGGTGGGTTTCCTCGAGCCCTGGTGTGGTGGGCCTCCAGCTCAGGGAACATGCAAGGCACATCTGAGGAGAATGCAAACATCCTGGTTTTGCGGTCAAGTGCTACCTACAGTGGCAAAGACTTTGTATGTTATGCAAAACATCCATTGGCTAAGGAGACTAAACAGTGTGTTTTAAAACTGGGTAAGAAAGAGTCGATTATTATTTTTCTGCACTTTTTTAAAACTGTGAAACAATCCTTTTAAAACAGTCTTTTTTTACTGTCTTTAGAGGCGCCAGTCCTAGTGACCCAGCGCAGTATGATGACCGTCTATGAGGGCAGTGATGCCCAGCTCACCTGTATCTTAAGTAGAAACTACCCCGTCACTGAGATCACCTGGTACAACAACCTGAAACAGCACGTGAATGAGATTCCTAAGAAGTACGTCCTGGAGCGAGCTGCTGCCTGGACCAACTTGACAGTGCGGGAAACGGACAGCAAGACAGACAGTGGCCATTACTGGTGTTCAGCCACCAATGCTGTCGGTGGGGCAGAGATCCCCATTATGCTGATGGTGAAGAGTAAGCAAGCCTGTAAACATTACACTGATAATCTCAGTACTTGAAATACTTATAATACACAGGTATACAATACAAGGTAGATAATACAAGGATGCATGCTGTCTTTCTCAACTCCAGTAGCTCACTCATTGGTTATATTAACTGGTTTTACATATATATGATTGACTTTTTAATTTGACCTGTTTCAGGGTACCCAATGCCCCCAAATATAAGCATCAGTAGGATTATTTACAACAGTCGTCAAAGAACAGATGTTGACCTAGAGTGGAATCTCCAGACCGAGGGTGACCTCACCGGGTTCTTTATCGAGCGCCAGAGGCTCCCTGAACCTGTGAAAAAAAGAAACAGCAACCTTCCCTGGCAGAAACTGGTAGATCTAGAGCAAGATTCCCGACACTACCAAATCAACAATCTGGATCCCATCGGAACCTATGCATTTCGTGTTACTGCCATCAACCACCTCACTACTGGAAACCCTTCAGAGATGAAGAGCCCAGGTGAGAACACTTACAAAGGGCATTGAATATCAGTTATAATCAGTGCACATCTAAACATGGATAACAATCATTTACATCAAAATACCCAAGAAAGGCCAGATATAAATTGATGCCGTTAGAAAATGTTTAAGATTGGAGTTTTTTTGTTGTTGCGGAAATTACCTTTTTACTATTTTATTTTTTACCACTGAAAATCTAATGCTGTTGTTTATTTTGTTGCCCATTCAGGTGAAATGCACAATCACTTGACCACTTCCATACCCACACATTCTTCTGATCCTTTCCTCTTACATGATCTGCCTGTTAACTTGCCCTTTGATCTTTCCTGAGGTTACTTTATCTACTCATTCTGTCTGATAACTTACCTCTAAAGAAAGTGCGTATAATCGTATATGCTAATAATGCTGAAACAATGAATTAACCCAAATGTTTAAGCTTATTCCCAAAATCCAGTAATATACATTACATTTGTAATGTATAAAGAGTAAACTCTTATAAAAAATGTCCAATTGCCATGGTAAACTATGCAATTGTGACACAGATTTTGTGAAGCTGAAATAGGTATGCTGTCTTCCAGCCGACCCTCCCTTCAATGCCTACCCAGCTGTGATTGGGGCAGCCATCGGGGGCATGATCATAGCAACAATAATCACTATACTGCTCTTCATGTATGTGGTACGGAACCGCAACAATAACTCACGTGAGTTACACATCTTTAATGTTACAAGAAATCAAATATTGGTTGGTTAACACTCTAACATGGTTGCATGCTAATACAACTTTCACACTTTGCAGGGCTTCATGACTTGATATTTGGAAGGTATGTTTAACAATTGATATTTTACAGTTATTTGATTGTTGTTGTGTTTTTTTACTACTTTAATACTATTTGTGATTTTCAGGCAGAACAGCCAGTCTAGAGAGAACATTAACTTTCCCGAGGATGAGGTTAGCGGAACAGCTGAGGGGGAGAGAGGTACAGGACAGCCAAGCCAATCAGCTAGTCCAGGTACCTCATGCTGTTGACACTTGTTCATCCAACTCATACCAAAAACAAAATGATAATGTTTCACTTTAACAATGAAAATAAAATACTTTTTCTTGTAGCGGCATCAATGGCACTGCCAAGGCCAACTGCAACACCTACAAACCTTCCCCCTGGCGAGGAGCCAGTCAACGTAACTATAACTGTCATGGCCTCAAGCTAAACACAAGGCTGACCATAATCATGTTTATTACCATACATTTACTACAGGATGATGCACTTTGGGGATCAGAAACACATTTTCATCAATAGAAGTAAACAAAGAAAGGAATTTTTTGTGTGTGTGTTGAATGTAATTTTATACTAATATCAATTTAAGAGTTTACTAGCAAGCCTCTCCCTTTTCGATAACAGCTCCAGGTCGGCTAATAAACCTGGTTTTGGTATGACTAAAATACAAGCAAATTTTGTCCATTAACAGCAGGATTGTTATAATTTTTGCTACATTAAACCATTTACTTCTGAGGTAATACAAAGCACATTTTCAGCAATCTTTCTACATCGATACACACATTACTTGAGTACCTTTGCATTCACCTTCCATGTGTCTATTTACAATGAACTAAACTGATTTCAGCTGCTTCTAAATAACATGGGATGAGATAAACTATGACAGTTTGATATTTTTGAACAAATGGTCCTTGCAAGCAAAATGCACTCTTTTCTGAACTCTCAACGCTTAATAAAATGAAGGTGGAACATTACTGCTGTTTATTTATTTCTCTCTAGACATTGAACTGTCTAAAGCAAGTTGCACTATGGTCATGTTACATGCTCCAAAAAAAGATCTTCCTTTCTACGTTTTATCATTTAAACAGCTGACCAAGCCAAACAGCATGATTAATGACAGATTTATTTTCAAATTTTTTTTTCACATTCAGAATCTTTTTAAGGGGCAGAAATTAAACCCTCTCTTCATAAGTAACGGACCACGAATGAATAGCTTTTCCTCAATCCTTCACACACAAATCAGAAAAACAGACATATACGTTCCCCGATCATAAAACTTAGTGTACCTGTGTACTCATGTGTGAAAGCAGACTTTGCATGTAAAAATGTGGACGCATCAATTCAAAGGCAAAACCTTTTGGTTACTAATAATGTCAGACAGCTTCTGTTTTAGTTTCAGGAATATCCTCTTGAATTCCAAACCGTCGCCCTGGAACACAAAAGAATAGTTTTGAGAAGACAGAGCTTAACTATTCATATCAATGATATTATAAATATTATTCTTCACTCAAAGATTCTTTGATATTAGTTTTAGTTGTATGAGCAGTTAATTTAGAATTATCATAGTGTAGTATATGCAATTAATGGTAATGATAGCATAGAAGTAATTCAATGGTTTGGCTTGTTTTCACCTTTGACAGACGGAAATCTACTAAAATGCGTTCCTCCATTTCCAGGAAGTGCACTATGAAGATCAGCTTGTTATTGCGGCGATCCATTGTGGACACTGTTGCCTATGAAAAGAGAGAAAAAGAGATAAGATCAGTGCATTATACGGTTCAAGATTTAGTGCAAGGATTTCAAATGCTTTAAATGTTACAACTGATTGTTTTATCTAGTTACCTGATTGGTGCGGCTCTGTTTCCATGTGTGACCCATAGCAATACAGGCATCACGGAGAGCAATGCAAGATGGTTCTGCCTTTACCGTAGTAAAGAACCTGGTCATCCTTCTCACCAACCGCTGCCATGGGCTCTGAAAATAAATAAACAAGTATTTTTTCGAAGTATTTAACAAAAATCCATTATTCATTAAATGAATGGGTACACAAATATAATAATAATTACCCATAACCAATTAGTTTAATAATCTAATTAGTTTAATAAAATAAAAAAAGTAAAAAAATTGAATAACGAAATCACAACAATATGAGTGACACAAAATTGAAACACTACTACGAAATAAGAGCAAATATATCTGACAGAAATAACTGAGCCATAATAAATACTTCAGCATACTATAACTGATACTCATTTTATAGAACAGGTTACCTGGCTGGCACCCGGTGTGCCAAGCAGTTGGCTGCCCAGCAGCATGTGGTCAGGACAGGCAGGCTGTGAAAAGCTGACACTGACATCAGTGTGCACCGTAACCTCCTTCTCCTCCCACAATCCCTGCGGCTCAGGCTGAGAGCTGGAGATCTGTGCTCTTTCATCACTGCAGAAACACACAGGTAGTGATGGATGTGCTTCTTAGACCATAATACAGCACTTACTGTACAATTTGTATTTGTACTAAATATCAAGTCAGCTGTCTTGTGTATTGATTTGTCGTACTGACCTGTTTTTTCGTCTCAACTGTGAGAGCTCAGAGTCAGCCCTATGCATCTTGTTTACTGGTGTTTCACTCTGTCGTTTTACTGCTGTGGTCAAAAATTCAGATCCAAAAGAATCACAAACATTTTCGAAAGACTCACAATCACAATTACTGTGCTGATCTTTGAAAGCAGTACCTGATTTGAAACTACTGATAAACCAGCGGTGTTTCTTAATTTCTGGAATGGTGAACCTGTCCTCTGGATTATGCAGTAATATCTTAGATAGCAGACCTGAAAAGAAAATGAAACACAAACTTCAGCATCACAGGTGTTTTAAAACATGTTTCTGTGCATTTGTGCAGGTGTTCTGGGTGGTTGCTTTCTGGCCCAAGTCAAAAGAGTCAACAAGTCTGGTCTAATTGAACACTGAAAGAAAATTAAATTAAATACGGAAATATACTGAATTAAAGAATCTCTTAACTGAATCTCTTAAGAAGCTTACTCAGTGGAACAGCATCAATTTTCTTCCAGGGTGTGAGGTAGATTTTCTTCTCTAGCCAATCCAAATACTCCTGACAGTTTTCACTCGGCTGGTCCCATGGTAACTCTATGGAAAAACGCAGCTTACAATAGCAAAACTCTCCACAAAGATGCAGTCTCTGACTGATACACACTGAATACTGTTTTCCTACCTCCAGCTAACATTGCAGTGAGCACAATGCCACAAGCCCAAGTGTCCGCAGGTTGAGCGTGGAATGCTGAGCGTGACATCAGCTCAGGGGCAACATAGGGCAGAGTGCCACACAAACGGGTCAACGCCCGCTCCCGGCCACGGTTGCGGAACATGGTAGCCAGTCCGAAATCAGAAATCTTCAGATTATCTGAGAGAAAACATAAATAGGATATATAAATATAATGATATAGTAAATGTAATTAATAATACACAAATGTTATTAAAATTAGCATTTACATTTATGCATTTAGCAGACACTTTTATCCAAAGTGACAATATTCATAATTCCAGGTTTATGAGACAACAAGATTAGGAAGAGAAGAAGAAATAGAAAATAACGTATTATAATAAATTGTAATTTAAAACAAACTATTAGATGCAGAAATAATCCATAGAACATAGGTTTTAATCTTTTAGGATGCCACGGACCCATCTTAAGCAACTATATATTTTTCTTATATAAAACCAGTTTATACTGTGAAAAAGTTAATATTATGTGAAAAATATTATTTGGAAAATATTTAGTTCTATTATGGTACATTATTTAGGTTTCCTACTTACTATAGCACTGTACTATTAAATTAAAAAAAAAATTTTATTTCGGTCATTTTACATTTTATTTTAAGAGGATTTAATTGGTAAGCACTAAATCTTATTTTTATTTTTAATATTTATTATTTATTGGTATTATATTTATATTATTTACATTTTTTCATGGGCTCCCTAGCACTTCCTTGCCCCCTGGGAGTCCCCAGACCCCAAAAGATATATTCCTGACATATTAATAATAACAGAATACAATTTTATGGGTGCCATGAAGTTTTATGTCACAGCTATCACCATTACACATATTAGTGTGGCTGGTGAACGTGCATGGACATCAGAAGCCAGAATCTGTTTTATAATCACATTTAACACAAGACCACTCAGAGGTACCTTTATCATCAAGAAGAATATTCTCAGGCTTTATGTCACGATGTGTAATCCCAACACTGTGAAGATATTCCTGTAAGTGAGAGAGATCTAGTTTTACAACAAAGGCAGCTATGGATAGTAAACTGCTCACGAACACACCGGAGTCAAAGAAAAATATTCACAAAACTGACACTTACCACACCAGCTATTAGCTGCTGAAAAAACCGGTGCGCCTCCTTTTCTGGCATCCCAACGTCTGGCTCTGCCAGAAATACAGAATCTTCAATATTTGCTCATCGCAAACATTCAGACTCCTCAGATCTACATTGTACTGGAGAAACCCAGGTAATATGTCCTAATCTATGTTTAGCTCACCGATTCTGTCAAAGAGCTCTCCTCCGCTACAGTACTCCAGGAAGATGTACTGTGTCGTCCCCTCACTCCTGTGCCCAAAGAAACGTACGATATTTGGGTGTGAAAGCATCTTACATACGCAAACCTCCTTCTTCACATTCTCTACACAATCCTTGGCTTTTGCCATGTCCACAACCTTCACCGCCACGGCCTCTTCTGTCTTCTTGTTGACCAGCAGTCGCACCCTACAACAATTTGAAGTAGATTAATACATTTTAAGACGAATCGGTTTGAGACTGATAAAAAGGACACTGGTCACTTACTCTCCATACGCCCCCTCTCCAAGGGTCTGCACCACATCCCAGTCTTTAACAAAAGGCACAGCCATGATCTGACCTGTGGGCACAAGTCAGAACATCCTTGCAAACTAGTAGCAATAAGCACTATTTGTAAAAAGAACATAAAAAGCTCAACACTTACACACAACACTAGAACACTTACACTATATATATTAGTTTTGAGTAAATAAACATAATGACACACATGCCAAATAAGACTAGGTACGCAATACAGTGAAATTTCGTTTAATTTGTCAAATAAACATACCTTAGATGTCACCTATATCAGTGTTGAAGCTGTCCCATCTGATGCAGGTTGTTTATTTATTCTGTTGGTATATTTACACACACCCGTTATGAATGTCTAGACAGGAGTACCCGTGATAATACAAGCGAGTCCTTCTAAACTTTGGCGCGTTCTGGAGACGTGACATCACCGGAAGCGCTCGGAGAGATAATTTTTTAAATAAAAGCTTATATTAGCTGCGACTTTAAAAATGAGGGGAAATGTTTCATATTAACTGGAGTATTTTATGGTTTGTTTCGTTCGAATTGTATTGTAAAACTGTTCAGTAACTAAGACCATCAGACCATTAAAAAATAAAATATCATTGCAGATATATAAACTAAATAAAGTGAGTTAGATAAGTTATTTTATGTGTATTATAGGTTTTAAAGAATATTGGTTAGGAGAAGATGTGTAAATGTTTGATTGCCTGGGTTTTTATTTTTTTTAATGTTTTTGTAATTTTCGGACAAAAAAATAAAAAGTCATATTAAATTTGAGGGCTTTTATTTTGGTATAGTTTCCAACGCTTGAAAACTATACAAAATAAAAGTCACGGTGATCACGTCAAATAAATTCACATTCATAATATTAAGGCACTTTTTGTGATACGACATTTAATTTTAGCATTTAAATGTATTGTAAAGCATAATTACAAGTTGTCATAATCACCATCGTTATTATCACATAACAGGAGCTGAAAGTAGACTGATGTCGCATGTCGTTGTTATGGCAACATCAGTTCCCTAAACACAACTATAGCGTTACAGATGAAGGTTTATTTCTAAAGGTTATTTCTAAAGCTTGCTAGACTCCAAGAAAGTGATATATAAACATATAAGTTATATATAAAACAATGTTGACAGCCCACCGAAGCAGGACACGATGTCGGGAAGTAACTGGACCTGGACATTCAGTGGCATTGGTGAGTTATTATTATCATAGACTTAACGTTACATGAAAAGTTTTATCTTTCTTCCCAACTTACTGTAAAATTTGTCTTTCAAACTTTTCAATCAAGATTCCTGTTAATCACTTTCATAATGTTTATAGTTACGTTAATGAAAGATAATGTAAATGTAAAATTATGTAAGTGTTCATGTTGATATTTAATGTACATGCATATTATTACGTTTTTTTTTTGTTTGTTTTATTATTCAACTTAACTATGGGCATTTCAGAGAGCAAAACATCCTTTATCCAAAGACATAGACGACCTCTTTCTGAGGAGGAGGAAACAAGAGGCAATACAGAATGAAGTGCTGGAGTTTACCAAGGATCAAAGCTCCTGTGGTGTGAGAATGAGATGGGAAAGGAACACACAGCGTCAGATGGTGTCGGCCACTATTAGCAGACGTCTACAGGAAGCAAGAGAGCGGTACCAGATGGACATTGATGAAAGGAGGGAAAGGTTTGAATGGAATAGCCTCAATTATTTATTTGATCAATTATTTAGAAATCGTCTCATTGTATAGTGTAATGACTTTGGCTCTTTTTTACAGGCTTCGTGAGCTGCTAGAGTCAGAGGAGGGGGAGATCTTCAGGGAGATGGAGGCAAAAAAGGAGACAGTGTTGGAGAGGCAAGCTAAGATGGTTGAAAGAGCCAAGACTCTACGAGAGAGAAGAGAGAGCGAGAGACAGAGACTTGCTGCTGAGAAACTCGATCAGCTCTTCAGGTAGAACGCCGTATCATTAGTGGTTGGACAAACTTGAACTTTGATTCAGACTACAAGATGTTCCATCTTCCTGTGTTTTAGAGAGCAATGTGAGGAGCTGCGTGCCGTGGAGATGATGCGCAGACAGGATGAGGTCTGCACTGAGCGTGCAGCTCAGATCCATACTAAGGAGGAAGTGCAACGGATGCAACAAGAAGAAGACAGACTGTTCTCCCAGATGTGGGAGAGCGACAGGATGGCCAAAGAGGAGCGTCATAACCACGAGGTTCAACGTCAGAGAGAGAACAACCTCCAGCAGAAGGCATTCCTGCAGGCACAGATGGAAACGACTGAGCAACAGAGAATACAGGCAAAGCAACTGAAACAAGAGGAGGCCCAGTTACTGGTACTGAGCATATAATAGGATGAATCAATCAAATCAAGCCACAGTTATTATAGGGATGCACAATATGTCTGTACCAATATTAGAGATTTTTTAATTAATTCATAATCTGTCGATATTGGTTATTTAATCAGGCATGCTCATTTTCCCTATCTTTAAATTTAGATTACCTTAATGGTCTCTTCAAATTTCTTTAAATGAATGTGTTCTTCTGTAATTGTTGAGTTTGTTTAGTTTTGTATTGTGTTAGTAATCACCAAAAATTTATATTATAACTAATTTTTTTAATATGAAATATAATAGTATAAAATGCCAACTTTGTTATTAAAAGATATATACATTATAGATATATCTATATATATATCACACTTAATGTTTAAAACTTTATATTAGATATATATATAGATATATAAATTGCATTACGATAACTTATTACATTATTACATCTAACTAAATTAAAACTAAAATTAATATAGCAACTGATATTTTTGAATAATCAAATGTATTAATAGGATTCAGTATACAATATATTATTAAAAATAAGATTTTAAAAACTAAATATAACAAAAATATATGTACTTATAAAGATAATCTTTAGCAAATCTCTAAATAATTACATGTTACAAACCGATCATGTAAAAACACTTTTATTTTCAGGTGTTGTTACGTTCGTACTATACTTACTATTAGATAACAAGTTACTATTATAATGACAATAAATTAACCCTAAGCCAAACCCAAATCCTAACCCTAACCATATAGTAAGTACATGTAGTTAATTAATATTACTCAGTACTTATATGTATAATTACACTGTAACAAGGACACCTTAAAATAAAGTGTCACCCCGAACATTATAATGCCTTGATGCATTAGAAAATGTTTAAAAATACAATAAAACTTTGAAGCTGTGGCACTGACTCTCGTGAACGTTGTGCTCCTTAGAGAGAGCACAGGGAGATGCTTCGCCTGGAGGCAGAGAGAGAACACAGACAGAAGCTTCAAGACCAGGAGAAACGACGTAAACAACTGGACCTTTCGCTTCGGCTGAAGATGAAGCGCCTGGCACGAGATCGGCAGGAAGAGCTGGCTCTGGATATGAGCATCCTAGAGCAACTAATGACTGAAGAGCGAGATGAAAAGCAAGATGAGGTCCTCAAAAAGGTTAGATTTCAGCCCACACTGTGGCCATTTTTGACCATCAATGTCAATTCTCTCATTATTCATAAAATGTTCTTACTAAACAGCTGGAGCGTCAAGAGGAGCAGCGCAGGTACCGGGAGTATCTGGCAGAGCAGTTGGAAGAGCAGAAACGGCAAGAAGCTGAGACGGAGCAACTGTTTGAATCAGAGCTGCAGCAGGCCTGGGCCCGCAGGGAGGCACAGTGGCGTCAGGAAAAGGCAGCGAGGGACCGACTCATGAAGGATGTCATGGACACTCGCCGATTGCAGATCCAAGAGAAGTGTAAGGAAATTGCTTTAAGATCAGCCATTTTCACACATACACGCACACACATATACTGTATATCTAGATTATGACAGGGGAACGGAAAGTATTCAGACCCCCTTAAATTTTTCACTCTTTGTTATATTGTAGCCATTTGCTAAAATCATTTAAGTTAAATTTTTTTCCTCATTAATGTACACACAGCACCCCATATTGACAGAAAAACACAGAATTGTTGACATTTTTGCAAATTTATTAAAAAAGAAAAACTGAAATATCACATGGTCCTAAGTATTCAGACCCTTTGCTCAGTATTTAGTAGAAGCACCCTTTTGATCTAATACAGCCATGAGGTTCTTGTGGGAAAGATGATGGGGGGATCCTCTGCCATCCCTCCTTGCAGATCCTCTCCAGTTCTGTCAGGTTGGATGGTAAACGTGGTGGACAGCCATTTTTAGGTCTCTACAGAGATGCTCAATTGGGTTTAAGTCAAGGCTCTGGCTGGGCCATTCAAGAACATTCACAGAGTTGTTGTGAAGCCACTCCTCGTTATTTTAGCTGTGTGCTTAGGGTCATTGTCTTGTTGGAAGGTAAACCTTCGGCCCAGTCTGAGGTCCTGATCACTCTGGAGAAGGTTTTCGTCCAGGGTATCCCTGTGCTTGGCCGCATTCATCTTTCCCTCGATTGTAACCAGTTGTCCTGTCTCTGCAGCTGAAAAACACCCACACAGCATGATGCTGCCACCACCATGCTTCACTGGTGGGACTGTATTGGACAGGTGATGAGCAGTGCCTGGTTTTCTCCACCACATACCGCTTAGAATTAAGGCCAAAAAAAGTTCTATCTTGGTCTCATCAAACCAGAGAATCTTATTTCTCACCATCTTAGAGTCCTTCAGGTGTTTTTTTAGCAAAATCCATGCGGGCTTTCATGTGTCTTGCACTGAGGAAAGGCTTCCGTCGGACCACTCTGCCATAAAAACCCGACTGGTGGAGGGCTGCAGTGATGGTTGACTTATTACAACTTTCTCCCATCTCCCGACTGCATCTTTGGAGCTCAGCCACAGTGATCTTTGGTTCTTCTTTACCTCTCTCACCAAGTCTCTTCTCCCCCGATAGCTCAGTTTGTCCGGATGGCCAGCTCTAGGAAGGGTTTTGGTCGTTCCAAACGTCTTCCATTTAGGGATTATGGAGGCCACTGGGCTCTTAGGAACCTTAAGGGCAGCAGAAATTTTTTTTGTAACCTTGGCCAGATATGTGCCTTGCCACAATTCTGTCTCTGAGCTCTTCAGGCAGTTCCGTTGACCTCATGATTCTCATTTGCTCTAACATGCACTGTGAGCTGTAAGATCTTACATAGACAGGTGTGTGGCTTTCCCATTCAAGTCCAATCAGTATAATCAAACAAAGCTGGACTCAAATGAACGTGTAGAACCATCTCAAGGATGATCAAAAGAAATGGACAACACCTGAGTTAAATATATGAGTGTCACAGCAAAGGGTCTAAATACTTAGGACCATGTGATAAAGACCATGTCTTTTTTAATAAATCTGCAAAAATGACAACAATTCTGTGTTTTTCTGTCAATATGGGGTGATGCGTGTACATTAATGAGGAAAAAACTGACACTTAAATGTTTTAGAAATGGCTGCAATTTTTAACAAAGAGTGAGAAATAATAACTTTTTTTAGCTAGACACCTTAATTGTTTGGAAGTTACATAAAATTCATTTTGATGTACGAAAAACATCTTTTTCAATAAATGAGGTTTTTCAATTTTCTATTCATCAAAGATTTCTGAAAAAAAAATCTGTTTTCACAAAAATATTAAGCAGCACAGCTGTTTTTAACATTGATAATAATACTAAATGTTTCTTGCGAAACCATGTCAGTATATTTTAAATGAACAAAATAAAAGTTTGTAAAATAATAATAGATATTTTAAGTACATATTTATTACACACATAACATAGTTATACATAAATAATTTTTGTTTTTAATGCATTTTTGATCACATATAAAGTGCTGGTGAGCAAAAGATTGCCAAAAACATTTTTAAAAATCTTACTGACCCCGACTTTGCAGGGTAGCATGGTGTATGTATATATATATAATATTTATTATGAAGGTGCTATTTTTCTCTTCAGTGAATGAGAATATACAGAAACAGGCTGAGCCTTTCAAAGAGAGAGAGGAGCTTGACCGAATCCTTCAAGAGAACAAATTGCTGGATGAAGAAGAAAAGAATCGGTAGGCTTTTGTCAAAGTTGTTCAACTTAATCATACTTATACCAAAACATACAAAAATAATTTGACTCATTTCTAGTTTACGGGAGGCCACTCAGGAATATCAGGCTGATTTATTGGCTCAGATGCTGTACCGCCAACGCATTCGTGAAGCAGAACAAGCTGAGAAAGAATACGAGTTCCAGAAGGGTCTGATGTACCAGGAGCAGTACAATAAGAAGATTCAGGACATCCTTTCAAGGCCAATATCCAGCACCACAGCAGTTCATCCCTTCAGGAGACGAGAGCGCTCCAACTTTGGTGCACAGTTGGCATAAATCCATCCAGTTCTATTCACAACATAAGTAACATTCATTAGTATGAAATATTCTAAAAATATTAGTATGAAAATACATTAAAAAATAAAAATAAGGAACTTTCAGTGAACTTACATGCTTAAATATCTTGCTCATTTCTGAATAACTATATGTTGTATGTTTTACACATTTGTGTGTTCTGTGATCAGATTCATTATCCATGTGCTGAAGTTTGTATTCAGACAAGTCTGACTGGATTAACTTGTTTTGAGGTAGATATTTGCATGTTTAAAAGTTAATTATTTAAAGAAAGCCAATCATTTTAATGAATAGACTGTGAATAGTGTCTTCTTTTTGCAAATCACTCAGACTTACTTATACACCGCATCTAACACCAACCATCTAATTAAAAACAATGGAAAGCTGTCCAGGGTTGCTATGAAACATGTACAGTACATAATACCAGGAGAGGTCAAAGGGTTAAGGTTTAAAAATGACAGTTAACATGCAGAATATTTCCATAATGATTTAGCAACAGGGTTTTAGACCAGTAAGCTGCTGGGTTAAATGATTAGAGGGTGAATGAGTGGGTGGGTAACTTTTGACGCTGCAAATACCACAACAGCATGTGTATGGTGAAGAAGTTAGTCAACACCCAATGCCTTACTTAGGAGTGGTAGGGGTGTGGAGCAATTGGTCTATGTTATTTTTGTCTTTTTTTTTCTCACCTGGCTGTTCAGACAGGTTTAAGTTTTACCCAAGCCAGTTTGGAACTACAAAATTCGGCAAAGTATGCTATACAATCTTTTTAAGCTTGACATGAGGAATATACAACATCTGAATAATTCAGAGCTCTGATGATCATTGTGTCTGTGAATATTGGCACACTTTTTAGGAGAAAATGTGTGAACATGAACTGTATGCCAAGGTAGGTCAGATATTGCTACTCTTTCATTCTAGATTTCCTCATCACATTAATTACAGTATGTGGTCCACTGAGATTTACAGGTTACAGCTTTATAAATCAATTAAAATATACAATCTAAACCAAGCTAGCCGTAGCTAAACACATTTACGCATCTTTTTATGTCATTTTTAATGTCCTTATTCAGGATTCTCATTCTGAATTTATGTTTCATCCTGTAGTTTAAACACGGCTTGTGTTCACTCTGCACCTTGCAGATAAGAGTAGAGAGGCTGCTTTGTTGCTCAGCTTTGTGTCTTTGATTAATGATGCAGACACTGAGCACACACAATGCACACTATCTGATTATTCTAGGCAGCTTCTGCTCTCAAATATTTCTGAGAAACACAAGAAAAGCACATGTATATATATAGAATCTTGTGATAAACTTCACATTGTATGATCACAATGAAATGGGCCCAGTCAACTTCAACAAAGCTGTGTCGTCTTGGTGCAATGATGTGTTTCTATGTATTTAATAGCTTATACTGTCTGTGTACTAATAGTAGACTATTTTAGTAGTATTTAGTATTTCTAGCTGGAGACATTGAAGCAAAAACTGTATTTCATGGAGTAATCATTTATTTAGACTAAAATGCTCTCAGATGACTGACAAAAACCACACTGAATACATATGGGTCAATTATGTGAATTTTCATTTTTTTTGTCTGGATCTAGTAAGTCATTAAAAATTATAAATAAATAGATAAATAAGAATGCAGTTCATTAAAATGGACTTGAATACACATTTTCTAGTATAAACATATTTTTAATTTCTGATTTTAAAAATACTTTAGAGTTTTAACTTTTGATATTTTTTGTTTGGTCTAAAGGCAAATATAAGTGGTATAGCTGCCCAGAGAATGGAAAACAGTCTCTAAAACAAATAATTATTGGAAAAAGTTGATGTTATTATTTATTTATTTTTTAAATAAGCAGCAGCTATTTTACATTTAAATTTACATTTAGTCAATTAGCACATGCTTTTATCCAAAGTGACTTACAAATGAGGACCAACACAAACAATTTATCATAAGACCAAAATTCAGCTCAGTGTAAACTATAATGGCACACAAGCTTGAGCATAAGTGCAATACAGAAAAGAAAAGAAAAACGGGGGTATTATTTATATAGGAAGTGCATTGTTTATGGTTTTGGTTTGTTTTAAAATATTAATAAGAAAAACATTTTGTTGTCATGTGACAAGGGAGGACCTCTTTAGACCCTCATCACTTCTTGCTAAAAGTTTGTAAATTTTTTTAAAGTGTTTTTTTTTTCTTTTTAAATTATTTTTATTTAGCCTGGACGTTCTCATTTCTGTCAGCATGTGATTTTTCGTGCAGTTCTGTAATTGGCCAGAGGGTGTCGCTGTAGACACACTGAATTGTGCCATTGATCCATGAGCCTCTGCCGCTGCGGTCATGTCAGTCAGCATGATAGAGTCTATGAAGCAGGGAAGAAGGGAGGGCAGCAACTCCTGCATTTTGACATTTACACACTTTACACACATCTAACCAGTACCTTTAAGTCGTTACCTGAACTCAGCGATTAGTCGTGGCCATTGCTTATTTTAACTTGATTTTTATGTGGAGGAGGAGATGAAAGGGGCTTGTCCAACTCAACTTCAATTATGGGAACAGACACCTGCCGCGACCAGGCGCGGCTAACGCGCTAACATTAGCCGTCAGAGGGAGTTCAAAAGTACAAACCAGCATACCAGGACGACATGGAATGGTGACAGCACACAGGAAACCTGGATTATAAAACTTGTTGGGAATATCATCGTATTCAAACGGAGATATTTGAACCTTACGTGTGCTGATGTAACTAGTTTTGGTGGGAGTTGCTGTATTTGGGATCATGTCTGTGACTGAACTCTACTCTAAGGTGAGTTGTTTGAATTAGTTTTATTTCACCATTAAATAGATAAATAAATAGTTAATCATATGTGACAGGTGGACAGTAATATGTCATTTATTTTCTGTGTGAGATCGTAAACGACGCGAAACGCCTTCGCTAATCTTAAATCTTCGTTCAGTGTAGCATGACTAGCTTAAAATAATTGAATTAATCTCAAAACATTTCATAAAACCTCACAAAAAGGTAATATTCAAATATCTGACGCCCTGCGGTTCTGCTTAACTGCCTCTAACTTCCTATAAAACACAGGGAAGTATCGCGGACAGGTGTGTTTGTTGGTTTCGGTCTGTAGGTAGTTTCGGTGTTCGCGGTGTTCGAAAACCGATTGAGCGCCCTATCTAGACAGCATCTTTGAGCGCGTTCAGCTGCGCCTTTGTTGTCAAATAATGCCGTCTATGTAGGCAGCTCACTAAGTTACGACATACAGCCAGTGTTTATGAAGAGCTCTTCCTCTTTTGAGGACTTTAGTGACTCTGATCGTTCAAATTTCTCTAAATATGCTACAATAGGAAAGACGATTGTTTACGTTTTAGGTGTATCAGTCAAAACCAGCATATAAGCAATAAACAATCATTTCAGTTTATTGGGTATTAATTTCCTGTAAATTATTTTTATAGATGAACTGGTTGGCAACATTTGTTGGGAGAAGGTGAATTCCTCATTTGATATTTAAATCTGTAATTTTTTTGTGCTTGTTGGGATCGTTAATATGACCATTGAAGATTTATTTTTCAGGGCTCCCATACTTAGGGAATTTTATTATGAAAATTGATAAAAGATTAGTAAATCTACTTTTTTCTAACTATGCCTGCCTGTAAATATTTCATTAGATGGTAATTGGTACACACGACTGGAAGAAGTCATAGAAATTCAACACTTATGCCTTGTAATCCCACAAATATGAACTGACATTTGTTTTTGTATTGTTTTATTTTGACCTATTGTTTTATTTTGAGATATTTCACTGAGGGAAAGCAGGCTAGGAAAGACCTTTGTGTAGCCTAATATTTTATGGTCACATACTAATGCTGCAGGTGACTCAGTGTTTCCAAGTTGTTTGGGCTTGTATGCAAAATGATTATATATATTTTTTTCCTCTAGTCTTCAGCCTTGGACAGACTGTTCAGTTCAGCCTGGTTCTCATAGTGTCACCATAAGGGTGGATTCATATTACACCAGTTCAGTCCCGTATTTTGGCCTCTGTGCTCTGGTATTGTTCGGATATTTTGCCCTAAAAGAATTCCACAGCTTTCAGGTTGTATTATTAGCTTGTGTGCTGTTACCATAGCGATCATAAAAAGACCAAACCAGTGATGTCATCATAACCACCCTGCCCATGTGTGTCATCGATTACACTGAGAACAAATAGTATTGAATGGCTGGTCAGCCATTGGAATGGACTGGATTTTTTTTTTTTAAACACCCAAAAGTCATATGTAACAACCCCCTCTTTCTCATCTCCTAATTAAACTTCCTAATCTGCTTTTTGATAATCTTTATGGAAGACCAGGGAACAAATTTACCATCTGTTTTTTTTTTCCCCCCCAAACGAACTTGCTATTTTTAAAGAGGCTGTTTATCTTATATTATATCTAAGAACACATAACACCTTAGGGGGTCTCATTTAAAGACCTAATTAAAAGAAGTAGAAAAGTAGATCCCTTCGATGCGTCTCACCTAAACATACATTAAAAAAATCTTGACAGCACATTTTGAATGACAAATAATTTTAGAAATATTATTAAAGGGGTCAGATGATGCTGCTAAAAAGAACATTATTTTGTGTATTTGGTGTAATAAAATGTGTTTATGTGGTGTAAGGTTAAAAAAACACATTATTTTCTGCATACTGTACATTATTGTTTCTCCTCTATGCCCCGCCTTTCTGAAATCGATTTTTACAAAGCTCATCGGTCTGAAAAGCGAGGTGTGCTGTGATTGGCCAGCTATCCAGTGCGTTGTGATTGGCCGAATACCTCAAGCATGAGACGGAAATGTTACGCCCCTCACCATACTGTGATGATGCCCTGTCAGGCCGGAGCGATGATTCAAAAACATGAAAACCCATTATAAACGAGGCATTCGTTGCATCCAGTGGGGACATAATTATGGATTAAAATGACTTATACTGTCTTTAAACATAAAACCATGTCTGCATTTGTGATCGGAGAAATGACAAACAACAAGCCCTTACTCTAGAAAAAAAAAAAAAAAAAAAAAAGAAAAAAAAGAAAACACTGCCCCAAAACTCGCTTTAATATATAAAATATAAAAACTCTTTAAATATAAAAAACTTACTTACAGTCTTTGAGTCAGAACAGCTGGCATTGTAGTCTACTCTCCCAGGATCAGGAAACAGTCCTCCATAAAATGTGCTGCACACATCTGAATATTTGGGTTAAACTGTTCTGGAACAGTGTTGTATATACAACTTACCCACTGATTTCTAGTCGTGTCCATTTTTTGGAAGGCCAAACAAAGTAGTTCGCTTTCACAACGAAACAGCGTCAAACATGGCGGCCTAGAGTGAGCAGAGGTCGGGGGCTAGCGTGAGGAACGGCTGGAGGGTTAGAGTGAGCAGAGGTGGGTGGACTTGAGAACGGCATGGCCGGCGATTTCGATGAAAATAAAAAACGAAGGGGCGTCCGGAAGGACATGTGACGACTCCGGGCTGGACTCCGCTTCATCCACGGTGAAAGCCGATCCAGCGTTCCACAGCACAAAGTTGTAGTATTTCCTCAGCAACCAGCACGGATCAGCTCTAGGCATGACGAAGCGGTTTGTCCTCTTTTGGAAGACCAAACAAAGTAGTTTCGCTTTCACAACGAAGCACACAGCATCTTTACGACATGGCGGCGGCAACAACAAAACTACAGCGAGATTACTAAATTTAAAGCCATTTTTTTCTTTGCGTGAACATTTGGGCTGCGTTATGCATATCTTCCCACACAGTGATGTAGACATGGGGTGGGGGCGTGTTAGAACGAGCCATTTTAGGTAGGCGTGGCTGACTCTTAACTTTTGTAAAGAATATCTCTTTGGATTTGAGACTTTAGTCTTTGCAACTTTACAGATCTTCTTTATGAACCAAGAGCTTGTAACACTCCAAAGAGAAAGGAAAAATTGAAATCGCATCATATGACCCCTTTAAATCACATTGTGTTGTTTGATGCCTGCTGTGAGTGTGTAAGCTACCATGTAGCATGTTGTTGGAGCTTTGTGTCTTTCTTTGGTTATTGGTCTCAGAAAGAGGATTAGTTTGGGGCACAATGCACCCCTGCTGAAGTTTCTACCCCCCTCCTAAGGTGGGAGGTTTGTTGAATTGTCCCCAACACAACCTAGATTTGTTGGGATGCACAAAAAGAGTCATTAGGCCCAAGTAGGGCTGCACGATTAATCGAATGCGATTGTCATGTGCATTTTGTTAGTAAAGCCGGTTCTGTAATCAGCAGGAAATCATCATCACGTGCTTTCAGATGGAGCAGAATTTACTACACATAGCCGTAGTTCACTAACAAGTTATGCAAAAAAATCGCAGACAATTTTATTGCGCGATTATGAAATCAAAGAAATCGTTTGCGATAATGACAGCTGTTTACATGGCTTCTCAGTGAACTACGGCTCTGTGAAGTAAATGCTGCTCCATCTGAAAGCATGTGAAAATACCACATTTAATAGCATATTTTGACTCCAAACTCACTTCATAACGTCAGTCGAGTGTTTGAAATAAATCCTTCTGTGAGATAATGTGGCTTCTTACACAGAATAAGGCACGCAACATATTTCATAGTATTTAAGCAGTGATAAAGGCATTGCATTATAAATATACTTTATTTTAATGAAAATTAATAATAAGAACTCCGATAACCGTAGTCGTGTGTTTATTAGTCACGTTGAATCAATGAAAGCAGTTGAATCTTCTGTTTATTCAGTTGCAGCGATTTTCTGCAGCATTTTCTGGGTTTCTTCTGCGAGGCATATTTGGAGTTTCAGCGCGAGAGCACCCTCTGGCCTTTGGATGGAGATTTACTGCTGATCACAGAACCGTGCTTCACTGAAAGATATGCATGACAATCGCAGCTTCTGTTGAAACGCGATCTCGATTCCATTTCGATTTATCGTGCAGCCCTAGGCCCAAGTAGACTGAGGGAATTTCCCTTGCGGTAATTTTGATTGGCTCAATAGCGCAGTATGCAGTTTATTCGCCATACACACACACACATATATATATATCTTAATATAATTTATGTTGTGTGTGTTGTTATATATATATATATATATCTATATATATTATATATATATATATTCTATATATTATATAATGTGTGTGTGTATGTGTTACGATATAACTAACGAGGTCATATTCAGAAGACAATGAAACCGAAACCAAATAGCGTTGAAACAGGAAGTGAAGTAAACAGAAGAGAATGACAAAATAACGGTCCACTTAACAGAACATAAACCTGACAATAACATCGTTAGGCTATCGTTATCCTATATGTATAACAGTTAGCCCAAAAAAAAAAAAAACCTATTTGATATTCTGATCTCAAATTCTGACTGGACATGAGACTTTCTATTGATATTTCCACCTGTGCACGTTCTAGACGGGCTGTCAGTCAGTGCAGTTACAGTGTTGCACCCACAAGGTGGTGGAAAGGGACTGTCATTCAACTACACGTTCAAAAACGCTGATTCATTCATTCAAAGAGACGTAATGAAACACGCTGTTGAAATCATTTTAACTTTGAGCGCCACTTTAGAAGGCTCAGCTGACCAGCTATGCGTCGATGCTAAGACAGAGATTTCGCTTTCCTTGGACATGACAACCTATTTTCGCAAATATATATGACTCGTCCTAGAGGACAGACACAAGTAATCTCAGTCGATCTCTTGTCTCATTCACTGTTTGTTTAGGCTTGTTAAGTGCAAATCTACGAAGCCTTTGTACAAATCAGCATGGTACACATTATGTTATCATTACTAACTTGTTTAATATTCAGTCCACATTCATGAAGTGTAAAACGAGAAGGGCAAAAAGGAAAACACGCAAAAATTGCTGTTGCTGCGGTTTTTGCATTCCTCTGCGGTTTGCTCGTCAATAGCGCGGTATTGCGATATTGCGGTTATCGCGACAGCCCTACTTGTGAGCAGTCTTTTCTTCTGTTGTGCTGTTTAAACAAAAACACTCCTTTCTATTTTTGTTCTCTGCTCTTTTTTGTAATTTATAGTCTTCTGTTTCTGTTACTGCATCTCCTTGATTAAACCGTATGTTACATCACTGTTGAGGTCTCTCAGTGCCTCTGAGCAGGTAAACAAGTCATGTGCCGATCCAGGGGGAGTATTGGGCTGGATATGCGATCACACTCCATTCACTTATGGTTTGGCTAATGCCACTGCTAAAGTAACTGATGCAGAAACAAGAGTCTCTGTGAGGGCTGGGGAGAGAAATCTGAGAGAAGCACTAAAGAGCTTTTATTGTAATGTTCATGCACCTTTTTGTGTTTTAAAAAAAAGTGCCTTTTTGAGTCCCTGCATAGTGTCATTTGAATTGCAGCAGGTTTAAAAATGGCTTATGACCAGTTCTGGTTTTAACATACCTGGCTTCATCAGCACAGTTCAAAGTTATACGATTAACCCAGTGATTATGAGTTTAGTATTCTACATAGAAGTCTAGGTGATATTGCTTAAATATTGAGGGTTTTGACAACATTCAATATATTACGATATTTATATCGTTTTTTTAGTATTTTTTATAGGGGTAATTATTTTTTGATTAAACTATTATTTTAACCAAAAAGATGTTTGTTGCAAATTAGAATAAATATTTCAAAACAAAAATTTAAATTAAAATCAAGGTAAAAATAATCAAAGCATGTTATTCACTAAACGAACACAAGAAGAATATTAAATCATTTTATTTAAATGCATATTTATAATAGGGCTAGACAATAATTCAATATCAATATGTATCACGATATAATTTTTTTCAATAACGGTGATATGATTTTTAAACACATTTCGATATACATTACCAGTGTTTCCCATACATTGATTTATTTGTGGTGTTTGATTTCGTTGAATAAACATGAGCACTGCACATTTCAAAATCATAACACGGCGCGGGTGTTTTATATGAATGTATCTCTGAAGGGAAAGGACTGTCCTCAGAAATGTTTTCGAATGACATTCTTTCATTAGTTTTTCCGATCAACGTACCGTCCTTGAGGCGGGATCTCTTTGATTCGCTGTTTTGATCTGATGGGAAACGCTTTAGTTTTTATTCATCTCGTGGAGGGGCGATTGCACCAATAAGGATTAATTTTAAATCTAGATTAAATCAAGGTTTATCTAATAATTCCGTTGCACCAAACTTTAAACCTTGTTTAAAAATAAGCAGGATTATATTTAAACCATCATCTTGATCCTGGATTTAATTTATATTTAAGATAGATTAACTTTAATCATGTTGCTCCATAACTTTAAACTCAGATTTAAATCTCAATTAGGGATTAATTTTAAATTTACAGGTGAGGAGGTTTAAATGAAATAAAGTGCACATACAGTTACAATTATGTGGCTTGATATGAAGCAAATGTAAAACAGTTGAGGGTGTGGTTGGTAGGTTAGGTGTTTATCACAAATAAAAATGAAAATTAAAGCGCATTGAGCTGGCAGATTGTGAGGGTCTTGGTACCCTGTAGTAAACTTGTGTCTGCTATCGAGTCCGGGATGTGAATCCGTCACTCATCTCGGTGCATCTCGGCGTACGACAAAGAAAACAGAAATATACTGTATAGCATTTAACGGTAGCGGTGATGATGAAGTGAGCGCCAATGATCGCGGCCACGCCTCTCGTTTCTCACGCCCGCTCCACGCGTGGATGCTGGGCGGCGATCAAATGGACGGGGCGGCGCTGTCATAAAACATACTCCATTAATTGATGCTATAAATATATTTCCAGGATTATGAAATCCGTATGCACTGCCAGAAATGTATTCATTGCTTGCTTGATCAGCCATTTGAATAACGATAGCAGTTTATTTTACAAGTTTATTTCCTTTTTTGACACAAGCAACTTTTTATGTCAGAAAGAGAGTTTGGTAGTAAGCAAAGAAAAATTAGGAATATTAGCATTGTTCCTGTTTAATTCCAATGGCGAAATCCATCATGGTGGAGAAAATTTATCGTAGATGGAGATTTTAATCGCAGGTTAGAGTTCTAATTAGGGCTGAACGATTTTGGAAAATAATCTAATTGCGATTTTTTTTTTACCAATATTGCAATTTGCGATTTAATATGCAATTATTATTTTTTAAAGCTCTTTATGTTCTGTATTAATCAACAAAGACAAGCTATAAATCATTGTATAGTATGACCAACACAATATTATATGCATTAAACATAAATGTTCTTTTCTGTAGGCCAGGCCTATATGTTAAGATGAAATTAGGTGATGCATGAATTGATATGAATGTCATTTTTATTTAACAACTACAATCACAGTACATTGACTGATTTGTTGAACTTCCAACCTCGTAAGCATGTAATAATTATGTTTAAATTAGCCTGGTGTAAACATTAATATGAAAGTCAGTAACAAATCACACAAACTAAAGTAGATTGCAGAAATATAAAAACAAATCTGTTGCTTTACCACACTACTTTAGGTAATTCAAAGTCACTGTAGAGTTCAGATGCAAAAGCCTCTAAGAGCCATCCAAAATTTTCTGCTAAAATTATTAATTTCCTATATGTTTATGTTCAGTTATTTTACTTTAATAGGAAAGAAAATAAACTATTTATTGCCTTTAAAGTGAAATTGCTGAACCTACACTTGTAGCGTGATACAAATGCTCATTTTAGAAGAAAATTTCAGACGGCACTTAGGCTTTTGCATCTGAACTCTTCATATGTAAACATGTGCACTGCACTTTTTTAAACACTGTCTGTTAACTTTAGACCATGTAGTGGTTCTCAAACTTTTTTGGTCGCGCTCCCCTTAAAACCTATAAAAAAATTTTTTAAAAACACCGGCATCACTTGAAACATTGAAAAATAGCATAGAGAGAATAACTTATTATTATCATTATTATTCTCTCTCTGTTATTTCAACCCTCTACGGACACCTTGGCAATTGAATCGCCATTGGCTAGTACATTTTTTTGTGTAGAGTTGTCACCCAGTGTAGAGCTGTTGCGGTGCGACACGACAACTGTAGCATCCGGTATAGACACAGTGAGTGAAGCCAAGAATAAGATATTCCTCGTCATATTTTCTGCATTTAGCTTATAAATGACCAACACCTGCCTGGGTCTGTGCGACTTCAACTATGGCTTTTCTCTTCGCTTTCACAAACCGATCCATCTCCCATTTTAAGTTACGTCCTTTGGCTGGTATACCAACCGGTGGGGGGGGGGGACTTTATTTATTTTCTTTTTCTGCTGATGGTCCGTGCTCGACTTGAAGCAGTGCTGCTTAGACCGATGGGTGTGTGTCATCAAAGTACTGCGAGAGCTATAAGAGAGCGCGGACGTCTCCTAATGCTTTCTCTCACCGTACTTTGATGTCATACACCGATCTGATCTTCAAGTCGAACACCCCTCTTTACTCTCGTGTGTCACGTGACCGTGTAATCGCAGCCTCTGCGATTGAAAAATCGCATTATTTCATATCGCGATATTATCGCAAATGCAATTAATCGTTCAGCCCTAGTTCTTATCCCCGATTTGTTAATCTGTGTTTAAAATTAAGTGGTGCAACACAACTCGATTTAAAATAAAACCCAGATCAACAAATCCTTGATTAGCTCTAATCTTTATTTAATGAATCCTTGTTGGTGCAACCCACCCTAAGGGTTTTTTAAATCGAGTTGTGTTGCACCACTTAATTTTAAACACAGATTAGCAAATCGGGGATTATAATTCTAACCTGCGATTAAAACCTCCATCTACGATAAATTTTCTCCGCCATGATGAATTCGCCAATGCAATTAAACAGGAACAATGTTAATATTCCTTATCCTTCTTTGCTGACAACTAAACTCTCTTTCTGACATAAGTTTCTTTTGTCAATGAAGGAAATAAATTTGTCAAATATCTGCCATCTTACCTACGTAGAGACTGTTATTCAAACGGCTGATCAAGCAAGCAATTTATTCAGTGCATACGGATTTCATAATCCTGGAAATATATTTATAGTATCAAATAATGAAGTATATCTTATAACAAAACAACCGAGATAAGAGAAAACAACTGGCACGATTCGTGGACCTCGGTGCCCTGTCCATTTGATCGCCGCCCAGCAGCATGCGTGGAGCGGGTGTATGAAACGAGAGGCACGGCCGCGATCACTGGCGCTCACTTCATCATCACCGCTGCAATTAAATGCTATAGGCTACAGTATATTTCTGTTTTCTTTGTCGTACGCCGAGAAGAGTGACGTATTCACATACCGGACTCGATAGCAGACACAAGTTTACTACAGGGTACCAAGACCCTCACAATCTGCCAGCTCAATGCGCTTTAATTTTCATTTTTATTTGTGATAAACACCTAACGACACACCCTCTATTGTTTTCTTTGTTCAATCAGCCACATAATTGTAATTGTAGGTGCACTTTATTTCATTTAAACCTCCTCACCTGTAAATTTAAAATTAATCCCTAATTGAGATTTAAATCTGAGTTTAAAGTTATGGAGCAACGAAGTTAATCTATCTTAAATTAAATATAAATTAAATCCAGGATCAAGAAGATGGTTTAAATGTAAACCTGCTTATTTTTAAACATGGTTTAAAGTTTGCTGCAACAGAATTATTGCTGGCAGAGAGTGAGTTTGCATTTTCAGTAAGCCCGTCTCCAGCAACATTTCCAGTTTTTGTTGTTGTTCAATTTTTTGGTTTTCTGCAGCAACTCGGAGCACTTTTCATACCCTTTTTTTTCTGGCTGAAGCACATTTTTTTCAATCTATAAGAATAATCAGCCTACACTACTAGTCAAAAGTTTTTGAAAAGTAAGATTTTTAATATACCGCATTGACTGAATATAAGACGACCCTGATTATAAGATGACCCCCCTTTTTCCAGATGTACCTTTTTAAAAACCTAATCTTGTTTTTTCTCAGTAAAACACATTTTGTCTTCAATTATTTTCATATTGCATATTTTTCCTATTTTAATTTTTGTTTTGAAAGTATGGTAAAAACTGGTAAAAACCTGTTCACCAACAATCACATTTAAAAAAATAAAAAAAATATACATTTTTTGATATACCATTAAAAAAAAAAAAAGTTAGCCCATCTGAATTAGGACATTTAGGCTATCCGTTCTAATAGTAGCCTACCAAAATCTTAGTAACAGTAAGAAGTAGAGTTGGTCCCATCAGGCTAACGTGACAGTCACGACTCAGCTGTAAGCTTTTCTTATTCTTTTTTTTTTACTCGCGATCTTTACAACACGCTTTACATTATGTATTTCATGGCACACTTGTTTTATGTGTATTTTTGCGCCACCTATTGTTGTGGGTGTATTTTTGACATGTCAAAGTCTAGACCCTGAATTTAAGACGACCGTGTTTTTTCAGATGTGTTTCCAAGAAAAAACATTGTCTTATATTCGGGACAATACGGTATAATACCAGGTGCATCTCAGTAATTAAATGTCGTGGAAAAGTGTATTTATTTCAGTAATTCAACTCAACTTGTGAAACTCGTGTATTAAATAAATTCAATGCCCACAGACTGAAGTAGTTTAAGTCTTTAAATCTTTAATTGTGATGATTTTGGCTCACATTTAAACCAAAACCCCCACAAATTCACTATCTCAACAAATTAGAATTCTTCATAAGACCAATAAAAAAACATTGTTTGTGAATTGTTGGCCTTCTGGAAAATATGTTCATTTACTGTACAGTACTCAATACTTGGTAGGGGCTCCTTTTGCTTTATTACTGCCTCAATTCGGCGTGGCATGGAGGTGATCAGTTTTGTGGCACTGCTGAGGTGGTATGGAACCCAGGTTTCTTTGACAGTGGCCTTCAGCTCATCTGCATTTTTGGTCTCTTGTTTCTCATTTTCCTCTTGACAATACCCCATAGATTCTCTATGGGTTCAGGTCTGGTGAGTTTGCTGGCCAGTCAAGCACACCAACACCATGGTCTTTTAACCAACTTTTGGTGCTTTTGGCAGTGTGGGCAGGTGCCAAATCCTGCTGGAAAATGAAATCAGCATCTTCATAAAGCTTGTCAGCAGAAGGAAGTATGAAGTGCTCCAAAATTTCTTGGTAGACGGGTGCGGTGACGTTGGTTTTCAAAAAACAAAATGGATCAACACCAGCAGATGACATTGTACCCTAAATCATCACAGACTGTGGAAAATTAACACTTGACTTCAAGCAACTTGGGCTATGTGCTTCTCCACCCTTCCTCCAGACTCTAGGACCTTGGTTTCCAAATGAAATACAAAACTTGCTCTCATCTGAAAAGAGGACTTTGGACCACTGGGCAACAGTCCAGTTCTTCTTCTCCTTAGCCCAGGTAAGACGCCTCTGACGTTGTCTGTGGTTCAGGAGTGCTTTAACAAGAGGAATACGACAACTGTAGCCAAATTCCTTGACACGTCTGTGTGTGGTGGCTCTTGATGCCTTGACCCCAATCTCAGTCGATTCCTTGTGAAGTTCACTCAAATTCTTGATCGATTTTGCTTGACAATCCTCATAATGCTGCGGTTCTCTCGGTTGGTTGTGCATCTTTTTCTTCCACACTTTTTCCTTCCACTCAACTTTCTGTTAACATGCTTGGATACAGCACTCTGTGAACAGCCAGCTTCTTTGGCAATGAATGTTTGTGGCTTAACCTCCTTGTGAAGAGTGTCAATGATTGTCTTCTAGACAACTGTCAGATCAGCAGTCTTCCCCATGATTGTTTAGCCTAGTTAACCAAACTGAGAGACCATTTTGAAGGCTCAGGAAACCTTTGCAGGTGTTTTGAGTTGATTCGCTGATTGGCATGTCACCATATTCTAGTTTGTTGAGAGAGTGAATTGGTGGGTTTTTTGTTAAATGTGAGCCAAAATCATCAAAATTAAAAGAAACAAAGACTTAAACTACTTCAGTATGTGTGCATTGATTTTTTTTTAATACATGAGTTTCACAATTTGAGTGAATTACTGAAATAAATGAACTTTTCCACGACATTCTGATTTATTGAGATGCACCTGTATATTTTTAAGAATTATCTTCTGCTCACCAAGGCTGCAGTTATTTGATCAAAATACAGCAAAAACAGTAAAATTTTTAAATATTTAGTAATTTATTCCTGTGATCAAAGCTACATTTTCATCATCATTACTCCAGTCTTCAGTGTCACTTGATCCTTCAGAAATCATTCTAATATGCTGATTATGCAAGATTTGAAACAATCAAGTACTTTTTTCAGAATTCTTTGATGAATATAAAGGTCAAAAGAACAGCATTTATATGAAATAAAAACTTTTGTAACATTATACACTATTCCATTCAGTATAATTTTTATTTTTTTTTTTTGGGGGGGGGGGGTTATAGAAATTAATACTTTTATTTAGAAAGGATGCTTAAAATTGATCAAAAATGATGATAAAGGCATTTATAATGTTAAAAAAAATTTTTGTTTCAAATAAATAGTGTTCCAATATCGATATCGGAATATATCGTATCGACCGAAATTAGGAAATATATCGTGATATAAATTTTGGACATATCGTCCAGCCCTAATTTATAACAATATATAGTAAACAGTATTTTTATAATAAGTCTAAATGTGAATATTATTAATAATAATGTTAATGATATTCATTTTGTTGTAAAATTATAAAAATTTGTATAGCAAAATAAATATAAAAAAAACATGTATTGTACATATGCAATATCTCTCAGTTATAATGCAATATAGCTCTAAATGCATTTAATTTGAATTGCATTTACAGGTGCTTTTTTCCAGGGTGACTTGCATTGCATTCAAGGTACACACATTATCAGTTCTTGCTTTCCCTGGGATTCGAGCTCATGACCTTGGTGTTGCTAGTGCTGTGCTCTACTGTTTGAGCTACAGCAAAGCATTGCAATATAGACTCCCAGTTTGTACTGTATTATTGTAAATGAAACCTTTATTTGGTGCAGCTGCTTCTCCTCCTGTTCCTTTTCATTGATTTAACCAGAAGTCTCCCGGGGCAGTTCACCTGTTAACCTCTGCTACAAAGCCTCACTCCTGATCCGTCATTGTCAGGCACTGGTGTCAGATTTTAGAGTGATTCAGACAATCGGCCAGATATTCCTGGACAGTGGACAAAGATCACAGGTTGAAAAGAAAAAAGTGTGACGCGTCCACCAGGAAACACCTGATCTGTCCCTGTAGGGCTTTTGTGAGTGTGCTGCAGTGATCAGGGTGTGGCTGGCAGAGATACAGAGTTAACTAACCCTTTACCCTGTTGCCTAAGGGGAAAGTCTAGTGAATCCAGTGAAACCTGACAATTCCTGACATTGATCATTCCCTAGTAGAAATATACTAGGAATGTAAGAAGAGTTTATTTATTTGTAATAGTTACTATTATTTATAAATGTAAATAAATGTTTTAGATTGTTAGCTTTCCATTCAAGCAGTCTTTGAAGTCAACATGAATTCACAAATGGACCATTTCTTATTGCAAAAATGTGTGTCTGCATTATATTTGAAATATCTAATTTCTAATTATTTAATGTAATTTCTTTTTTTAACATTCAGCAATAAGATTTGAGGTCAGAAGGTTATGCTCACCAAGGCTGCAATTACAGTATTTGATCAAAAAATACAGTAAAAAAAAAAGTAAAATTGTGAAATATTACTACAATTTAAAATTCTGTTAATTCTTTTTGGGGCGAGTGTAATCTTTTTTGTGAATTTTCAGTAGTCATTACCCCAGTCTTCAGTGTCACATAATCCTTCAGAAATCATTATAATATGCTGATTTGATGCTCAAGAAACATTTCTTATTGTTATTAGAGTGTTGAAAACATCCTCTGCTCTTTTTTTTGTTTTACATTTGTTTTTCAGGATTCTTCGATAAATAGAAAGTTCAAAAGAACAGCATTTATTTGAAATGAAAATATATTTTGTAACATTATACGTCTCTACTATAAATATCCTGTTTTACTTTGAAATACATGCCATTATCACATTGCAAATTATGTTTCATGTTGAATTTAACCCTTTAACTGTCACTCACATTTTTGAACATAGACGTGAAAGTGCACTGTCCAAACTTAAATTTTTATAATTCATGAACAAAAACATTTTGTTACATGATATTGATGTACCATTTTCATGGTAATGCAGTGTTTGATTTTAAAATGGGTTTCAAAGGATGAATTTTGAGATTTAAAGTTTTCAATTGATATATAATTTCTGATGATTTCTAAAGTGTGATAGAGAAAAAGGCAACAAAGACTTTTTTTGACAAAGGTCAGAACTCCTGTTATGATGTAGATTTTTGAGGTGCACACTTGTCATATCTATTACTTTTCCTATATAGATATTTTACCAATGTTTTTGTAAAATATTATTTAGGAGTCTTAGACCTTTCCAACGATATATAGTGTGTCATGATTAGATTAGGATTTAATTGTAATATAGTGAAGTAAACTTAGGTGTCCCACAGAGGGGACGGGTGACAGTTTAAAGGGTTAAAGGTGAAAAAAAAATGTTTTTTTTTTGGCCACTGGTGCAATAAGTTGTTTCCAAACACTACTGTTCTTTCTGACAAACTGGTAGCTCTGGATGCGGTGTCCTTCAAGTCCAACAGATCACCACACTGGGAGCTAATGAAACAGAAACCTCACACTTCTTCACAGACAGCTGAATTGTTTGATGCTTATTTGTACTGTATTATTTGTGTCAATATAGCACACACACACACACATATATAAATGGTGCAGTTTGGCCACTTCTGCAGAGGTGAGTGCATTTTTAAGTTAGTGAGTTTAGTTAAAGGTAGTTTCCAGGCCACAGATCAAGTCCAATAATGCAGCACAATCCTAAACGACAGGACAACCTTTATTATTTAGATCTTGTGAGTGAAAGTGAGTGACGTCACTTCACGTCATTCACTTTCACTTTGTTTAGTTTTGTAGGGTTTTTATTTTTACAAAGGCCACTAGACACTCACTTTAGCGCCAAAGTTTGATAAGATTAAAAACCATATTTCAGAGTATTTATGCAACTGTTGTGTAGGGCTGGACGATATGCCAAATTTCTATCACGATATATTTATTATTCGGTCCATTTAAAAAAAAAAAAAAAAACATCAGATATAATTCCGATATCGACACATAGGGCTGGTTATCGTTCAAAAGTTTTCGATACCGATACAGATACCTTGACTTCAATACCGGTTCCTAAACGATACTTTTTTAGATACCAATTTTATGAAATCAATTTTAACAAGATTACATTATCTAAAAAAAAAATTCTCAGCTTGTTGTTTATACAAACTCAAAGACCACTGCACAAAGGAACAAAATGTAACCAACAGAATAAATCAGTGCAAATAGTTTTAATAAAGCTCAAATAGTCTTCAGTTTACACATCTGTTAGGCTAGTTAGTGTTCGTTTTAAAATGCATAGCTCAGACAGAATCATGATTTCTATTTATTTTCCACTGATTTACTGATGAGCATTAGCAGCTTCCAGCGCTGTCTGCCTGTGTTCTCTCTTCCATGATCGCTGCTCTGACTCAGAGGTAATAACATATTTAATTTCAGCAACATTACATGGCCAAATCACACATTAGACGGCAATCGGAAGTTATTACAAACATTCGATGGTGGTTTAAAGTGAGTTTTGAGTAAAAGCGGAATATAAATCTTATTTATTGTCTTATGTAGCATGATGCTACAGTTTGCATGAATGGTCGTGTAACTTTAGTATGAACGGACATCTGTATATGATCAGAACTCCACGCAGCTCCCGCGCTACTCTCCATTGGAAATGAATGACTGAATGACCGGTCTGTCGCTTGTCGGAGATAGTGGAAAGCCGGCTTGAAACGCAGTGGAAATGCCAGTATGACGAGGATCGTTTTCATTTTAAAACATAAACTCACCAGTGTAAATGTAGCCTTACATCTATGGGGGCTGGGACGCATTCACACTACAGCCTCACGTGTGTGCCACATCTCTGAGTGTAACCGGTGTAAACTAGTAGGTGTGTTCGACTTGAGGCGGACCGACTGTGCAGACCGGTCGGTTTATTACAGTACCACGAGAGCTAAGAGAGCAGACTGCTCCGTGCACTTTCGAATCGCTCTCGCGGATGTCAAACACTGATCGATCTGTCGTGTGTTGCAGGCTTATTGGCTCACTGACGCTGATGAGATTAACCCCTTAGGTATCGAATTTTGGTACCGAACGACGAGACGTTTTTCGATACTTGATGGTATCGAGGCAATTCGCTCTGTGCCTAAAAAGTATCGAACTCGATACCCAGCCCTATCGACACAACAGATGTCTGTGCATACAAACTTATGAAAAATTAATTTGGCAAGTCTAAAGCCGCGTTTCCACTGCAGGTACTTTCCCCAGGAACTAGGGACTTTGGGCCGGTACTCGGTGTGTTTCCACCGCAGGAACCAGGATCTAAATAAATTTCCGGGTAAAAAAAATTGCCGCAGCAGCCATCCCAACCCCCCCCCCCCGCCCCACAAAAACCACCCCCACCCCCCTCAGAAAGTCCCTGCTCGTGAGGTAGTACTTTTTCAAAGGTCCGGAACTTTCAGGGGCGGGACTTGAGCGCTGAACATTCTGATTGGTTGAGTTCACACAGCATTGTATTTCAACCACCATTTGCATTTTTTTTTTTTTTTTAATATTACTGTTGTTGTGTCATGAAATGTAGTTTTAAAAGTATTTCAGGTGAGAATATAGTTTAAAACTCAAATCTGCGGTTTATTTATAACGACAGCGCCTATTTGAAAATGTGCTTCGCCGATTTCGGAGAGGGGAGCTCCACGCGATCAGCCGGGCGCTCAGTGCTCATGTATCTCGACGAGAGCAGCCTCAACTCGGCTAGTCCTTTTGACATTTGCCGCTGGCTCTGATGACTCTGTAGTGGATAAACATAAGATATAATTCGTTTTGGGTAAATCTTAACAGGTAATCTTTGGTCTTTATTCTATGAATCTATTAATATGTTAAAATTAAAATTAAAACAGGCAATGTTTGATATAATATTTCTTTTCATTGTAATGTAGGCGATGTACGTTACCTGAACATTTCTGCGGCTATTAATATGTTTAAATGAAACGAAAGGAGGCAGTGGTGTTTGATACCATATTTCATCTTATTGTAAATACAGTGAGGAAAATCGCAGTAGCCAAGGTGAGCTGACTTATGTTATCAAGTACACAGCTGTTTGCAGAATTACCAGACTTGCCGCGTCCCGTCTGCGGGAGTTCACACTCCTGAGTCGATCTCGTGAAGTCCGAACTACCGAGGATGCAAGTCCGAAATTTGCGTACTTGGTATTGAAACGCGCGCAGACCTACGTCACCAGACTATTTGCCTATTGTCTTTGGTACTTTGACCGCGATGAAATGCAGACAGCACCAGGCGGGGGGGGGGGGGGGGGGGGGGGGGGGGGAGTCCTGAAAAAAAAAAGTTCCTGGTACAATTGTTCCGGGTAACTTCTGTGGAAACGCGGCGTATGACACCTCATATAAAAGCATATAATATTTTAGGAAAAAAATGGCATAAATAAATAAATGTTCACCTTTTATTTGTGTTTAGTCTTCATACAAACAAGAAATGTGAAATCACTGTCAAATATTCATCTCAGACTCACCTAATTAATAATATATTTTATTTCAAACTATAGGCTAACATACCAGTCAAAGGTTTTTGAACAGTACGATTTTTTATGTTTTAAAGAATTCTCTTCTTCTCACCAAGCCTGCATTATTTGATCCAAAATACCGCAAAACAGTAACATTTTGAAATATTTTTACTATTTAAAATAACTGTTTTCTATTTGAAAATATTTTAAAATGTAATTTATTCCTGTGATTTCAAACCTGAATTTTAGCATCATTACTCCAGTCACATGATCCTTCAGAAATCATTAAAATATTCTGATTTGCTGCTCAAAAATCATTTATTATTATGTTGAAAACAGCTGAGTAGAATTTTTTCAGGTTTCTTTGATGAATACAAAGTTCAAAAGAACAGAATTTATTTGAAATAGAAATGTTTTTTAACATTATAAATGTCTTTGCTGTAAGTTTTGATCAGTTTAGTGCATCTTTGCTAAATAAAAGTATTTAATTTCTTTAATTTCTTTCCAAAAAAAAAAATCATACGGACTCCAAGCTTTTGAATTGAATAGTGTATAATGTTACAAAAGCTTTTTATTTCAGATAAATGCTGATCTTTGGATCTTTCTATTCATTAAAGAATCCTGAAAAAATGTACTCAACTGTTTTAAATATTGATAATCAGCAAATCAGCATATTAGAATGATTTCTGGATCATGTGACACGGAAGACTGGAGTAATGATGCTGAAAATCATTATTATCATTACAATCAGCATTGATCACAGGAATAAATTGCATTTTAAAAATATATTCAGATAGAAAGCAGTTATTTTAAATAGTAGAAATATTTCAAAATTTTACTGTTTTTGCTGTACTTTGAATCAAATAAATGCAGGCTTGGTGAGCAGAAGAGAATTCTTAAAAAAAACCAAAAAAAATCTTACTGTTCAAAAACTTTTGACTGGTAGTGTAGGCTGATTATTCTTATAGATTGAAACAAATGTGCTTTAGCCAGTATAAAGAGTATGAAAGTGCTATGAATTCCTAGCAGCAACAACAAAAACATTTTGCTGGAGACGGGCTTATTGAAAATGCAAACTGATTGTCTGCCAACAGGAGGCGCTTTGAGAGCGGTAGAACTAGCGGTTTTTACAATAACGGCTGTAATCAAATCAGCTCTGCTCATGAACGCTACTTTATCAGATCAAATGAAAATGCTATCGATATTTTTCTGAAGACAGTCCTTTTCCTTCAGAGATACATTCATATAAAACACCCGCGACGTGTTTTGATTTTGAAATGTGCAGTGCTCATGTTTATTCAACAGAGTCAAATGCCACAAATAAATCAATGTATGGGAAACACTGGCAGGGCTCTCAAGTTATAGCAAAAGTTTGTAGTGAGACTAGGGGAGGGGCCACTAAAAGGGGAGGAGCCATTCAAATATTTGCAGCACCTATTCTCTCATGTTTTCGCTAGCAGTTCAATTTTACCTGTTGTTCATAATTGACCTGAACAAATAGTAATGATAACTGGTAAATCTGATCAAAAACAGACAAATTCATCCAAATAAAATAAATAGGTTTATGTAAGCCTATTTCAAAAATACAAGTGTATCAAAAATAAAAAGAAATTTAGCCACACACACACACAGCTTGACATACATCTGCAGGGCAAGTTCTGCAATCCTACTGTATGTGTACAGTATGTACATTGAGCACTGCTCTTCAGTTGGCTCGTTTGGGGCCAAATGTCTTTTTATTTTTGATACTTTAAAAAAAATAAATATATAAAACAATTTATTTTATTTGTATGAATTTGTCTGCCTTTTATCAGATTTACCCATTGTTATAACAGTATAGTACTTTCCTTAGTTTCTGGTAGCCCCCCCCCCCAAATGCTATGGATTCAAAGCTGGTATGCCCTCCGATCCGCCTTTTTTGCCTCTGATACCGATTCCGATACCTAGGGTTCTGTATTGGCCGATACCGATCCGATACCTGTGAAGTTTTTTCCCTCATTTAAATAAATGTAGAATTTATATTTCTCTGTGTGTGGAACTGATAATCATTTTCACAATCTACTAGATACAGACTACTTCATTATAAAGAAAAATAAAATAAACAAATATGAAAAAATATAGGCCTTTGTATATTTATAATCTATGACAAAAATGTATCATGAACTAGGTTAGTGGATAATTCGGCAGCTAAAGTTATTCTAGAAAAATCAGTGCATAATAATTTTAGAAATCTAAACATTTAGTGAAAAACAATATTTTGTGTGGAACAAATAATAGTGTTGCACTAAATATGGTAAAATGTTACACATTACTATTTGTATTATAAAATCCATTCATTTAAAACATTCATGAATGTATTTATATATAAGTATGTACTATAAAATTTAAATACATTTATTTTAAATGTATAGCATATTTTTTTAATAAGGCAACAACATATGATACGATAGGACAAAACAAATACAGTGCAGCACAAACTGTTTTTAACTGTCAACCCTCTACGGACACCCTGGCAATTGAATCGCCATTGGCTAGTATATTTTTTTGTTTACTCCCCAGACTGAAATACTATACTATACTATACTATACTACACTATACTATACTATATTATATATCTATTCCATTTTTACAAACATATATATATGTTTGTAAAATGGTACAGTTTTTTACATATCTGAAAGTACACTCTTAATATCAGTCAGTCAAGCAGTCAAGCATTATAATATGATAATCAAGTATTATTTAATAATAGAAGTTTAGTAATTAGAATTAAAACTTGGTAACCATGAACTTAGGACTGGTGCTGGTGCTTTTTTTGGTCATTCAGTGTTCCTGTAAAAAAAAAAAAAAAAAATACTGATGAGAATTATTATTATACGAATTCTACTAATAAGAACAATATAAAAACGCACTAAGGATTAATGAGCTACTGGATTCATGAATATTAATCAGGTTGTGTGTGTTTGCTCGAACTGATTCGCTAAAATAAAAACCGGGACGATAATAGGTGAGCACCAGCCAATGAGATTGTCGTTTGCGCATTAGTTCCGCCTACTACAGGAAAACCCGGCAGTTCTTAAAAGCTGAAGAATTCCAAAGGAACTCCGTTATTTTGACAGGAAAATACAACAAAGTATATCGTTTACATGTAGCGCATCAATTCTGCATGTTATGTAAGACTCTTGCGCGCTCTCGCTCTTTGCTCACAGTGAGAGAAAGCGACGGCGAGTCGTGCGCCTTCACACTAGAAACACATTACGCCAAATACACAAACACAGGTGCGCTGCGCATCCATTCAGATGAACTGAAAAATATCACAGATCGCTTGACGGAGAGTGAAACTCTGAAGTGCTCAGTCAGTGTGTTCTGTGAGTGAAAATATATCTGAGCTAAACTTATTCTTAGCCTCCAACTCACACACTGGCGAGTAAAATCTGAGAATTTATTAGCCATTGGCTAATATTAGACATCATTTAGTCGCCCAGAGTGAAGATTTAGTCGCATATGCGAGTGATGTACTCGCAATGTAGAGGGTTGACAGTCTATGAGCACAAAGCGCTTACAATGTGCGCACATTGTAAGCGCTTCGTGTTAAAAAGTGCAAAGCACAAAGGGAAGAGAAATTGATGCGTAGTGTATTATATCTGTGCAACAGTTATTGAGCCTTTCTTTTAACAGTTTTAAATTTCAGTTACTGTGCACGTTAAAAACAATTTATAGTCTTTTCTACACCCGTGTTTTGTTCTCACAGACACCCGGTAGCAAGTAACAAAACAACATTAAACTCCGGCAAGAAGATAAAGTCCTTTTTGCAAAATCATAGACATGTATTTACAAATCAAGTATAATGGGAACACAGAATGATCTTGGCGAGAGTGTTACCGAACTGACTGCTGTAACCGAAAGGGTTTAAACTTTAACTTTAAACTTTAAAGGCTGAACGAATGACTGACAGCCACAGCGGAGAAAAGAGTTTGTGTGAACTTTAATGTAAGGACTTAAATATTCATATGTAGCTCACATTAAGCTATCGTATGGCTTCAGAAGTAACACAGAATAATTCGCACAATCGAGAAAAAAATAAATAAAAATCTCGGATTTGGATCAGCTCTCTCTGACCGATACCCGATCCGAGAAAAATGGCACTATCGGAGCCGATACCCGATATGAATATCAGATCGGCGCATCCCTAGCCAAAGCTAAGCTAATGCTTCTGGTTGCAAAGCAGCTGGAGAGTTTTTGACTGCATCAATAATAATTTAGCACGAATTTGGCTATATTCCCCAACATCAGATCTCATTATCTTTGATCACAGGCAAGTGATTCCGTCCAGGAATCGTAAAATCAAAATGCTAAAAAAACAAACAAAAAAAGCTTACCTACAGCATTCATCGGGGTCTTGCTCTCCCAACTTACGCTCCTCCGTGTGTGCGCGCATCCATGGTGCTTAGTAACAAACGCGCTTGCAGCGGGATCACGTAATTTACGCGGAAACAACAACATTCTAATTTCTGATTGGCTGGTAGGTGTCATTTAACTCTGTATATAACTCGAGATAGCTCTGAACTCGGCAGAGAACTTCCCTCCGTATTCATCCATTAATTATAGCAGGACAAGTTATCCCTTATTTCTCAGCGTAAGAAATACAAGGTGTGGCGTGAGAGCGTGTGAACAGGTTGAAATGCGTGTGTCTCGTGGTGAATGCGTGAGACTTGATAGCCCTGCACTGGTAATGTATATCGAAATATCGGAAATGTGTTTAAAAATCATATCACCGTTATTGAAAAAAAGTATATCGCGATACATATTGATATTGAATTATTGTCCAGCCCTACTGTTGTGCATACTCATCTGTGTGAGAGGGTACACATGAAACCAGCATTATGAGCCAGTCTTGACTTGCTATGTTCTGACAAACATGTTTTTGTGGTATTTATTTGGTCAAAAATACAGTAAAACATATAGTGAAATATTACTACAATTAAAAAATGTTTTTTTGTTTGTTTTGTTTCGATTGTAATGCGTTTTAAAATGTAATTTATTCCTGTGATGTTAAAGCTGAGTTTTCAGCAGTCATTACTCCAGTCTTCATGTCATATGATCATTCAGAAACTATTTTAAAACGCTGATTTTATGCTCAAGAAACAATTCTTATTATTATTTAACTTGAAAACATTTGTGTTGCTTGATTTTTTTGGGTGGAAAACCATGATACATTTTTCCTGGATTCTTTGATGAATGGAAAGTTCAAAGAACAGCATTTATTTGACAGAAATATTTTGTAACATTATAAACATCCTGTCATTTCTGATCGTTTCAGTGAGTCCTTGCTGTTTTGTTTCATTTTATTCTATTTTTTCTAAACTTACTGACCCCAGACTTTTGAACAGTAGAGTATTTTTGGTAAATGTTTGTTTGCAAGTTGTCCTTTGTTTCTCTTTCTTGAAAATAAATATAGCTTGTTTTGAAATTATGTAATGTACATCACATCATTCATAAATTTTTAAGAAGTTGACTAAATCATCATACTCTCACAGCATTTACATATTTTTTGTCTTATAAGTTGCTCTATAAATTATAAATACTCTCTGCCACTGTCTAGCAATAGCAGGTAGCAAATTGTGACTTGCTGGTTGCTAATAAAGGACCCTTGAGGGGACAGCTTACTTGTTTTCCACTTCATGAAAATTATGCAGTGCTCCATTAAAAACTTTAAAATGAGTCTGTGGTGTCAGCTCTCATATCATCAAGCTGCTCTTGAGCCTTATTTTGCTCTGTAGCTTTGAAAAGCCTTAACGCTACACTAAAACATTATAAGACGGAGTGATGTAACAGACTGCAAAGCCAAATAGGACCCCTGCTGTTCGATCGAAATATCTCTGTTTCTGCTATGTCTTGATTGAATCTCAACATTTGCTCTGTTTTTCTTTTTATTTCTGCCTGAAGCATGGCAGACTCCTAAAAGGCAGACTGTCTGTGTTCAGTACGTCCCGACATTTCACTCATCTCAGTTAAAGTGTGTCCCCATTGTGTCAGACCAGATCAGATGAGCCCAAACTCTAAAGCTGGATATACAGCATGCAATTGTTTTTTTCTTTGTCAGGTTGTATGATATGATCCCAGTGAGATATTCCATTGCTTGTGTTTTGACAAATAAATTGGCACTGGATCAGGCTGCAGGTGTGACCTGTTGAAATTTAGGCTTTGCTAGTTGTCACATCTTTGTTTAAGTCAGGTGTGATCACAAGTACACTATGTTCAAGAAAAACAAAAATCACCTTTCCTTGAATACAATGTTGTCATTCATTTTAGACATTCAGGGATGCACGTGCTTAACTAACATCTTGTGAAGCTGTCACATGGGTAATATCAGAGACGGCACACTCAAATTCAGCACCCGATTCATTCATATCTCCAAATTGCCCTGCAGTATCTCTCACTCCGCCTCTAACTAGGATTGAAAATACTCTTGTCAGCTGGGAAGGCTCTGATATGGAGCGACTTTTATGAAAAAAACTGAGCAAAGTTCAGTCTCTGAGTTAACAGGCGTAACAGGAAGGACTGAGTTGTCTTTTCCACAGTACTGTACGCAATTAACCCTTCTCAAAAACCCGCCCCCTTAGTTACTGTTGCTACCTCCGACAAGCCATGGTGCTGTCATGCTACACATCTCGGAGCAAAGAGAAAACTGGCAACGCACCGACAGACAAGTTTTGTGGCTCTTTAACGTGTCATGACAGATCGCTGTAGCACCTCAAGTTCAAGCAGCATGTGAACCGATCATCCTTTCCTTTTTACTAGTTAAAGTATGAAATAAACATGAATGAACACCAGAAGGTATCTTGTTTCAACCGTGGAAAGACGGCAATACACACCGTTTTCAAGTTCAAGTCCACTGACGCTAATCTACTCTCCTGTTTGGTTTGTTTGTCAGACACAATGGCAGATTCTGCATTGTGATTGGTCAGATCACCTGTCAATCATGACTTCCATTGAATGGACAAACAAACACTGAAACGTTCTTCAAAATATGTTCTTTTATGTTGCACAGAAGAAAGTCAGTCATACAGGTTTGGAATGACACAAGGAAGACAGAATTTTCCTTTTTGGGTCAAATATTCCTTATATCATTCATCCTGGTTCCAGCGGGATACTGAGGACTTTATAACAGTGTTTGACTGGTTGCTGCTTAATTTGAGAGCATGATTTATTAGTTAAGAATCTATTAAAGCTGATCATATGGATTTTGCGACTGAATGCTTCTAATAAACTTTCAGCTCTTTAAGCGGCTTATACACACACTGAGTTTCTTTTGTGGATTTTTTTGAAGGTCGAGAGCCGCATTCTTTACACACAGATTGCCAGTGGAAACTGACTTCTAACCTCCTTCAGGAGAGATAACAGCGCTCTCATTTGATACTCTCTAAGCCTTCAGCTTACTTTTAGTTTATCACCAACACACAAACATTGAGACATTGAGCATCACTAGGAGCAGAAGTCAAAATGGTTTATCATTTAGTTTTATATTATTTTTCTTTGATTCATGACGCTCTTACTTTCTTTAATATCTTGGCTAAAGCTCAAGGCTAACAGGAAGAGAATCCATCTCCATTAGTCCTTTGCTGGGTACTGCAGACCTCTCTCTGTGTCATGATGGCCAACTAGTTGTCCAGAAGCTACTAGTATATTAACTTCAAGACTGTGTGCTAGAATACCACTTGAATACATCCAGTAGTTGGTTCAAACATGTTAGAGTGTCTCATTTTTCAGGGCAGACAACCATAAACGCATATGCATCCCATTTGAGTAATTTTCTTCTCTAAATAACATGGAGCAGAATTTTATTTGAAGGATATGGCCAATTCTACAAACATAGTTTGCGTTCAGCCTGCTGTGATTGGTCAGCCTGCTGAGGTTCAATTTATCTCTTAACTTTTCTGCCTGTACTGCTGATCCTTCAATAATATACAGAGTCTGCTGATAAATGCATTGCAGCTCTTCTGTATTCAGCTTTTTTCAGTTTTGTCTGTTCCTCACTGGGAAGATGGATGACTGCTTGGGTCGTTGTCCTCTGACACAAAACCATGATTGTATGCTCATATTACATTGATAGACACATGTGTGTTGTTTTGATATGTTATATGTGTTATGGTGGGATATCAGTGGTTTATTTTATTTAAAGGTTTTTTTCATCTGTGTTTCAGTACACCCGGGTTTGGATCCCTGACCCAGAAGATGTCTGGAAGTCGGCTGAAATCATCAAGGATTATAAAGAGGGAGACCCAGTGCTTAACCTCAAATTAGAAGATGAAACGGTAAGAGTAAACCCTCCCCTTTATCTTTCACCAACATACATAGCATGAACTTTACTGACCGTGTTATTGGTAAATAAATACACTAATTTTCAGGGGGAAAAATATTAGGATCAAAATTGTGTGTCATTAAAATAGCCACAGCTGTTATTGTTTTTTTATATATTTTTAGATTGATTTTCAAAGTCTGGGTCTGTGACAAGAGTAAAATGAAAAAAATCTGTTAAAAAAAAGCTTTTGAAAAGTAGCAAAAATAAATGAAGACATGGTAAATAGAAAAATGTACCAAAATAAAAATCATATTCCTTCCTGTTCAGACTACAAAATATCTACTTTACCTTTTAAGCGATTTTAAGCAGACTGAACAATAGTGGGTTTAAATTCTCAGTCAAAACAATTGTGTGCTAAACCTTCCTGCATTAGTTTGGGTTTCACCGTTCTAAGGAAAGTGTCAAATGAATCATTAATCATCTTTTGGTGTGTAAGAAGTACAGGCCCTGAGAGAGGAGGTTGTGTACTATCAAGTGTACTATCAAAAAACAATGTTGGGGACACCTAGGGTTGGGTACCGAAACCGGCACCGGTACCTATGTAACGTACCGAAACCGTAATGTACCAAATCAGAACGCAGATTTATGTGCCTCATTTCCAATGGTGTCCGAGCTTAAAATGCCTGAAAGCACGCAGCGGAGTCAGCCTACCACAGTAGAAGGTGTAGGAAGTGTGAGACATGACGCCACTGTCCCGGCCTCTCCAAAGATGAAGTAAAACAAAGGCGACATGGGCGTAGATAGGCATTAACGGGCTATAGCGATTAGATCTATAAACTGTACAGACACAATTCGATGGCAGACGCTCAGTCCTGAGCGCATGGTTTAGTCTTCCTTGCGGTTACAGGTTTCATATGAAAAAACAGCGGCGACTCCTTTTTTTTGGTCTCCTCCGTCTTTCAGCGCGCTCTTCAGCGCAGCGCAAGCGGACTTCATAACAGAAGGACACGCCGCGAAGAGACAATGAGCAGAGTGGTGCTAGTGATAGAGGTTATAATATCTGTAGCTGTGCAGTTCTTTGTCATAATAGTTTACAAAGGTCACGAGCGGAGTCAAGACCGTTCCCACATCTACTGTAAAGTGTTCGCCTGGGGGGGGGGCGAATTCATCAAGCCTTGCAAACACAAGCTGTTCATACAGCGAAAATCTCCCGGCAATAACATGGGATGGTTCACCCAAGAAATGAGATCATTTGATGTTTATCGCTTCCAACAGGGCAGTCACGATGTAGGTGATATTTGTTTCTTCAGTAGTCGGAACACCTATGATGATTTTTAACTCCAGTGGCCGTTGCAGTCTACCAGTGTATAAATGCATCGCATTGTAACAAAATTCTGAGGAGGAGTAAAAAGAAAACATGCAACAGACAAAATACAAATTAACCCCTGCTGCTCGTGACACCGACAACATTGAGTCCGTAGACACGAAACGTATCGGTTTGTGCCAGAAACCGACAAGTATTATAATGTTTTTACCTCTATACACCACTCTGTCCAAACTGTCTTTGGGCGCACGACGGGCATCCGGTGGTGTGAGGTGTGTACGCGCTTGGCGCGAGTTTACGTTTATGGGTGCGTTCTACGAGTAACCATGGTGGGACACCGCCGCGCTCCCCCGCATTTTCCGTGCCTGCCTCCCTTCTGGGTGCACACAGACACTGTCCCCTGGTCCCGAGCAAGGCGCCTCGAACCTGCATACCTACGACCAATCAACCAACTTCAGGCACGCAGGGACAGACGGCCCCCTAGGCGCTTAGTCAGGGCCCGCCCCAGAAGTTGGTAGGAATACGTGATAAGTCGACCCGACGGGACCTTCGTGCAGAGCGAAAGTAACGTTTCGTTGTAAGTTGGTTGGAACACATCCGGATAGCGCAAGTAGCGTACCATTTTGATTAGCCGCGACATAACCTAGCACCAATGCCGGTGCAACTGTGTAAACAATGAGTGAGATATAGCGCGCGAGATCACTTTCGGCGCTTGGCTAAAACGATGCCCAGAGCGCGTTACCATCCCACCTCACGCACCGGATGCTGTGTGCGTGCGCCCAAAGACAGTTGGACGTAGTGGTGCATTAGAGGTAAAAAAAAATTATATAAATACTTCTCGGTTTCTGGCACAAACCGATCGTTTCGTGTCTTAGGACATCAATGTGTCGTCACGAGCCGCAGGGTTTAATTTGGATTTGTCTGTGCATGTTTTTTTTACTCTCATAGATTTTGTTACCATTGCCATGCTTTATACGACTGATAGACTGCAACGGCTGGAGTTAAAAATCACAAACAAACGAAGTCAAAGTCAAACAAAGTCACCTACATCTTGGATGCCCTGTGGGTAAGCAGATAATGAATTCATAATTTTCATTTTTGGGTGAACTATCCCTTTAACACATTTGAACGCATACTTTACAAAATGATCATGTTGCTATTTTCATTTGAAAATGTAATATTTATTATAAAACATATTACCTTGGGCCGTACCCTGAGTAAGAGAGTCACATTCACAGAGATACAGAGTACGAAGAGACGCCGTAGCAGCCCACCGTCGAGCGCACTGAACACCCAGGAGATACAGACACAATCACAAATTTTAACTAAACATCAGAGTGATTGACAGAGATACTGTAGAAACATTCATGGGGTTTGTAGTTAAATTGGTTTGTATTAAATAATGACCCAGATCATGAAATACATTTATTAGCTTTAGGTATCGTAAAAAACCCAATCGATACCCAACCAAGGGACACCTGAATAAACTAGTAGATGAAATAAAGATCAGCATGACTTATTGAAGCTCTTGTGTATGCATTAACAACACTCTCACTCTGCCAAAAGACACTTTTTGACTCTTGAACCCCATGGAGTTAATTGACATTGTGGTTTGAATCCAATCAATTTCTAATATACTGTTTCTACTTAATTTGCATTTCTGTCGCTATTCCTAGACGTTAGAATATTCAATTGGTCCCAAAGACAATCCACTTCCATTTCTTCGGAATCCTGATATTCTGGTAGGAGAGAATGACCTCACGGCTCTCAGCTACCTCCACGAGCCTGCTGTGCTCCACAACCTCAAGGTCCGATTCCTCGAGTCCAATCACATTTACACTTACTGCGGTAAGTCTCTGATATGTTGGCAAATATATTGGTCATTTTATATCTTATTTGTGTTTAAATGACCTGACATTTGTCCAGTTATGATCATCACTTGATAACTCTCTTTACATGGCTTATTATTGGAAGTGTCCTTCATTTGTGGTAGCTCTAAAATCCAAAAGTGAGAAACATTTTATATTCAGGAATTGTAAGTAAATTTAATTTAAGCAATTTTTGTAGGCTCTGTCTCATTTTCTATCAAGGCTAGTTTATTTAGGATAATTTAATAAAATGTAATTAAAATTCAATTATGTTAACATTTTAATAAAATGTAACATGAAAGTTAAATTAAATATAATATACATTTTAATAAAATTACAAAAAATGAGTAAGGAAAGGATAAGAAATAAACGGTTGAATTATTAAAAAGAATAAAAAGGAAAGAAAAATGATATATTTCTTTTTACAGAAGAGTATCTTGCAAATGCTCCTCACCAGCAGTAAATGTTGTAATTGCGAATCCAGGGTCAACATGCTTTACCGGAGAGGAACAAAGACAGCGTCTCTGTTTAGTCAACACTCATTACATTCAGTGTTTCTATCAGTTACTCTGTCCCTATGACAGCATGCCCTTGTTAATAGGTTGTGGCATTTTAGGATTGCGTCTTATTTGAGGGTGTTTGTTTCTACTGAGAAATTCTTCTGAAAAAAAGACACATATTATGTAATGTATGTTTGAATCCTAACACTGGATGACGTGACCTCTCAGGCAGTCAGAAAGAGTGTATCTGTTGTTTTATATACACATGGTCACACAGTCTCACAGATATTTAATGTCTAAAGACCGCCCAGTTGTTGTTTGTCTTGTTTTATTGTTGGTTCCGCTTTGTAATGACTGAATGATTCCCATTATTGTCTCTGTCAGGTCACAACAATGCCCATTGCCTCATAATTCCTCTTTTATGTTTGTTTCTTTTTACTTTCACAGACATGTGTCTGTTTTGTGTTGTCTCTTTGAGAATGAAACATCATGCATTAACATCATTTTGCTTCCTGTGACATCATTCCATGATTAGAGTCTCCTAATATTTAATTAACTTATTTATTTTATCTGTATCATCAAGACTTTGTCTGATTTAATTTATGCAGTACAGTTGTAGGGGTAAAGCCATGTAAATCTCTCTCCTTAGGGATTGTTCTGGTGGCCATCAACCCGTATGAGCAGCTTCAGATCTATGGAGAAGAAGTCATCAATGCATACACCGGCCAGAACATGGGGGACATGGACCCTCATATATTTGCTGTGGCAGAGGAAGCGTACAAACAGATGGCCAGGTTTGTGATAATTTTTTCATAGCCTTACAATATTAAACACACCCCCCTCTCTTCAAAACCACACCCTCAAAACACGTCAACAAAGCTAAAAATGTACAGTGCTTTTCTGAATGTTACAAAAGCATTCAGTTTCAAATAAATGCTACTCTTTTGATCTTAGAGAACTCTTTTTGGAACAAGCATTTCTCAAGTAGAGTTTAAGAAGTTGTTAGCATCAAGTGAATGTTGAAGCTGTTTGTTAAGCTTTCCCTGATGACACACGTACATCACAGAGATGTCTAACGTCTGCATTTACGTCTACAAGACGTATTTTTTTGTGTTTGCTCATCTGCAATACGTCTATAGGATGTTTCCGATTAGCTGTCAAATAGACGTTTAGAAGATGTTTATGATTTCGAATGTATGTAAAACTGGCATCTTAAAGACGTCTATCTGATCTTTGTACACAGCAGATGCTTTCCAGAAGAAGTGATCTTTAACAGATATCTTGCAGACGTACGTGTGTGTTATCTGGGTTGTTGTTTTGTGATAAAGAGTTCAGGCTTCAGATCAGTGATTTCCACTGGCTGTAAACAGGAAATTACATCATCATGTTCTTTGAAAGCTGTGAGTAATCTGAAAGTTCAGCTTGACTCAATAATGGGTAGAGTGGGCAGATAATCACAGTGCACGCAGCATCATTCTTCGAACCTTTGTATTTACAAGTGGGGTTTTTTGTTGCTTGAATCATCAAAGCCATTTGCACATCAGGTTTAAGCTGGAGCTAAACATCCCACACTGAGACATCATGACTTACTAATGACTTGTGTAATGCTGAAGTCCTAAAATAAGCTCAGGCAAAGGAGGAAAGACGAGGCAAGGCTTGTGGTCAGACTATGCATTTGATAGGTTTTACACATGTCAGTAACACTGAATAGACAGGTCAATTATTTAAGAGTGTGTCAGAGTGGCACTCTGCTGCATTTAGGTTTTCCTGAGGTAGCTCTCCTGGGACAAGTGTGTGTGTCTAGTGCATATAGACCAAACGGCAGCAACCGGTGTGGTTTAGAACTTTAGATTGGAAGATTTTAACTGCATTTGAAGAGTTCAGATGCAAAAGCCTCCAAGTGCCATCTAAAATTTTCATCTAAAGTGAACTTTTTTTATCAGGCTCCTATTTTTATCTTTATTTATTTCACTTTAATGGCATAGAAAAGGACCTGTACATTGCCATTAAAGTACAATTACTGAACTTAAACATAGGAGCCTGATAAAAATGCGAATTTTAGAAGAACATTTCAGATGGCACTCTGAGGCCTTTGCTTCTTTTATTTGGCGTTTGCTATTCCCACCCCCTTTTTTTGCTATGGCACAATTGTTCCGATCCATGTCTTTAATATAACATTTAATAATTTAAAATAAATATAAATGTTGTTAATGTCTAGAACAGGGCTGTCCAAACTCGGTCCTGGAGGGCCGGTGTCTTGCAGAGTTTAGCTTCAACCCTAATTAAAAACACCTGAACCAGCTAATGAAGCTCTTAGTAGGCATAGAAACTTCCAGTCGGGTGTGTTGAGGCAAGTTGGAGCTAAACTCTGCAGGACACCGGCACTCCAGGACCGAGTTTGGACAGCCCTGGTCTAGAATGTATATTTTGATATATTTTGTTAAGTATTTGCTTGACATCTTTAGCTGCTGTTATATTCAGCTACATTATTTGAAATTTAACTTAATTCTATTTATTCAAATTATGTTGCTGTGTCCATTTGAATATAGATACATTTTCCATAAATGATTCTAATTATCAATCTGAATTATTTGATTATCACATTTTCCAGGGAATTTTGGCCCTGCTTGTTGACTCTCTTTTATTAGAGGGTCAAATTATATCAGGCATCATGCAGAATGCATGTAACATGAATATGTTTCATATGCCTCTGAATTCTGTAAACACAGCCTTATTAGTTGAATGTGCTTTATATCGACAATGGATTTACAATGGATTTCCTTTATCATGCATATCATCTCAGATATTCATAGGGACGCTGTCTTCACACATGTAAACCTGAACTTTCATCTGCAGAGATGAAAAGAACCAGTCGATAATCGTGAGTGGCGAGTCTGGAGCCGGTAAAACGGTTTCCGCAAAGTACGCCATGCGCTTCTTCGCCACAGTGGGAGGTTCAGCGAATGACACCAGCGTCGAAGAGAAAGTACTGGCCTCCAGCCCCATCATGGAGGTATGTTATGACATAGGACACATTACCAAAATAATTTGTGTTCAATCTAATAAACGTGTGCCACCAAGTACTTCCATCATGTGTCCAGCAGCGCATAAAGGTGCCCTCATTCATCACTCCATCTCATCGCAGCATTGCCACACTTGAGCTGCGAAATTAAACTCAAGAATCGGCAGGCCTGTTTGAACAGATAAGAGCGAAGCACGCACTTGTGCCCTTCAGGAAGATAATCTCAGTGCCAACGAGAGTGGCCAAATCTCACAGTCAATTTAGAGATATCATTACTGCAGAAATGAGCATTGGTGATAGCAGGGCCTCTCAGGATGCCAACCTAGAGATAAACCATCCTAATACTACACGTGACTCACAACACCCCAGCTCAGACAAACGAATAATCCAAAATCACTGTAATTACTTATTCTACATGATGCTGCAAACAGAATTTTAGGTTTACGCCTCCTCAATCGTTTTGCAACCTCTGTTGTGAAATTCTCTCTCCATCCGTTTTGTGTTCCATTATGCATCAACCATAGTAATTTGATGGCTTCTTTTTTCATATTAAACCAAGAAAAGAGTGACTCAACCATAATTAACACTCTTTTTTCCTTCTGTGCAGGCCATTGGGAATGCAAAAACCACCCGCAATGACAACAGCAGCCGCTTCGGGAAATACATCCAGATCGGCTTCGATAGGAGATATTACATCATCGGTGCCAACATGCGAACATATCTGCTTGAGAAGTCCAGAGTAGTATTTCAGGTCCGTCTCATGTAGGAAGGACGATTTAAGATTTTATAGCAGCCCCTTGTGCTTTTCCATGTACTGAACACTTTATTTTTGCAGGCTGAGGACGAGAGGAACTATCACATCTTCTACCAGCTCTGTGCTTCATCCTCTCTGTCAGAGTTTAAAGATCTTTCCTTGAGTAAGTAGCCCAATGAACTCAATGACTGGTTTGGTTACTTCCTGAATTTCTGAAATCCAAGTGTTTTTATTTGCCATTGACTATGGCTGGGCAGTATGATGGTATATGCTGTTTGATGGCAGAAATGTCTCACGAATAGGTCTTAAAATGTGGTCTATATGGCATGAGATGCTAGAAAAATGTCTGAGCTCATGATGCAGCTCATCAGTCAAATGAATGCAATGTCTTGAAGTTTTTTCATTTTTTTCTCATTAAATACTCATATGCAAATTAAAATGTAGGCTTAGGCTTTTTATCTTTCAACCACATGAGTGCATATCGTTTCATTTGCTAATTGCCTTTCATATCCAATGAGCACCAGTGGCCGTGTGGCCACTAAATCTTTTATACTCTTGCAGCATACCCAACTGCTTTATTTTGAAGTAATGAAAATGTAAATTTGATGTAAAAAATATTTTTAGTTGAATATATTTTTGATACCATTGCAGTGATATGAAATTACTATAATACACCACTGTTCAGAAGTTCCATTTTTGAAGTGTCTTAAGTTCAGAAATACAGCAAAAACAGTAATATTTTGAAATATTATTACTATTTAAAAATGATAGTTTTCTATTTTAATGTATTTTAAAATGTAATTTATTCCTGTGATTGCAAAGCTGAGTTTTTGCCATCCTTTGCTCCAGCGTTTAGTGTCAAATGTCATTCTAATGTGCTGATTTGATGCTCAAGAAACATTTTTTTCTTATTCTCAACAGTTGTGCAGCTTAATGTTTTAGTGGAAACAGTGATGCATTCTTTTCAGGATTCTCCAAACTATTGAACGGCAATGTACCTGATTTTGATCATAATGCTACTACTGACAATCTTTAAGTCTTACTCAAATGCAAATTGTCCATTCACCCTCTTATTTTAGCCAGCGCAGAAGACTTTACCTACACGTCTCTTGGTGAGAACATTTTTATTGAAGGCGTGAATGACGCTGAGGACCTTGTGAAGACAAGAGAGGCTCTTACAATGCTTGGTGAGAACTACAGCAATAAACATGTCTTTAAGCAAGGCTTTGCAACAAGACATATCGAGTAGCAAGCATATTTAATATTTATCATGGTGATGTGCAGGTGTGAAAGAGATCCATCAAATGAGCATCTTTAAGATAATTGCCTCCATCTTGCACCTGGGGAACGTGGGGATCATGTCAGAGAGAGATGGAGAATCCTGCCATATCAATGTAAGTGCACAACAAATAGTGTGTCTTACTGTATGTTATTTATTTTAGCACATTAGCTGACTATCCTTCACTTGCCTAAACAATTGCAATCTTTTTTTGCACCTGCAGAGGGACGACACTCATTTGCATCATTTCTGTCGGCTGTTGGGTATAGAGCAGGAGCAGATGGAGCACTGGCTGTGCCGCAGGAAGCTGGTGACCACTTCCGAGACCTATGTGAAGAACATGTCGCATGCCCAGGCGGTCAATGCCCGAGATGCCCTGGCCAAACACATTTACGCCCATCTCTTTGACTGGATCGTGGAGCACATCAATAAGGCCTTGCACACCTCCACCAAACAGCACTCCTTCATCGGTGTGCTGGATATCTATGGGTAATGCTTGTGATTATGAGAGGTCATGCAAGTAAAGATTTAGAAACTTAGTTCTTTGGGTTTTTATATACAGTAGAGTAATATGTCTTATGTTTTGACCTTCCCTTTGCAGAAACCTCATTGAGTTTTTAGTGTCAGCAATTACTGTAAGCCTTTCTGACCATGGGACTAATTACTTCCTCAAAGAGGGGAACTTATTGATCAGCATTATAGTAAAGAAGCAGAGAAGTGCCAAGCTAAAGGATGCAGAGAGAAGTGTTGAGTTTGTTTTCAGGGAAATCTTATTGATTTTGTTGACATGTCTTCACCACCCAACAGATTTGAAACGTTCGAGATAAACAGCTTTGAGCAGTTCTGTATTAACTACGCCAATGAGAAACTACAGCAACAGTTCAACTCGGTCAGTAATAAATTATCAGTAGATCCAAATGTTTACTGTCTTTGGTGTTACTCATGCTATGCAGTATTTAGAGATATATACAGGTGCATCTCAATAAATTAGAATGTCGTGGAAAAGTTCATTTATTTCAGTAACTCAACTCTAATTGTGAAACTCGTGTATTAAATAAATTCAATGCACACAGACTGAAGTAGTTTAAGTCTTTGGTTCTTTTAATTTTGATGATTTTGGCTCACATTTAACAAAAACCCATCTTAAATGTCTTAATATATTGGATAAAATTTTAGTTATAATAACATTATTCTAAAGTATAGGTAAAAAAATCCACAGTTTTATTTTAATAGTAAAGTTTTCATTATAATATTTTTTACTATTATGTTTAATAATAATAATATTCTTATAAAATGATTGAACAATCTTTAAGATTTTTCACAACAGAATTCTGAACAGAACATCTCATTACTTTCAACTTTTCTGTCATACATATGCAGCATTTAGACACTACGATCTTATAAAGTCATTAATATCTTAGATAGTATTATCAATAATAATTTAATTATTTCAAAATGAAATAAAACTGATTTGGTTTATGTTAATATACTCTTTTAAGATAATATATATTTTTTAATCATGAAACCATTTTACACAAATAAAAAATGAATGATAATTTTAATATTTTGGTTTGTGCTTAAGTGCCTCAATAAAAAACATTTCTTAAAGAATAATTCATAATGAAACTAGTTTTCTCAGGAATATTGTTTTAATTGATAACCAGTTTATAGTTTTTCTTTTCAACAGCTTTCATTATCACTTTCTAATCAGTTTTTTTTTTTTTTTTTTTTTGTTTTCAACGGCTTTCAGTCTATTTCTATCCTATTAGTCTTTTTATAGTATTATTTTGAATAACAAAAGCCAGTTGCATGATAATATCATCTTCCAGGACATTTTAGAATTTAGAATTGCATTTACATTTTAGAATTGCATTTAGAAATGTATAGATCATATGGTATAGAAATGCAAAAGCGTAATCATTTTTAAAAAGTTAGAAAATGTTCTGCATGACAGGAATGACCTGTGTGTTTGTGTCATGACTCTTGGCTGTATTAAGTTTCAAATTGAATGTATTTGATGCATTTAACTAATACATGCACATCATATACCCCTCAGCATGTGTTTAAACTGGAGCAAGAAGAGTATATGAAGGAGCAGATCCCCTGGACGCTTATAGATTTCTATGATAACCAGCCGTGCATTGACCTCATTGAAGCCAAGCTTGGTATTCTGGACCTTCTTGATGAAGAGTGTAAGGTGAGTCGTGAGCAGAGGCAAAAACAGTTGTTGAGAATATGATAAAGAGAATTTGAGAGAGATGTTGTCTGAACAGGTCTCCGAACAGAGTGTCTCATTTAGTTTTAAACACCTCTGCCTCTTTGAAGTTTTTGAGTATGAATCAGAGCAGCTTCAAAAGGGTGATCATGCTATTTCTGCTACAGGTAACCCAAATAATGTTTTCAGTTTCCTGCAGTTCAAAGTATTTTTTTTCTTTACTGCATCTGACAGGTGCCTAAAGGAACGGATCAAAACTGGGCGCAGAAGCTGTACAGCAAGCATTCAAACAGTGGGCATTTCGAAAAGCCCAGGATGTCCAACAGGTCATTCATTGTGGTCCACTTTGCAGATAAGGTGGGTTCAGCCTATATTAAGTGCACTATAGGGCTCAGGATGCTGCTGGGATATCATGACATCACCAAAAGCATCATCCTTAACTTCCTGAAACTCTTTTACCAATAAAGTAGGCTTTTTACACTTTAAGCTCTAAACCATTTTCATTTATAACTAGGGATGCACCGAATGTTCGGCAACCGAAATTATTCGGCCGAAAATAGCAAAAAAAGCTCGAATAAGCGAAAAGACAGAATAAATTGTACCAAACAATGATATGACGCGATCAAATAGCAACCAGCGCAGAGTGAGAGGTGCGCACTCTTTATTATGCAGCACACACGTCAGCAGTGTGGAAGCATTTAAACTGTCGGAGAAAGACGCAAAAATCATTACAAGCACCGACAGCGAGAGACTGTTTAGAGCTGCAGCGCATGTCTTTGATGAGAAGAGGACGGGGTGATTGTTGCTGGTTACTGATGATGATTGAAATCACGAAATGGCCTTAAACAATTAGTAAATAAACTGCAGAACGTTATGTTTTCTAATACACGCACGCATTACATGTATTCTGACAGCGCTGCACGAACTCGCAGCAGATCTGCTTGTTAACCAGGGTTCAAAGTCCAAAGCGCGAGGTAAATCTTCTCTGATACAGTCGTCAGTTGCTCATTCACATTTTTATGAATTTTTACAAGGCATGTGACAATGCAATACGTACGACGTATTCGCAGTGAGACTCATTTATAGATCTGTTGTCAACAAAAATATGCATTGAGGTCTTCCTGCGCATTTCTGCCAAAATAAAAGTTGAGAAAAAGCAAGAACTCTATCAACATTCATAAATGTTAGTATTGTAATTTTACTGTTGTTCTGTAAAATAAAATACAAAGTAAGACAATAATAATGATAATAATCATACATAATCATACGTTTTAATACATTTATTATAACATTCACACATAGTGTTCAAATTAGGATCTGTAATATTTTCTAATGTTTTAAAAGAAGTCTCTTCTCAGCAAGGCTGCTTTTAATTGTACAGTAAAAAATAAATAAAAATACATGCCTGATTCAAGAAGGGGGTCTGATGGCCAAAAATTATTATTTTACTAACTTATTAATTTTAAGTTAAATTGTGCTTTGTTGGTATAGTGTCTGCTAGAATGTTAAAAATGTTCAGTGTTAAATATTTTTAAATTGTTGTTTTGTAATAGTTTTTTTTTCTTTGAAAAGCAAGACAAAACAGTAAAAAGCACATTTTGGCTTTTTAATTTATGCAATGGTGAAAAAAAAATTGGGAAAATACATGGGGGGAAAAAACTCGAAAAACCATAATCGGTATTCGGCCTTCGACCCAGTGTTTAATTTTGTTCGGCTTCGGCCAAGAATTTTCATTTCGGTGCATCCCTATTTTTACCTTGACGATTTTGTTGTTGCCGGGACTGAACTGACGATGATAAATACTTTTTGTAGAAATTAGCAATTTGTGATGCACATCTGGGTTTTTAGGACGAGAATAGCTTAACTCTTTACAAACTTGCTCACTGAAACCCAACTTGTGTGAAATTGTGTTACACAACACAAATGATTTGGTTAATAATGCATGATGAATGCAATAAAAATAGCTGATTCTTCTTCATGCCAGTTTGGGGGCACAAAAATGATGTAGCATGTTATTTTAGTGTAGTACTGATGTACATGTCACACTTGTGACATTGTCACCCCTGACAGGTTGAATATCAGTGTGACGGCTTCCTGGAGAAGAATAGAGACACTGTTTATGAGGAGCAGATAAACATCCTCAAGGCCAGTCAGGTGAGCCCTGGGTATTTTTGGTAAGAATAAAATGTTATGTTTAAAAAAAAAAATCCAATCCCCATCCAGCTGGGCCTCTGTTTATACTTCACGCTTCCTCATGTCTGCGTGATTGGAATCACTCTTTAGCTCATGTCTTGCTCTCTGGCCTGTTTAATCAGTTAATTGACTTAAAGTTCTCAGGCAAACAGAGGCCTGACCTTGTCCACACCTAGCACTGAATCACTCGAACAGCCGAATCCATCTTAACCGAAATTTAATAGTATATCCATTGTCTTTGTCAATACTGATCTCTCTCGTAGTGTTTTGTCCTGAGGTTTCTTGGCAACAAAATTCACTGGAATCTGAGCTATGTTCATTTGCAGACAGCAGCACATCATCGTCTAAGTTAAAGACCTTCTCTGCAGGGCCGTGTTGAAATGCTGTCGAGTTTAAAATGAAACTTTCACTAGGACTCTTGTAATGTCTTGTAATGTCCCTGTGGAAGAAGTGCAATTTAAACATCAGTTTGTCTCAAGAGATAACAGTTTTCAGCACTGCTGTCTGAAGTTTGCTATTACTTTAAATATGCTTCAGAGCTATGTTCTCTTCAGGATATCAACAATGCTGAGCAAGGCATTTCATGCAGGGCCTTCATTGTGGTTTAAAATGTCGTGGGGTTTCACAGATCAAATGGTGAAGGCATAGCTCAGCTCATGCATATTAATTAGGTTGCACACAAATGATTTAACATGATCTTTTACTGATTTAATAAATAGTCTAAGTGATGTCTTACTTTTTTATTAGATCTACCACTGATCAGCACTTAAAAGCCAAGTATGACTGCTGCTGCTACTACTATTATTATTATTACTACTTGGCTACTTTTGAAACTTAATACTTGGACTTTTACTCTAAAAAAACGTATTTCAAGCATATATGTCTTTATAGGAATGGTTTGGCCAAAAATGAAAATAGTTGAAAATTTACTCACCCTCGGGCCATCAAAGATGTAGACGAGTTTGTTTCTTCATCAGAATAGCTTTGGAGAAATGTAACATTACATCGCTTACTCACCAATGGATCTTCTGCAGTGAATGAGTGCCGTCAGAATGAGAGTTCAAACAGCTGATAAAAGCATCACAATAATCCACAAGTAATCCACAATACTCCAGTCCATCAATTAATATCTTGTGAAGTGAAAAGCTACATGTTTGTAAGAAACAAATCCATCATTAAGACGTTTTAACTTTAAACCGTCGTTTCTGGACAAAATATGAGTCCATACATCAAAATAAAGATTCCTCCAGTGCAAAAAAAACTCATCCCCAAAATCTGTCACAAAATTTGTTTAAAGTAATGTTAAATGTCTCCAAATCTGTTCCGATTAAAAAACAAACTCATCTATTTTTTTGGATGAACTGGGTAAGTAAAAGTTTTCATTCTGGGGTGAACTATTCATTTAAAAGTATACTATATTTTTTTCTGTCTTACTGGTTTAAAACAGCCAATGAAATCCTTTTCAGTGTAAAACTGTAATTTTTTGTTTAACATAAAACAAATTATTCAAATGTAAATTTTAACTTAAATATAATTTCCCAGTACTTTTTACAACCCTGTGCAACTCGGGATACCATTGCTGTCCGCACCTTTAATTTGTATTTAGTCTCTGGTCCATCATCTCTGTTTATCAATCTCTACCTACAGTGTCAGACTTACAGTGACTGCAGTTTAATGATGTCATCTGTATTCCATCTTAGAGCCCTGTATCTTGGCAGGATCACGGTATTAAGGATTCATTGAAACACTGTGTACCTGCCTTGTGGTGGATGCTTAGGGAGTGGATTTTAAAGGGATTCCAAGTGTGCTTTGAAGTGCTGCTGGAGTTGAATACAAATTTTATGCAAATTTTAGTCTAGCTGGAATAAAAAAAACATCTGGGTTTCTTATGCCTCTTATGCAAGATGTGATGCATCTGTAATATTACTGGATAGCTTAAAGCAGTCAAGATTTCTTCATGTGACACTTATTATCAAATGTATTCTTGTGTCTCTACAAAATATTTTCTTTCTTTCCTGAAAAACTGTTGTGTTTTCTGTGTGTGTGTGGGTTTTTTGTTTTTTTGTTTTTTTTTGGGTACAGTTCCAGCTGGTTGCAGATCTCTTCCATGATGGTAAAGACTCTGGTCCTCTCTCAGCCACCAGCAAGAGCTCCAAGATCAACGTCCGGCCTGCCAAACCAGTTCCAAAAGGCCACAACCGTGAGCACAGAAAAAGTGTGGGCACCCAGGTGAGGCTTAGTGTCAAGAGGCCAGTTTTAGGTCCATGTTTGTGCTTGACAGTAGATCAACTGACGGTCAACTTATTATGAAGATGAGGTGCTTAACATAATGATGAAATAAAAACTTTCTTTCACAGTTCAGGAACTCTCTACATCTTCTGATGGAAACGCTGAATGCTACCACCCCTCATTATGTGCGCTGCATTAAACCCAATGATTATAAGGAATCCTTTGTGTAAGTTTTATTCATCCATTAGTACTTAGTTTATCTTGCCTATAAATAGAGAGGTATAGCTAATTCATTTAAGCTGCCAGAGAACATTAGAGTCATGCTGGTACAGAGACATTTGATCGACCTCAACTGCACCCTAAGTTTCCTCCAACAATCAGACATCAACGCTCCTCTGAGAATTAGCCGAAAAGGTTATATAAAATATAATTAAACCTGGTTTTCTTTTTTAGAAGTGGCCCCCATCTGCAAAGTACGTGCTGAGTTAACACTTTTGTTAATTATTTTTCCATTAAATGTTTGAGGTGAATGGAAACCTGACATTGACTTGTCTGTTCCAAATACTATAATAAAAAGAAATATGGTACTTGTCAGCTTTTTAATGTGTTACACTATATTCATTTTCAAACAATCATGTTTAATGTATTTATTTGCTTATTTTTCTCGTAAAGTTCACAATTCTGAGAAATGATAGGGTTTTGTTTTGCTTCCTCTTCAAATTCTGAGCACAAAAGCCCCTTCAAGGATGCTAAATTGACAGGGTTTTGTCAGTCACATGCTCTTAAGGTTGTGAACACACAGTCACAGAGCTCTGAGTCAGATAGCTTCCAGTCCCTGAGCGGACTGCAGTCTCCCAATGCCTCTCTCACGGGAGATGTGCTCTATGCTCAAAAGAAAGATCCGGTAGGTCTAGATAACACCCCAAATCTCTCGTGGGGTGACATGCTCACTTTTGTACCCATAAAAAATGTCAAGATCAGATTTTCCTTGTTTAGGATCTTCTTATGTTGGTTTTTGTAAAGATTCCTCACTCTTTGACTGACTCTTTTGACTTATTGCTTTCTGTAGGTTTGATTCTAGAAGAGCTGTTCAGCAACTGCGAGCATGTGGAGTTCTCGAGACTATCCGCATCAGTGCCGCCGGGTATCCCTCCAGGTAACGATCTGCAGATTCTTTTATAGGGCTTCAAGGCAGGGTAGACATGGGGGCTCTTGTCTTATGCTCTCAAGCAAGACATTAGGAAAGAGTTTTGGTGCTTCATATATACATGCATAACCTCATGTTTTCTCACTAATCATTTGAAATGATATAATTATGGAAATCAAACCACTAGTACAAGTTTATTCAATATGTGTTTTTTTCATTTCCTCGTCACATCATGTCACACACATGTCATTTCTTAGGTGGACCTATCCAGATTTCTTCAGCAGATATCGGGTGCTCATGACACGGAAGGACATGACCATTGGCGATAAGAAGCAAGTTTGTAAGAACCTGCTGGAGACCTTAATCAAGGTAAGATTACCGTGGTTAGAAATAGCTTATATGTAAGTTGCATGTGTAGTGCTCACTCTCATCCTGGTATTGTGGTAATACCATGTTTGTCTGGACATTTACCACAGTATTTTTGAAGTACCTTGTACATTTATTACCATGGTATTGCCGTGGATTAAGAAAACAGATGAGCTCAAAACTTCTTCCTATATTAGCAATTAAAATATTTCTTAAATATTTCTAACATACAATCTGATCAAAAGTTTGGGGTCTGTACATTTAAGAAATTAATATGTATTATTCAGCAAGGATGCATTAAATTGATCAAAAGTAAATATATACTTTTATGTAAGTGGCGTTCCGTCCATATAAGCTGCGAATGCTCTGTATACCCAGGCCATTTGAGAGAATAAATTCACGGGATTATTCATATAAACATGATTATAAGTTGATCCCTGGTCATTTGAAATGTAACTTAAAGCTTAAAGAGTTAGGAATAAGTACGTAAAATTATTTATTTGCCAAACGGCAGTAACTTTCTTTAAATCTACCAGTTGCGGTTGCTTCCGGGCGAGCGGATTCTCCACAGCTTTCTCGCCTCTGCTCTGTTGCTATGAGTCGTCAGGATTGATGCGCGTTCTCAGTGATTTGCTGGTCTTCGACAGGTTTAATGCGGTAGGTAAGCTGTCAGCGAAGTGCTCGCCCGAGCAGAAAAATGTGCTGCTGCTGTCAGATCTCGATTGCGAAAAATTACATTGTGTTTGATGCAAAACCAACTCGATTAAATCAAAAGAAAAAACACTGTAACTGTATATTTTTGTACATTTTTGGTCATAGACAATGTATGTTGAAGATATACGTTATTGTCAACGTTATTGCCTTAGCGGTAAATTAAAAAAATGTTTTTATAAAAACGTGGGCTATATAAAATTTTAATAATAAACATCATATTGTTCCCTTTGTTTTGCTTATGTTCGTGTTGCTTACAGTTGAAGTCCTTATCTGGTTTTATTATTGTTTGCAAGGTTGCAATGTTGCTTTGCAATTTGCAATATTTTTAATATTTTTGGGTATTTTGCATGGTCTGTTATTGGAGTAGTGCCGTGTGGGAGTTTTAACTCCTATTCACTGGGAATAAAAAAATCATTTAGCTGATGCAGAGACATATAGACCGGGGGAATCCTCCCATCTCCCCACCCTCTGATCACGTATCATAACGTAACTACGTGTAAATGTTATTTGGTGGTTTTTACTTGGAAAACCAGCTATATTTAACTATGGATAAACCTGAAACGATAGAAGGATTGGAGATGAATTTCATTTACAAATTTCTTATTTGTCATCTGTGTCCTTTTGAGTGTCCTATCCGATTGGGGGGGTCTTATCACTGAGCATACCCGGTTAAAAAAGTCACCGTTCGCCACTGTATTATATATTTACGTTTCAAATAAATGCTGTTCTTTTGAACTTTCTATTCTATTCTATTTCCATCAAAAAATCCAGAAAAAAGTATCACGGTTACCACAAATATGTTAAGCAGCACAACTGTTTTTCAATATTGATAATAAGAAAAAATGTTTCTTGAGCACTGGATCAGCATATTAGAATGATTTCTGTTGGATCGTGTGACACTGAAGACTGGAGTAATGGCTGCTGAAAATTCAGCTTCGCCATCACAAAAATAATTAAAAGGTGTCCTATGAGTGCTCTTTCGATTTCATTTTTTCCTTTCTCTTTGGAGTTTTACAAGTTCTTGGTGCATAAAGAAGACCTGTAAATTTGCAAAGACTAAAGTCTTAAATCCAAAGAGATATTCTTTATAAAAGTTAAGAGTCAGCCACACCTACTTAAAGCGGCTCGTTCTAACACGCCCCAACATTTCTACCTCACTATGTGGAAATATTTGTATAACGCCGCCCAAATGTTCACGTAAAGTAAGAAGGTGTAACTTTTATTCTCGCTTTAGTATTTTTGCCGCTGCCGCCATGTCCTGAAGAAGCTGTGTGTTTCTTTGTGAAAGCGAACTACTTTGTTTGGTCTTCCAAAAAGGACACGACTATCCGCCGTCGTCATGCCTATAGCTATCGTGCTGGTCGCTGAGGAATACCTCACACTTATTGCTTGTGGATCTATGGACATTTATGGAGGACTGTTACTGATCCGGGAGAGTAACGTTAGACTAAATTGCCGGCAGTTCTGACTCACGTAAGTACGTTTTCTTTTAAAGGATTTGTCACTGATGATTCAAACTTGAGTTTTGGGCAGTGTAGAGTAGCGATTGTTGTTTGTCATTTCTCTGCTCACAAATGCAGACAGGGTTTTATGTTTACGCGGCGCGATGCGATGCAACACAACGCGTAAAAAGACGTATAAGTCATTATAATCCGTAATTAAGACCCCACTGGATGCAACAAATGCCTCACTTGTAATGGGCTTTTTGTTTTTGTCTCGTCGCTCTGGCCGGGACACGGAATCAACAGTATGTGAGAGGCGTAACATTTCCGTCTCACGCTTTGAGGTATTCGGCATCACAACGCACTGGATAGCTGGCCAATCAGGAGCACACCGCGCTTTTTCAGACCGATGAGCTTTGTCAAAATCGATGCGTTTCAAGAAGGCGGGGCATAGAGGAGAAACAATAATTTACAGTATGTGGAAAATAAGGTTTTTTTTTTTTTACTTTAAACCGCATAAACACATTTCAATTCACCAAATACACAAAATAATGTTATTATTAGCAACATCATATGACCCCTTTAAAAGATTAAAATGTACATTCAAAATTTAAAAATAATTTTAAAGGTATTTTATGTTGTGATATTTCGTACTATCACTGTTTATTTTTGACCAAATAAATGCAGCCTTGGTGAACTCAAGGGATTTCTTTCAAAAACATTTTAAAAAAATCTTACTGACCCAAGACTTACAGTAGTACATTTATCTCAATAAAGAGGTTTGTGTTTTTTGTTTTTTTTAATACAGTTTGGCATTTTTACACTTTCTGCTTGTCCGAAATAGCATTTTGGACTCTTGGGCAGTGTTCAGCGGTTAAATATGCCGCCTTCAACATGAAAAATATTTTATTAATGTTTATTCAAGGATATTTGTCATGAATAAACCTGTTAAATGTGACTCTTAACTTAATTTCTCCTTCAGGATCCAGATAAGTTCCAGTTTGGAAAGACAAAGATTTTCTTCAGGGCAGGTCAGGTGGCCTATCTGGAGAAGCTCCGAGCTGATAAGTTCCGCTTCGCCTGCATTAAGATCCAGAAGACAGTGCGAGGATGGCTGCAGAGAGTTCGGTACCGCAAGATCCGCAAGTCTGCTATAACTCTGCAGAGATATGGCCGGGGTTACTTGGCACGCAGGTGAATGTTTGAGTTGACTGTTCTTAGACTGAACTTCACTGGCATGTTTGTCGCTCTACTTACAGCTCTTGTTCTCCCATTCTCTCTCAGATATGCAGAGATGCTTCGTCTGACCCGAGCAGCACTTATTTGTCAGAAGCAGTACCGGATGGTACGAGTTCGACAGGAGTATTTGAGGATCCGGCGGGCTGTGATCACCATTCAGGCATTTGCCCGGGGCATGTTCATACGCAGGTTATATCAGGAGGTACTGCACTGCGCTTTATCTTTTGTTTCACTCTCTTCAAGCTATGTTTCTTTAAAGCACAGTTTTAAGCTGCATTTTCTGCATTTTCAGTTCTTGCTCCATCACAAAGCCATGATTATACAGAAGACCGTCCGTGGTTGGCTCGTGAGAAAGAAGTATCTTCATGCTCGAAATGCTGCCATTGTCATCCAGTGTTTCTACCGCCGCGTACGTGCCAAGCGCCAGCTCAAACAGCTTAAGATAGCGGCTCGTTCGGCCGAACACTTTAAAAATCTCAATGTCGGAATGGAGAACAAGATCGTGCAGCTCCAGAAGAAGATGGATAACCAGGTACAGGAAGATAATATAATGCATAAATGTTTGCAGAATCACCAAAACCAACTGACATGATGTTGAGTTGTTATCTCTTTTCTTTACAGTCAAAAGAGCATAAAACTCAGAACGAGCAGCTGAATGTTACTAACACTGCTCTGGGATCAGAGGTCACTAAGCTCCAGAAAGAACTGGAGACTCTCCGCATTCGGCAGACTGCTGGCACTCAGGTGACATCACTGCAGGAAGAGCTTGAGAAGTTGAGGGTGGAGCTTCAGGAAGCCCACGCCCAGAGGAAGCAGATAGAGGAGGAGTTCAGCAACGAGAAACAAGGACTCGAACAGGTGAGAAAGGATGCTCAGATAACTAGTCGATGTTTGTTGATGTTCTTTGTCTCAAGACTTGTTTTCGTATTTCTGCTTCATTTAAGTTGTCTGAGGGTAAATAGTTGAATGTTACAAAAACAGATCAGTGCATTTAGCTTTTCAGTTTCCACAGAAAAAATGACACTCTTATCTCTCATAACAGGGCAGCTGTTACATAACTAATGTCTGTCATGCACAAGCAAAGTTAATAATGCATGGAAATTGTTTAAGAGGATTGACCAGCTCACAAAAGGTCTCTTGAAATGGAATAATCAGCTAGTTTGTCTTTAATGTGATCATCTTCCTCATGTTTTGATGGTAAGAGTTAAAAATAATAAATGTAAATTATAGTAATGACTTAAAATATATTCACTGCACTATTTACACAACGTAAATAGTGTTTAAGTTTATTCTCTTATTTTTCTAGTTTTTTTTGTAATAGAAACATATAATAAATATATATGTTTATATATACATACACTACCATTCAAACGTTTTGAGATCGTAAGATTTTTTTTATGTTTTTGAAAGTCTCTTATTTTCACCAAGGCTGTATTTATTTAATCAAAACTACAGTAAAACATACATATTGTAAATATTATACAATTAAATAACTTTCTATTTGAATAATTAAAATGTAATTTTAAATTTTATACTCAAGAAACACTTATTATTATCAGTGTTTAAAAGAGTTGTGCTGCTAAGAATTTTATGAAAACTGTAACTTTTGATCAGTTTAATGCATTCTTAATGAATAAAGTATTAATTTCTTTGAAAATAATCTAATTGACCCCAAATTTTTGAACGGTAAGGTGTATATATATGCACAAAAAGGGACTAGGGATGTTCTGAGCCGATCTCAAGGACGGGGGCCAAAAAAGCCTTTTTTTTTTTTTGTAATGCTCTCCTCAGCCCAATCTTTATTTTACGTCAGTTGTCATGCCGGTGTTGTTTCCCCATTTCGACCCCCTTCCAACCTTAATATAGCCCCCCCACAGCCCCCCAAAAACCACAAACCCCCTCACCACCCCCCCACCTAGCATATTTAAAAAAAAAAAAAAAAAAACAAAAAAAAAACAAACAAAAAAAAAAAATCGCTACCTGATTGCCCTAATCCTAACCCCTCCCCCACAACCTACTACCTAATCCAACCGATGCTAGGGGGGCAGTAATCTGGCGGGGGTCAGAATTGGGCACAACACCGGTGTTGTGCAGCAGGAGGCGGTATGTTGGCAACCGCCTTTAAAAGGAAAAGAAGACGCTTAAATGTGTGACGTGCGAGAAACTGTGAGGTCTGTTCTAGCACATCATACACATTTGAGATTGCGTGTTCAGTGTATTTGATGCACACTTTTGTAATGATCACTTATTAATTTATCATTTACTTTTATCTACTGTCAGACTTGATTCAGACTTGAATGACAGACTAGCACTTTGACACCGCGAACTACATGATTTCTAACCTTATCTCCACTTTGTTGCAATTATTCTGCTTATTGTACATATAAAATACAAGAGGTTTATATCAGTAGTCCCATATTCATAATTGTGGCATGCATGCAGTGTGTGCATATAAACACAAAATCAAGGACACTGATCGGGACATCCCTAAAAGGGACATATCAAATAATAAGACGGTTTGAAATAATTATTCATTTTATTTTAATTCAGATTTTCACTCAAATTGTTATGCTGATAATATAATTGAATATATTTAATATTAAATAAGAAAAATACAAAATATTAAATCAAATCTCAAACTTGTGGACCCCACTGTATATAATCTGAACTGGCTTTCTTACAGTTAAAGTTGCTCGCTTTTCTGATGGTTTGAGTCGAAAGTGTGGTGTGACTTTTCCTTCCTTTTGCAGAGGGTGGAGGAGCTGGAGAAAGAGAACACGCTCTTGAAGGAGGAGAAAGAAGAGGTGAACCGCAAAATCCAGAACCCCACTCAGGGTGAGTTTCATGCTTCAGAGTCACATGCACACTCAGAGCATTTGGAGGAAGGAGTATGAGGAAAGGATGTGTGGCTTGCCTGGAGGGCTGGGCTGGTTTTGTTTGACGCACAAGAGGGTCTGTGTGCAGAAGTGGGATGAGAGAGACAGAAACTGCATTGGATTTCAGTGGAGGAATGTGAAACTGCTTCTTTACCTGCACAACTAAAAGCTGACCATTGTATCAAGCTGGTTCACATGCGAGAATGCTATTTGAAACCCAAGGTTTGGTCTCAATACGCTTTCTATTTGTTAAATGTCGCTTTAGCGAGTTTGTTCTGTGCTTATTTTCCTCAGTGCTGTTCTGCTGTCAAGGCTGTTTAAGTTGTTTTAAAACGCTATTCAAAGGACTGTTATAAATGGAGTGATTGTTTTGACAAATGACAACTTTTATCAGTTTTTGTTAACAGTGTCTTTGGTAGGAAACAGATTTTTTTCTTTTCTGGTCTTTATTTCGGGGCAATCTAAACTGTCTGATATTTTACTAAGTGTAAAGGTGACCCTCACATCATTCCAAATGACTTCCTTTTCATTTGCTGACCACAAAAAAAACTTTTTGTCCATACAGTGTAAGTCTATGGAGTCCAGTCAGAGTTGTTTTGGACCCCATTGATTTTGTATTGTATTGACAAAAACAGTTCTTCAGAATACCTTCTATTGTGTTTCACACAAAATAAAATAAGTCACAGGTTTGAAATGACATGAGGGTGAGTAAATGGTGACTGGATTTTCGTTTTTGGGTGAACTATCCATTTAAAGAAAAGTCTTGTGCAATTCAAGTGAATAGGACAGTTAATGCTGGAGGCACAATCAAGCTTGCATGTGGTATTGATAAATCAGATCAAATTCATTATAACCAACCCTTTTAACATATGAAATACCCTTTTGTTTTGTAATTTCTGTAACAGTTAAATAAAACAAAAATAAATTGAAGGAAAATTTACAAAAAAATGCTTCATCAAACTATCAGGCCATACATCTGATAGCACTTTCAGAATCTGTTCAAAGGATGTGATTAGAGGTTTTCACACAGTACATACAACTTTGAGTACAGTGGAGTAGAGTTTGCTTTAAGTCAACAATGATGTTTCGATTATAATATGCATTGTGAATGCAGAGTACAAGAGAAGGTGCTTATTTTATTTCTATTGAGATAACAGAATCAAGAACATATTGTAACCTACACATAGATGTTCAAAGGTCTTCCATCAGAGTAATAAAGATCTTTTATTGCTCGATAAAATATCAATCAAGCCGAAGATCAATAAAAGATTGTTAGAAGTGTTATCATCACTGTCACATTGCATAATATTCAAGTGGACTCGGCAACACAAAACCTGTAGTGTGAATGTAAAATAAACTGAGACCTCACAACTAAAATGGATCAAAAGAGGTTTCAGTTTTTCATACCTTTAGATACTGAATGAAAAGCCCTAATTAGAGCTAGATTATGAGAAAGATATGTTTTTCACACACATGATACCGAAATATTCAGCTTGTGAAAGTTGATACAGGTGAATGGGAGCAGCATGTCATCTGGTTCATTGCTTTATTCCTGTGTGTGAATGCCTTTTTGTCTCTCAGGTCAGGGCAGCGATGCGTCTCCGAAAGAGACCCGTCTGCAAGTTGAACTGGGTGAGGAGAGACAACGATATCAGAACCTGGTGAAAGAATATTCCAGACTGGAGCAGAGATACGAAAATCTGCAGGAGGACTTGTCCTCCATGAAGGTAACGCTTTGACAATAAGTCTGAAATTCTGGAATTTGCTTCTTCTTTTTTTTGGGGGTGTTTTTAATGTCTGTATGGTTTTCCACATTCTAGTTCCATCCTGGCCACCGGAGGAACCCCTCTAACCAGAGCAGTCTGGGCTCGGACTCCAACTACACTTCCATCAGTATTTCCGAGGTGGGAGACACTGATGACACCATCCAGCAGGTGGAGGTAAAGTTATTTCACTGAATCTGCCAACAAACACCAGCAGACTTTGAAAAGGGTATAAAGGCACTTCAGAATGAGCATTAATGTGGTTTGTCTCCCTGCAGGAGATGGGCATAGAGAAGGCTGCCATGGACCTCAGCGTTTTTATGAAGTTACAGAAGCGTGTACGAGAGCTGGAGCAGGAAAGAAAGAGCCTGCAGACCAATCTAGAGAAAGTAGAGGAACTGAGCAAACGCAAGGCATGTTTATTTGTCATGTCTTCTCTGCTTTCATACATTTCTCACAGTTGCCACAAAACAAAAGAAAACAAAAAATAGAAATTACAAAATGTTTAACAAAACAAAAAAACAAAATTTTTAAAAATAAAACCATAAATATATCAAACAAAAACGATTTTAAAATGAAAGTAAAAATAAAATGAAATACAAAATAATTATCTATAATTATCTCTCTATATTAGCAATATATTTTAAGACATTTAAAAATTCAGTCTCAAGCTGTGACGTAAACTAAAGTCTATTGGCCTTAACTTGAAATATGACAACAAAGGAAAGAAAACTGACTGTTTAATCATTTGATAGGGTGAATGTATGTGTTAATACAAATTATCTTAAATAATGAAGCTTTGTTGATCGTTATGTGTTGATACTTTTCTTTTTATGCCCTCATTATGTTTGTAGAAACAGAAGTTAACCTGAATGACTGCTAAACATTTCCCACTTTTTGGACATTGGTTACAACATAATAAACACCAGTTATCTTTTCTGATGGTCCCTCATCTGGACTTGCAACAGCATGGTCCTCTGCTTTATCAGTCAGCTTATGTTTAAATTTTTTTTTTCATTCATTCTTTTATCTTATAGGGAAATGAGCCCAAGAGCTCCACGTCAGAGGAGGATATAAATGCAGACCTGGCCTACAACAGTCTGAAGGTAAGAGTCAGACCAGTTCAGTGTAATGGTCATGCCGCTCTGCCTCCAGTCAAATGTCTGTCTTGGTGCTCATTGATTTGTTCTGCACTGGGGCCGCTCTGCTGCTGCTGCTGGTTGTCCTGCCTGTTAAACTCTGGGTGAGTGGAATGATGCAGAAATGTAAGACCAGGGCATTTTTAGAGAATTGAACTATGGCAGAAAGGCACATGGCAGGAATGGCAGGAAGGCTTTTATTATTGCTAATCTGTTTGCATAAATCAACTCCATTCTTCATTTTGTTAATTAAACACTTTAACTTTCTAACAAATATTGAAAAGTGGCTTTGTATAGACATTGAATTTGATACAAATGAAAAGCAAGGCTGTGTGGAATAGAGTGATGTTCAATAGGATATACAGTTTTAAGATCAAGTTGATTTCTTAATAGTTCTCCCTTTTGATCTGATATTGAGAAGTCAATCAACACACACAGAAGCAGAGACAGGAAAGCGATCAAAATTATTTTTTCAGTGCTCTGTCTAACTTTGTCTGCACAGAAATATTATAATAAGCAATGAAAAGCTATTTATTAAGCTAAAGCAATTAAATATTTCTGCTTCTCAACATTGTCTTGTGACCTTAAAGACTTTGAAACAAGTTCTTATGTCTGAATTTTCTCACTCTCTAATAGGGCTGTCAAAAAAATTTTGAATTCCGAATATTCGTCGAACTTAAAATAAAAATTCACATTCGAATGCAAAACCGTTGCATTCGAATTTTAGGTGTGCGTTAAGCAGGCAGCCTTATCAGTGGCGCACAAGATGCGATGACGATGTAAGTGTCATTGCATTTTTGAATGTTTTTGTTAGCCTATCCAGCTGAAGCCACTAGATGCGGTGCTGCTACATTCGTGCGTTGTTAATTACAAATATTGTGGGAAAAGAGAACATCAATGCAGAGATCTTGTTTACGTCAAAACTGAAACCAAGCCGTTCACACAGATTGCATATTTCGCGTATTTTCTAGAGGGACACCTATCACCGTTGCACTCACATCTCGCACAAAAGAGCCACATGTTTAGAAAGCCATGTAAAATTAATAGAAGTTCAACTCTGAAAAAACATCTCGAGACTTTATGGCGTCTCAAGTTTTTAAATGAAGAATATACTCTGTGTGATTGGCTTTCGCCCTTTTGTATTAAACTATGAATGCATGATGCTGTTTTGTTTATAAGTTGTTTAAGCAACATTTTAATTATTAAAAAAAAAAAAAAAAAAAAATAATGGGTTATAAACATATTTTAAACATTATGCACTTTTTTCACTGATAGTCATGTTATCCATTGAATAAACATGCATTAGTAATATTTAGCTCGATGCGCCCTCTTGTGGCCTCAGAAGCCAAAAGCTTTTCTTCACCCTAAATGAAATTATGCATTTTAAATTCGAATAAAATTCGAAATTTGATAATAGTTAATACAAAATTCGAATTTAGTTTTCAGGTCATTTGACAGCCCTACTCTCTATTTTGCGTTGAAAATGATATAGCAGAAAAAACTCAGATTAAATGGCAAACAACAAATCAAATGAAAAGTATTCCAACGGTAAAAAATAATGAATTTAATCTTAACATGCTAATGCAATATATTTACTCATCATTTCAAATACATACATTCATTACTAAATTTTCATATGCATTTTACTTTTTCATTTGATAACTTTTTTGCAAAATTATGTATATATACAGTATATATATATATAATAGATATATCATATATATATTATATATATAATAATATCTAATCGTCAAAAAATAAATTATATACTTATATATAATTTTGATTGAAATAACTATAGAAGCTAGATTTTCTATTATTATTCTTTTAATTGAAATTGAAATTCTGAATATAATAATACATTATAAATTCTACATAAATAGATCTACAACAATCTTGGTCTAGTCTTGCACACAGGCAGATGGCTAATAATAAATCAAATTTAATCCTTTGTGTCCTAAAGTTGTTGTTTTTTTGTCAGATCTAATTTTTTCCATCATGCGATTGTGATCTTCCTCGGACACCTCACAAGCCCTTAACACTTTAATATCAGCAATCAGTCATTTATCTGAGTACGAGGGCGTGTTGAAACCCCAACGGCAGGCTCGGTTTAACAGCTTTGACCAGAGAACAAAGTACAAGAATGAAGAAACCAGAGCCAAAAGTTGACCTGCTGGCTGTGCAGCTGAATGTGGAGCTCAAGGCAGTAGAATTGCATAACTGATTTGTTTGTTTTCTTAAAGCGCCCCAACATTGCACGTTGAGCTTATATAATAATTGCTGATGGTTCTTGTTCTGTAGTGATCAAACGCTCTGTGTCTGATCAAAGCTTTAGCTATGGGTGTTAGATTTCCTTGGATAAAATTACTGCAGTTACTGCAGTCAGCATTGCTTGTTTTTTGTGAGTCCCTCTCTTTCTGTTTCAAAGTTTCTTTCTCTCACATAAACAAACATTCGTTCAGGCTTATTTACAACTTTTTGCCTCCAGTCACTTTTGATGGCTTTTAATAAAAATCAATCCTTTAAGTGTTACAAAATACAGACAATTTACTCTCTTTCAGACTGTGTTCATAAAATGTGTTCTGTTTACAGCGGCAAGAGCTCGAGACTGAGAATAAGAAGTTGAAGAATGACCTGAACGAGTTGAGGAAAGCGGTGGCCGACAGGGCCTCTGAGAACAACTCATCCAATGAACTTCAAGAGGGCTACAACCTGCTGCTGAATCAGCTCAAAGCGGCCAATGAAGAGCTGGATGTGCGCAAGGAGGAGGTCCTCATGCTCAAGACCCAAATCGTGAACTCCACGAGGCAGTCAGAGAACATAAACCACATTGTGAGTCTGAAAACATCACCACCCCTCAGTCGACATTTTATAAATTTGACCTTTGTGGGCTTCTGATCCAGTTTTTTTTTTACAGCTGTTGTCTTACCAAATGAAGCTATTGTAGTATGTCATCAGACTTTCTAATCCATTAACATCCCATCAGGCTTCAATGGAGGTGCCTTGAATGGAAAGCTTCTTTATCTTTTATAAAAGCAATCAGACATGGAGACATTGCATGGGATAAGATGGGATATAATGGGCTTTGATGGAGCTCAGAGTAATTTAAGTTCAGGGAAAGTTCAGCGTAATAACGATGGTGTGTCTGAGCTTTACAAAACCTGCACTGCTAGTGAAAATGGTTTACTTGCCTGTCTGAATCTGCTGAGTTTGGCAAATCATTCAGCATTGGTTATGCACGAAAAGAAAGCTCTTTTTCTCGTACTTGGCATTATATTTGTGACCCTGGACCACAAAACCAGTCTTAAGTCGCTGGGGTATATTTGTAGCAATAGCCAAAAATACATTGTATGGGTCAAAATTATAGATTTTTTTTTTATGCCAAAAATCATTAGGATATTAAGTAAAGATCATGGTCCATGAAGATATTTTGTAAATTTCCTACCGTAAATATATCAAAACTTCAGTTTTGATTAGTAATATGCATTGCCAAGAACTTCATTTGCACAACTTTAAAGGAGATTTTCTCAATATTTTCAATTTTTTGCTCCCTCAGATTCCAGATTTTCAAATAGTTGTATCACGGATGATGTATAAATCTCAGATGATGTATAAATCTGACTTTCTAAAAATTGACCCTTATGACTGGTTTTGTGGTTCAGGGTCACATTTGTATAACTTTTATGAGTAGCTGAAATGGAGTGTCCATAAGACAAAAAACTATTTTCTTGAAGAATGCTTCAATACATAAAAATATCTGTAAACATACATTTGTTGTTTGCTATTGATATATTTGTTTCATTCAAACAGGATTCCAATGATGTATCAGAATGGACCAACAACAAGAAGCCTGTGGACGCGGTGGACACTGTTGATGCACCTGATTTAAAGAAGTAAGTCCAATCTACTATAGCCTAAGCCTATAATGAAAGGCTTTCATCAGCTCTCCTCCGCGTGTTTATTTGTCTTTTTTAATGAAGATTGAATCCAGTGGTATTGACTGTTCATTTGAGTTCAGAGCAGCTCTCTGATTCAGCTCTTCATGCCCTGTCTACTTTCATTTACAGCAGTATATCTCTGTTTTCTGACCCACATTACTGGAGATCTAATCACTTCTCATAAATTAGCATAGTGCTGCCTCAAACAAGCATTCATAGTCTCAAAGCTCATATTTTAAAATGTATCTGCAATATTTCTATCAAATTTATAGACCACCACCACTGGCTCATGGCGAGTTGGAGACAATTTACTGGCCATGCATATTTTTATGCCATGAAACTTTATTTTGCATTCATACAATTTCAAAATTTGTATTCAAAAATAGTTCCTTTTATATTTTTATATTCTGTTGCACTACAGTGTCATGTCTAATGATCTAAAACAAAGATGAGCTTTAAAGATAACAGAGAACATATTTAGTGACGACAGTGATTTTTTATTTCTTGGTAGAAATTGAGTTATAAATTGGAAAAAATTGACTTTTTTTATACTTTCCACTAACTTAGGAACCACACACAGGATTGTGGGATATTATAGACAGCAAATGATACTTCTAAAACCATCTAGATGAAGGGTTTTGCAGATTTTAGGTGCAGCCATGGAGTTTTAGTGAATTAAAACATTGCTACTTCTTAAAGGTAAATTTTAACTAAAAGGTAAATGGTGATTTAAATCACGTCACAACAGTTTGGGGGCACTAAGATATTTTTTTTTAGATTAATACTTTTATTCAGCAAGTATTCATTAAACGGATCAAACGTGACAGTTAAGACTTTTATAACGCTAACAGGAAATTTATATTTTAAAAAAAACAGTCTCCAAACTTTTAAACGGTAGATCAACGAGGGTCAGTCTACCGTTCTCACAGTTTGATTTAAACTATATTTTATATTGCAATTCCAATAAAGTTGCTGACCAGCTGGCAAGTACATTTTTTGTAAACTCGCAAAAGCTACTTTTGCCCCCTTTTGGCACTTACTGAGTGTTTATTTTGGACTCTAAATAGTGTATTAAAAAGGTGCCACAGTACTGTCTATTTAAATTGTCATCTCTGGCTTTTTATCTTTTTACCTCTGGCCAGTGCACTTTTCAGTCTGAACCTTCATACTGTTCTATATCCATCCAGGCTGTTCTGAATTCAGGACACTTTCTCTCTGTCACATTTGTAAAGTGGTCTTTTGAAACCGAGAGTGGCAGATGTTAGATGAGGTACTCATTAACTGTGAAAGAATACATTTTCGTACTCTGTGGTCTCAGGACTGAGCACTTTAAACAGCAGCTGATTTCTCATGCATGCGTTTTTCCTCCTTTCTCTATTTCTCATTTCCTTTGAGTGCCACATCTCCTTACAGACATTGCTTGGGCAGGCAGCTCACCTAAAAAAAACTGAAACATTATATCCCCAAGAAATAGCCAAAGTCATAGCAGCTACATGACCTCTTTACTTGAAGATAACATGGATGAAATGGAGATGGGTAATTCAGATGTGCCCTCATGCTCAAACTGATGTCTACACAGACTAATCTAACCTGCCATGCCTTGCTTTGCTTCACTAACTGGCCCTACCATCTTGTCATTCTTCTCTTTTGCTTTCTCTCCTGTCTGTCTGCTGCCGCTTCTCTGTCTCTTTGGCTCTCCGTTACTCGGATGCCAGTAAAGCACAAGACTGGGGTTATTTGAATGAAGATGGGGAGCTTGGCCTGGCCTACCAGGGTCTAAAGCAAGTTGCCAGGTTGTGCTTTAAATTTCTTGGATTTCCCTCCAGGTTTAACTCTCGGTTTCGATTTCGAGGCCTCTGTTTTTGTTTTTCAATCAGTAAAGGACCATCGGGCATATATTGACTCTTGTCATTTTGAGAAGTGTTTTGAGGACTAACTGAAGTATATAGACAGTTTACACTCACTTATACTATAGTGTGGCATGTTTGGATGTGTTCAGGCTGCTGGAGGCCCAGCTTCAGACGAAGTCTCGACAGCACAAGGATGAGTTAGAGGCTCTCCACACGCAAATCGAACTGCTGAAGGACAGTCTGGAGAAGAAGCAGGAAATGCTGGACCACTTTTCTACACTTTCTCCTGAAGCTCTGGTGGAGTTCAGCGTGCAGCAGGAGATCACGCGCCTCACCAATGAAAACCTAGTGAGACCTTATCTTAAGTATAATTTTTGTAATCAGTATTATTGTCTTATTTATTATTAGTATTTTATTTATAATTTAAAAATGTCCTTTAAACAAGATCAATAGTATTTTCAGAGAATTGATTTTGAATGAAGAATGTTTTTTCTTACCTTATTGGCTAATTGTTTGTGTTGCTTTAAGCATAAATCTCTTAATTATGTTAGATTTATGGTAAAACAAATAAACTTGCCATTGGGATAAGAAAAATAAAACAAGCAATCTCAAAAAAAAAAAAATGTTTGTAGTCAGTTTTGCTAAAACATATCTTGTTGTAAGAATATTTACATATTTTGACTTGAAAACAAAACAATTATTTTTCAATGAGCCTTCAAACTATTAGCCATTGGTTCAAAAAGAGCTGTAAAGTATCATTATACCCAACACACAATATTGACATTCTCACTCAAGTTGATGATTGTTCTCTAGGATCTAAAGGAACTTGTCGAGAAGTTGGAGAAGAATGAGAAGAAGCTGAAGAAGCAGTTGAGGATCTATATGAAAAAAGTGCAAGAGCTGGAAGGTTATACATCTGCCTATCATCTGTGTATTGAATGTTTTCTCGTGGTACCGCTATTTTCTGATGTGCTGTTGTTCTTCATACAGTGTCTCAGGCCACTAGGAGCAGCAGACCAGAGCTGACTCGTCAGGTCACTGTACAGAGGAAAGACAAGGACTTTGAAGGCATGCTGGAGTACTACAAAGAAGATGAGGCTTTATTGGTCAAGTCATTAATTACAGGTATGTGTGGTTACATGCAGGCATGTTTTAATGTGGAGGTCCTGTAGCTGTGATAAACACACAGGTCTTGTCTTTAGATATGAAGCCCAATGTGTTGTCCGCCACTGTCCCCTGCCTTCCTGCCTACATCCTCTTCATGTGTATCCGTCATGCTGACTACATCAACGACGACCAGAAAGTTCATTCACTCCTTACCACAACCATCAATGCCATCAAAAAGGTCCTGAAGGTGTGTATACTGTATGTAATCACATCAACACACTCCCAGAATTCAAACCAGCTACACTACTCAGGCGTTTGGTTTTTTTAAAGATAAATTAATACTTTTATTCAGCAATGATGTATTAAATTGATTAAAAGTTTCAATAAAGGCGTTTATAATGTTTCTAAAATGTTCTATTAACATAAATGCTTTTCAGCAAATAATCCTGGAAAATACGTATTATGGTTTCCACCACATTATTAAGCAGCACAACTGTTTTTCAACATTGATAATAATAAAGAAAAGTTTTTTGAGCACCAAATCAGCGTATTACAATGATTTCTGACAGATTATGTGAAACTGAAGACTGGAGTAATTTCTGCTGAAAATTCAGCTTTGCCATTACAGGAAAAAATGACATCAGAATCAGAATATATAAATATTATATGTTAGAATATATAAAATAGAAAACAGTATTTTAATTAAAATAATATTCCATCATTCCTGTTTTTTTTATTTTTTATCTTCTCTCCAGAGAAACAGCGATGACTTTGAGATGACCTCCTTCTGGCTGGCAAATACCAGTCGACTTCTGCATTGTCTGAAGCAGTACAGCGGGGATGAGGTGAGATTTTACTGTGGCTATTTTATCTTGTCCAGTGATGATTTCAGCTGCAAATATAAGAGTCAGTTCCATGTACTGTATTTTAACATATTAAGTACAGATAATCCATGAAAAGTGTGGTTTTAAGCCTCTGGTGACCCCGTCTAGATCACTGGTATGATTTGGCTGTTGCTTCCTGTCATAGGCGTTTATGATGCAGAACATTGCCAAGCAGAACGAGCACTGCCTGAAGAACTTTGACCTGGCTGAGTATCGGCAGGTTCTGAGTGACCTTTCCATCCAGATCTATCAGCAGCTCGTCAGAATAGCGGAAGGCATCATGCAACCCATGATTGGTGGGTACAAAGAGACACCGGACCAATATAAACTCTAATAATGGAATTGTTTGCAATATTTCATAATGAATGCATGTTTTTTGTATTTGATTTTGGCAGTTTCTGCCATGCTTGAGAGCGAGAGCATCCCCAGCCTGGCCGGAGTGAAGCCCATGGGCTACAGGAACCGCTCCTCTAGTTTGGACTGTGAGAGTGGAGGTCCAGCGGGCTACACACTGCAGGCCCTGGTCAAGCAGCTGGGACAGTTTTACACCATCATGGCGGACCACGGCCTGGACCCTGAGATCAGCCAGCAGGTGGTTCGCCAGCTCTTCTACTCCATCAATGCAGTGACCCTGAACAACCTGCTGCTGCGCAAAGATGTCTGTTCTTGGAGTACCGGCATGCAGCTCAGGTACACATTTGATGCTCTCAGGCAAATCCGTGGCTGTGTTATATCTTCAGAAATGTCTGATGAATTTAATGGCCGTCTCATTGGTGTCGTTTCAGATACAACATCAGTCAGTTGGAGGAATGGCTGAGAGGAAAGAATCTGCACCAGAGTGGAGCCGTAGCCACCATGGAACCTGTTATCCAGGCCGCCCAGCTGCTGCAGGTGAAGAAGAAGACCTCCCAAGATGCTGAGGCCATTTGCTCGCTCTGTACCGCCCTCAGCTTACAGCAGGTAGACATTTGCCATTCATTCTTTCTTTATTCATTATTTTTTATTTTCATTGACTTTTCATTGACTTAATCATGCTATTCTACTTCACCTCAGATTGTGAAGATCCTCAACTTGTACACGCCACTCAATGAGTTTGAGGAACGAGTGACTGTGTCTTTCATAAGAGACATACAGGTAAACTACATACATACACACTATGGACATACACTTGCTAGGGTGTACCAAAATTTGAGTAGTCCGTACCAAAATCAGTAAAACTCTTTTACCACAACAAAAATTATATTCTGCTGAACACACTCATACCTAAAAAGTTTAATATGAACTGATTCAGTATATAATTAATAAGTAATTTCATTTATTTAATAGATATATTATAGATTCATATTATACACCACTGTTCAAAAGTTTGTGGTCAGCAAGATTTTTTAATGTTTTTGAAAGAACTCTCTTATGTTCACCAAGGCTGCATTAATTTGATCATTGGGAAATATTATTAGTTTAAATAACCGTTTGAATATATTTTCAAATGTAATTTATTTCTGTGATGCCAAGCCTGAATTTTCAGCATCCATTACTCCAATCTTCAGTGTCACATGATCCTTCAGAAATCATTCTAATATGCTGATTTGCTGCTCAATAAACAGTTTTTTTATTGTTATCAATGTTGAAAACAGTTTGTGCTGCTTAATATTTTTGTGAAAACTTTTCAGGATTCTTTAAATAAAAAGTTCAGCATTTATTGAATAGACAGAACAGCATTATTTCTTTACTGTCATTTTTGATTAATTTAATGCACTCTTGCTGAATAAAAATATTAATTATTATTAATAATAATGATAATATAATTTTTTTTTTTTTTATTATTATTATTATTATATTATATTGTTATAAAGTTATTATTGTCGTGTTACTGAAAAATCAGTATTTTCTGCAGTGTTTGATGGCTTCTACATGAGCATGTCCAATAAATACTCTCATTTCCTTTCACAGAATCGCCTCCAAGATCGTATAGAAAACAACCAACTACTGGTAGACACTAAGTACACCTTCCCTGTGCTCTTCCCCTACACTCCATCAGTGCTCAGTCTGGAAAGCATACACATCCCTGCCTCCCTCAGCCTGGACTTCCTCACACGGGTCTGACATCTCAGTCTCTCGGTCTCACTCTGAGCTCTACCTGCAGCGGGCCCTTCGCAGATCTGTTAACCCACATACTAACACCACCATACGTATGGGATTTATAGTATCCACATTTAACAAGACGGACAATCTCCCTGACTGACTAACTGTGGTGTTGAGACACGCTTTCAATAAGGGGGATACGAAGTCTAAATGATGCAGGTGTAAATAAGCTTTGACTTTTCTTCTATAACATTCAACCAGTTCTCTCTAGGCTCCCATTTAATACAATCAAGGCTATTGTTATAGAAAGTTAAAACACTATATTTGGATTGGGATGTGTTTGTCTGTGACTAATTCTTATGATTAAATAAGTTTAATCTAAATTAAATAAAAGGGTTTTGGGCTACTGACATGAAACACTAATGTGAGATGTATGTGTCTGTACTCATGTATCTGTATTAGTATGCACTGATTTCTTTGTGTTTGTAATGGAAAAGTGTCTTATTTCCCTTGCTTGTGCTGGAGCACGGTTTCATCTCAGAAACGTGGGCTCTCACTGAAGCAACATCACCATCTCCATTTTTTTTTTTCGAAGAGAACTTTTAAAATCGGCTGCCAAGATTCATTCTCGCAACCTCTAGCAAAAAGAAGCAGGAGATCTCTGCATTGCAGTTGCTCTTGCCTGTGACCAATCTGGATTGGACTCTCTGAACAGGGTCTTTTTACGCTTTTTTTTCTCCCCACGTGTTGAAGAAACGGATGCGGAGACTTGGGACCCTGAATGACAGGGCCAGCAAATGTGGCAGATCGTGAAAGTGACCATGACCAGTTGAAGGATGTGGAGCGATGAGGATGATGAAGGAAGTTTGACCTGGGATATTTCATATTCTGTCGAAATAAATAATCCTGTGATTGTTGGTGGAATCTAGAATGTGCTGGAAGGCATGTGCAAGTACTGTATAATGAAGAAATGTATCTTAAGAGGCGTCCTATACACTGAGATGAGTTTTATGGTGTACAGAAAAGACATTCTCAAAACTACCAGGTTACTATTTAATGAAGGCAAGCAATTATCAGAATTAAATTTATACTTTTGCACAGCTTTGTAAATGGTTACGTGCAATCAAATAGCAATAACTACGCACTGTTTACTTAAAGTACAATTTTATACAATCTCAACAATTTCCCCCTCATTTTGTATGTTGCCAACAGACTGGGCTGTTCTGCTAGAATAGTGCATCATGTCAATTCAGGATACTCTATTTTGTTTCAAAGAGGTAATTCTAATCTTTTAGTTTTAGGTTTCAAAATGTATACTAAACTGTAAAATTCTCATGTATTGCACTTTCTGGATTGAAATAGTTCTTTCAATGCCAATAAAGTAAAAACTGTCAATTTTCATAGTTATATTCTTGTATACGTGACGTGACATGTGGCCAAGTATGGTGACTCATACTCGGAATTAGTGCTCTGCATTTACCCATCCAAAGTGCACACACACACAGCAGTGAACACACACACACCCGGAGCAGTATATTGTATATTTTTTTACTATTCCTTTTACATTGACCATAATGACTTTTCATGCCACAGTCCCTTGGTTTTTATGTTTTAAGGATTGTTTTTATTTTTTACTGCCCTCTACCGACCATATTTGTAACCTCTTATCTAGAGTTGCGTCAGAGCAGGGTCTTTGTCTTATTGCTTTTAAACTCCTGATACATCCGAGTTAGAAATTATGTATATATTTCATATATAATTTCTTTTTTTTCAGTGACACTCAAACAGTAAGTAGGATTTTGCACACTCGCACATTTTTACATGCTATTTGTAGCATGAAGTACACTTTTTAAAGCAGATCACACCACCACTGTCACACAGTTTGTTCAAGCTTTCACATTCCTTAATTATAACTTCGATAAAATACGCACATGAACACATCATTTATACCATAAGTTACAGTTAATAATACTAAATGAAGTCTTGTGATTAAAGATCATGGCTAAGGGATGTTGTTAGTTACAAGCAGCAGGGTCTACCTTATTACTTTTATAACAATAGTATTATTTTTTACTTCAATAGCTGTATTATTGACATTATTTTGTTCCTTAAAAATCTGAGTAGCTCTGTCCCCGCACTCCTGGATCTCATTGAAACTTTTGGAAAAATATCTGGATATGAAGTTAATCACTCCAAATCATCTATAATGTTACTTAATGAATCAGAGAGGAAAAATAACCAAGATTTTGCTTCTATCTTCAATTCAACAGATAATTTTACATATCTGGGTATAAAAATTGTTCATTTACATTGTCATTTAGCAGACGCTTTTATCCAAAGCGACTTACAATAAAAGCAGTCAAAACTAACAAAAGAGCAACAATATATAAGTGCAAATGACAAGTTTCGATTAGCTTAACGCAGTAAACAAGTAGCATGTGTATATAGATATATATATATATATATATATAGACACAGTATCTCACAGAGTGAGTACACCCTCAAGTCAAGTCAAGTAACCTTTATTTATATAGCGCTTTTAACAATACAGATTGTGACAAAGCAACTGAACAGCATTAATTAGGAAAATAGTGTCAATAATGAAAAATTACAATAGTAAACACAAATTTTTCAGTTAAAGACAGCTCATCATTGAATTCAGTGATGTCAACATCCAGCTCAGTTTAAATAATATCTTTGCAATCAAGTCAACGATAACGCTGGAAATGAAGTGTCCCCAACTAAGCAAGCCAGAGGCGACAGCGGCAAGGAACCAATACTCCATCGGTGACAGAATGGAGAAAAAACCTTGGGAGAAACCAGGCTCAGGCGGGGGGCCAGTTCTCCTCTGACCAGACGACCCAGCAGTACGGAAAAATCAATATAAAACGTAATAAAACAGACGATGAACAATAATAACAGCAATTATTATATGATGCAATCAAACTTATAGCAAAATGTGGTAGTTCTGTATGTTGTTTCAGGGTTGGCATCATCTGAGGTCCTCTGAGGGGTTGCATCATCTCTTCTCAGGTGTTCTGGATCCAGACTGAAGCTTGTGTAAAAATACGGAGTTACCACGGGATGTCAACCAGTGGCAAAAAACAGAGAAACCACTACAAACATAGCTTAGCGTAGCTGCTGTCCAACCAAGCAAAATTGATTTGTTTAACCCAAGCTAAAGAATAATAATTTGCATTTGATCAGATATAACTGCAGTTAAAGATTATGAGATGCATTATTTGAAGCTTGGCCAAAGAGATGTGTCTTTAAAACAGAGAGAGTGTGTCTGAACCCCAAAACGTTATCAGGAAGGCTATTCCAGAAATTGGGAGCCAAATGCGAAAAAGCTCTACCTCCTTTAGTGGACTTTGCTATCCTAGGTACTACCAAAAGTCCAGAATTTGCGACCTTAGGGAGCGTGATGGATTGTAGCGTGGTAGAAGACTAGTTAGGTACGCAGGAGCGAACCCATTAAGGGCCTTATAGGTAAGTAATAATATTTTGTAACTGATACGGAACTTAATAGGTAGCCAGTGCCGAGACTGTAAAATTGGGGTAATATGATCATATTTCTTGACCTGGTAAGGACTCCAGCCACTGCATTTTGGACTACCTTTAGCTTGTTTACTGAAGATGCAGGACAACCACCTAGCAGGCATACAATAGTCTAGTCTAGAGGTCATGAATGCATGAACTAGCTTTTTTTGCATCAGAAACAGGTATCATGTTTCGGAACTTGGCAATGTTTCTAAGATGGAAGAATGCGGTTTTTGTAACATGGGAAATATGATTTTCAAAAGACAAGTTGCTATCTAATATAACACCCAGATTTTTGACTGTAGAGGAAGTAACAGTACATCCATCTAGATGCAAACTGTAGACTAAGAGATTCTGTGTACTCTTTGTTGGTCCAATAAGTAATATCTCTGTCATATCCGAATTTAATAAGAGAAAATTATCGGTCATCCAATCTTTTAAATTTTTAAAACACTTTGTTAGCTTAGATAATTTAGAAGCTTCATCTGTTCTTGTTGAGATATATAGTTTAGTATCATCAGCATAACAGTGGAAACTAATACCGTATTTCCTAATAATATTACCAAGTGGCAACATGGATATCGAAAATAGCAGAGGACCTAGGAAAGATCCTTGTGGCACTCCATACTTTAATGATTTAATTGAGATGATTCCCCATTTAAACAGACAAAGTGATAGCGATCAGACAGGTAGGATTTAAACCATCTTAAAGCCTGCCCATGAATACCTGTATAGTTTTGTAATCAACCTATGAGTATGTCATGATCTATAGTAACGAACGCAGCACTAAGATCAAGTAAAAATAGCAATGAGACACAGCCTTGGTCTGACGCAAGAAGCAAGTCAATTGTAATTTTAACAAGTGCAGTTTCTGTGCTATGGTGGGGCATGAAACCTGACTGAAATTCTTCATAGAAATCAATTTTTTGCAGGAAGGAGCACAATTGAGCAGACACAATTTTTCTAAAATTTTAGACATAAAAGGAAGATTTGAGATGGGTCTGTAATTTGGCAGTTCACTAGGATCTAGTTGTGGTTTCTTAAAAGAGGCTTATGGGGGGGGGGGGAAACCGCCAGCTTGAATGGTTTGGGGACGTGACCTAAAGACAACGACGAATTAATAATATTGAGAAGCAGTTCTTCAGCTACAGGTAACAACTCTTTCAATAAATTAGTGGGTACAGGATCTAACAGGCAAGTTGTTGGTTTAGATGCAGTGATAAGTTTTAGCTCTTCCTGTCCTATAGTTGTAACGCACTGCAGTTTATCTTTTGGTGCGATGAATGAAGCTGTAGTATTACATGCTGTAGAATCTACATTTGTTATTATATTTATGATGTTATCTATTTTATCAGTGAAGAAATTCAGAAAGTCATTACTATTAAACTGTGAGGGAATATTTAAATCAGGTGACGTCTGATTATTTGTTAATCTAGCCACTATGCTAAATAAAAACATTGGATTATTTTGGTTATTTTCTATGAGTTTATGTATATGCTCGGCCCTGGCAGCTTTTAGAACCTGTCTATAGCTGGACATACTGCTTTCCACGCAATTCTAAAAACTTCCAATGTAGTTTTTCTCCATTTGCGCTCAAGACTACCGAGTTTTTTTCTTGAGAGAATGGGTATTACTGTTGTACCATGGCGCAGTACGTTTTTCTCTAACCTTTTTCAATTTGATGGGGGCAACAGCTTCTAATGTATTAGAGAAGATAGTGCCCATGTTGCTAGACATTTCGTCTAGTTCATGTGTACTTATTGGTACACAGAGCAGTTGAGATAAATCAGGCAGGTTATTTGTGAATCTGTCTTTGGTGGCTGGAACAATAGTTCTGCCCGGACGATAACGCGGAACCAAATAGTTAATATCAGTAATATGAAGCATGCACGATACAAGGAAATGGTCAATAACATCATCACTTTGATGTACGATATCTATATCAGTAAGATCAAATCCACGCGATATAATTAAATCTAGCGTATGATTAAAACGATGAGTGGGCCCGGTGACATTTTGCTAGACTCCAAAAGAGTTTATTAGATCAGTAAACGCAAGTCCTAATGCATCATTTGTATTATCAACGTGAATATTAAAATCTCCGACAATTAGCGCTTTATCAACAGTAACCAATAGGTCTGAGAGGAAATCTGCAAATTCTTTTAGGAAATCTGTATATGGCCCTGGTGGTCTATACACAGTAGCCAGAGCAAGAAATACGATACAATTTCTTTTGCATATCTGACAGTGTAACATTAAGCATTAGTATTTCAAATGAGTTAAACCTGTATCTTGTCTTCTGAGTAACATTGAGAATATCACTTTATATTGTTGCAACACCGCCACCACGACCAGTCTGACGGGGCTCATGCTTATAATAGTAGATTGGTGGAGTAGACTCATTTAGACCAATATTTGGTTTTAGCCAGGTTTCAGTCAAGCATAGTACATCAAAACTATTATCTGTGATTATTTCATTTACAAAAACTGCTTTGGGTGAGAGTGATCTAATGTTTGGGAGCCCAAACTTTAAAAATAGTTTTTAATTTATTTAAAATTTTTCTGGTTTAAATCACAATCTGATTTTTTCTAGATCCTGCATTAAAATTATATTTTGACCTCACTATTCGGGGAAAAGACACAGTATGGACAGCAAAAGTACTGCTATCATTTTAAGAGCTGGTAGAACACAAGTATCTGGCAGTTATTTGATGATTTGAATTATAGTCACATGGAGCGCAGCGTCCTGGAGATGTTGTCCGAGATGAGTTCCGCTCCGACTCTGTTGGGGTGCAGGCCATCAGCACGAAAAAGACTAGGACGCTCCCAGAAAAGATTCCAGTTATTAACAAAGAGCAGTTTCTGTTCTTTACACCATGACAATAACCATTAATTTAAAGCAAAAAGCATACTGAACTTTTCATGTCCTCTTCGATACGTGGAAAGCGGTCCTGACACGTATATCGTCGCCTCTGTGGTTTGGCGGGCGATGGGCGGCGCACCGTCTCGATCAGGCTCCTGAAGTCCCTCTTCAGCGTCACCGTCTGCCGCAGCTTGGTGTCGTTAAACCCGGCGTGAAGCACGACCGCTCCGGTGCTCTCACCCTTCAGGATCGCGGGTATCTGCGTAGAAACATCGAGAACACGAGCACCAGGGAAACGGTGAGTGTGCACTTTATCTTCAGCTATCGTAGCACGGACGTGCCGGATGATGGAGTCTCCGATGATCACAGCGTCGCGTTCCGTCTCGCGGAGGGGAGCGAAGGCTGGGTGTTCAGGGGTGGGAGATCTCGAAGACTGGAGCGGAGGAGGGGTGAGAGGTCGTCGCCGGGACCGGGCTCCGCGGTCTTCGTATGCGGCTGCACCCAGGGTAAGTGGTTTGGCCGGCGCCGGATGTGTAAGGACATTGGCAAGATCGAACTCGAGGGTGCAAAGGGCTGTGCAGAGAGAAACACACGGAGCCTAGGACCCCGGCAGCCGCTGGGAGAGATCGCAGCGCGATGTTTAAATTACCTAGGATTGTTGCAGCGTCATGCCTGGATGTTTCATACAGCGCGGCTCTCCGCGATTCTAAGTGGGTCATGCTTGCAAAAAGGTCCCGGATTATGCTTGCTCCATGGCCCTACAGATCGACCTGCCACGATCGAGCTTGAATGAGTCCTCACCTGCACTCAAAGGTAGACACACATCCGCCATTAAAGCAAGTAAAACAGTGAGTAAAACAATGGTATGTGTGTGAATAGAGTATCAGTAATGTAAGCGAGATTAGCGGCAAACACGCTGGCGATGCTAGCGGGCTATATGCTAATAGCGGACTCGGCAGTCAAAAATAGAACTAGTGCTAACAAAGCGCTCTGATTGTTTTTGTTGTAGATTACGATAGGGGATATATTCACACGTTATAAACCTGAAAAAGGATGGTGTAAAATTCATTTTAAGATAAACAATAGACGGACAAAGAAATATTAACTGGACGGGAGGCTCAACCAAATAAACTCAAACAAACCCCTCACATTTTTGTAAATATTTTATATATTTTCATGTGAAAACACTGAAGAAATGACACTTTGCTAAGTAGTGTGTTTACAGCTTGTATAACAGTGTAAATTAGCTGTCCCATCAAAATAAATCAACACACAGCCATTAACGTCTAAACCGCTGGCCACAAAAAGTGAGTACACCCCTAAGTGAAATGTCCAAATTGGGCCCAATTAGCCATTTTCTTTCCCTGGTGTCATGTGACTCATTAGTGTTACAAGTTCTCAGGTGTGAATGGGGAGCAGGTGTTTTAAATTTGGTGTTATCGCTCTCACTTTCTCATACTGGTCAGTGGAAGTTCAACATGGCACCTCGTGGCAAAGAACTCTCTGAGGATCTGAAAAAAAATTGTTGCTCTACATAAAGATGGCGGAGGCTATAAGAAGATTGCCAAGACCCAGAAACTGAGCTGCAGCACGGTGGCCAAAAACATACAGTGGTTTAACAGGACAGGTTACACTCAGAACAGCCTCGCCATGGTCGACCAAAGAAGTTAAGTGCACGTGCTCAGCATCATATCCAGAGGTTGTGTTTGGGAAATAGGCGTATGAGTGCTGCCAGCATTGCTGCCGAGGTTGAAGGGGTGGGGGGTCAGCCTGTCAGGGCTCAGACCATACGCCGCACACTGCAAATTGGTCTGCATGGCTGTCGTCCAAGAAGGAAGCCTCTTCTAAAGATGATACACAAGAAAACCCGCAAACAGTTTGCTGAAGACAAGAAGACTAAGGAAATGGATTACTGGAACCATGTCCTGTGATCTGACGAGACCAAGATAAACTTATTTGGTTCAAATGGTGTCAAGCGTGTGTGGCAGCAACCAGTTGAGGAGCACAAAGACAAGTGTGTCTTGCCTACAATCAAGCATGGTGGTGGGAGTGTCACGGTCTGGGGCTGCATGAGTGCTGCCGGCACTGGGGAGCGACAGTTCATTGAGGGAACCATGAATGAATGCCAACATGTACTGTGACATAATGAAGCAGAACATGATCCCCTCCCTTCAGAGACTGGGACGCAGGGCAGTAATCCAACATGATAACGACCCCAAACACACCTCCAAGACGACCACTGCCTTGCTAAAGAAGCTGAGGGTAAAGGTGATGGATTGGCCAAGCATAGGCATCCTCAAACGGAAGGTGGAGGAGGAGCGCAAGGTCTCTAACATCCACCAACTCTGTGATGTCGTCATGGAGGAGTGGAAGAGGACGCCAGTGGCAACCTGTGAAGCTCTGGTAAACTCCATGCCCAAGAGGGTTAAGGCAGTGCTGGAAAATAATGGTGGCCACACAAAAGATTGACACTTTGGGCCCAATTTTGACATTTTCACTTAGGGGTGTACTCAATTTTGTGGCCAGCGGTTTAGGCATTAATGGCTGTGTGTGAGTTATTTTGAGGGGACAGCAAATTTACAGTTATACAAACTGTACACTCACTACTTTAAATTGTAGCAAAATGTCATTTCTTCAGTGTTGTCACATGAAAAGATATAATAAAACATTTACAAAAATGTGAGGGGTGTACTCACTTGTGAGATCTGTATATATTATACACACCACATATACACACACACAAAGATAAACAAGTAGATAGAATAGAAAAAATTTAAAGCTAGTGTTTGTTTGTTTGGGGGGGGTTTTTTTATAAAAAAAGAAGTATAAAGTATAATTAAAGAAATATAAAGTATAATTAAAATGGAATAGAAAGTGCTAGTGTTAGAGGGTCAAATAAAGGTGGAACAGATGTGTTTTTAGTAGTTTCTTGAAGATGGCTAAGGACTCAGCTGCTCGGATTGAGTTGGGCAGGTCATTCCACCAGGATGGAACAGTTAATGTAAAAGTCTGTGAAAATGATTTTGTGCCTCTTTGAGATGGCACAAAATGCGTTCGGTGCACTTGCAGAAACGCAAGCTTCTAGAGGGCACATAACAATGAAGTAATGAATTTAGGTAAATGGGAGAAGAGCCAGTGGTGGTTTTGTAGGCAAACATTAATGCCTTGAATTTAATGCGAGCAGCTACTGGTAGCCAGTGCAAATTGATGAACAGAGGTGTGACATGCGTTCTTTTCGGCTCATTAAAGATTAATCTTGCAGTGGTATTTTAGATTAATTGTAGAGGTTTGATAGAAGTGGCTGGAAGACCTGCCAAGAGAACATTGCAATAGTCCAGCCTGGATAGAACAAGAGCTTGAACAAGGAGTTTTGTTGCATGTTCTGAAAGAAAGGGCTTGATCTTCTTGATGTTGAATAAAGCAATTCTGCAGGACCGGGTAGTTTTAGCAAATGTGGTCTGAGAAATTCAGCTTATAGTCAATCACAACTCCAAGGTTTCTAGCTGTTTTTGAAGGAGTTGTGGTTGATGAGCCTAACTGGATGGTGAAATTTTGATAAGGTGATGGGTTTGGACATGTCACGCCCCCACATGTCTAAGTCAGGATGTGGGAAGATTTGCATAACGCCGCCCAAATGTTCACGCAAAGAAAGATGGCGTAACTTTTATTCTCGCTGTAGTATTGCTGCGCCAGAACAGTTCAACCAAATGTTCAGATGTTGCTGCCGGCATTTATGGGAGGATGGATGAGGTAGCTTAACGCAGTACAGTAGACAAGGGTTTATATATATTATAAACAAACCATATACACACACAACACACACAAAGGCAGTTTTATATAAAGTGAGCGTTAAACTTTGCAAGGCAGTCTGAGCGCTGCTGAATAACAGCCATGTACAGTTACGTTGTTATATTTAAATAATTTGCCAATGATGATTAAAACGTGAGTTTTGAGCAGTGTAGAGTAGCGCTTGTTGTTTCTCTGATCACAAATGCAGACATGGTTTTGTTTACACGATACGCAATGCGTAAAAAGACAGTATAAGTCAATATAATCAGTAATTATGTCCCCACTGGTGCAACAAATGCCTCGTTGTTTGGTCATTCTACGGTCGGGTCGCGCACGAATCGTTCATTTAACCGGGGCTTCTTAGTGCACCAGTCGAACCAGTTCACCAAATTGAACTGAAACGTTTGAAACGGTACGCGTCTCCAGTACGCACTAATTCACAAATTACTTAAGTTATTCGGTTTAGAAACGTGCCTGACACCCCTCTGACGCGAAATAACCAATATCCCGAGTTATTCAGTTACTCCTAACAGATTTATTTCCAGAACATGATGCATGATGGGATTAACTTAGCCCTCTTTTTTTGAATAGCGCTCGGAGCGGTATTCGAGATAGTGTGGATTTTATCCATTAAGGGCACTGCACTTTGGCATTTCTAAGACCTTGGACAGTCTTGCGTACTTACTTCCTGTCTCGCGCACGTGCTCTCAAGTGGCCAAGACCACAAGTGTGGGTATATGGACAAGGGGTGTATCACGTATGTGAAGGGCGTAAACATTTCTGTACACGCTGAGGTTTTCGGCCAATCACAACGCACTGGATATTTGGCCAATCAGCGTACACCTCACTTTTTTTTTAGAACGATGAGCTTTGTAAAAATTGAGGCGTTTCAGAAAGGCGCGCATAGAGGAGAAACAATAATGTTACAGTATGTGGAAAATAATGTGTTTTTAAACCCTTTAAACTGCATAAACACATTGCATTAAACCAATTGTTACGATGTTTTTTGAATACAATATATATGTTATATATAATATATATATATAATATTATATATAGATATATATATATATTTGTTCGCAAAACCAATAGTTTGACTTGTTTAGTTAAAATTGTTGCAATTTTGAGCTATGATTTTTGCCAATAGGCAACAAACTAGGTTGTACCATATAATATAAATTAACCTAAGAACATACCACGCACTATGTAGTATCAAATTATTGCTATATAAATGTAATTTTTTTAAACGTTATAATTGTACTGTTTTTTGTTGCTGTGTATAAAGGTTTTATGTTAATACTTGTTGTACTGTTATTCATTTTATACAGTTTTTAAAATTATATATTATTTAAATTTTTAAAGAATTAGATGCTTTAGGTTGGATTTGACCAAAAATGGTGTTAAGCCTTAAACTAAATGCGGCAGCATCACATTGCAATAAACTGGGTCAACAAATGACCTTTGTCACATAGGAGGAGAAGATCTGAATACCACATTGATTACCAGAGAAGGAACAGTTTTCTGCCAGTTTCAACACATAATGCTGATTTCTTTTAGGGTTATCAGTGTTGCCACACATTCATTTATGTGGTTAACGCTGTTGGTGTCAAAATCGAATCAACAATGTGTATCAACAATGATCAGAGAAAACCACTTGTAGCGTCATCCGTGAAGATCTGGATCATGTGAGCACATGTGATTTTGGGAAGGTTGAAACTTAATTTTGGAAAAATTCGTTGAATCAAATCCTTGTTTTTCCATTTGCATTTGAGACTTTAAGATCAAACAAGGCCCTATACTCGTAGGTAACAGCAAATATTTAGATTTACAGCTGGGTAACCACAGTCTCTCCACAACACAATCACACTAATATAGACAACAGGAAATGATTGTTGTGTATCTGCAAGATTTCTAATTGAAATCAGTCATTAGTTCATGCAAGTTTCAGGAGCCTTTAAATGTGCATGATATTTTTAAAAGTACAGTCTGCAGTACTTTATGGCAGGATTCATTTAAATGACTTAATATCAAACATTTCTTTCATTTTGTATTAGACAATAATACTGTTTTGTCTGTGACTTGAACACTTTGTTTACAGGAGAAGAGATAGCAGCTTAGATTGACGATGTGCTGGCCTCATTTTTACATAAACCCATTTGCTAGAGGCGACAGGAAGTGGGTTGTAATATGTTACCACTTGTTTTTGTTTTTTAGATTGAAGGTATGTGCTGATAGAGGACTTTTTCATTTCATCTTTACCTGCACTTCTTGCGAATAGTCTGTAAGCAATGCCTGAAAATCTAAAAGAGAAAAAAACATGACAAACATTTTTGGTAATGTTACTGGAAATATTGTCTAAATATTAACAATAATAATTAATAATAATGATTATTATTACTATAAAAAAATGTCATACATTAAACTGAATCTAATTCAATCTCTGATATGTTCTAGTATAAACAAATATTACAGTGTTTTGTTGTTGTTACACGCTTTATTTCTCTTTATTTAACAAGAGGAAGTAAGCATGTCTCCCTTTTTCAGGCATCAGTTTCATTCCAACAACCAAAATGTTTGCAACAGTTTTGTTTCAGTCAAACCCACAACCTCTGTCTGCTTTGGTCTCTCATTTGACCTAAATAAAGTGCTGACTGTTCTCCTTTAAGATGCTAAACTTGATGTAACTGCTATAACAGCTGTTACGTATAGTAAAGAGTGGTGGTCCTCAACTAGTGGGTGGCAATCCAAAAATGTGTCGCGGGTTTGTTCAAATCCGGTTGCAGATAGAAACAACAATGAATTAAATAAACATACATAGGACAGCAAAACCCATATGCCTTTTGTTGCTGATGTCAAAGACCACATCGAATCAAACTACAGTATTTTGTCAAAAATTTATCCTCACTTGGTTATTTGAGTAATATGCCCTTGCTGTGTATGCTTTTTCCAAATTGCCAATTTTCATGTAGTCATGTTAAAAATGTCTAATTTTGCTTAGCCTGTCATGTAAATTTCATATGTGATTGTATGGGCATTTTATTTATTTCTTTTCTAACTTTTGTATGCTAAACAGTTTTGGTACTGTGTTGGGTCACCACTTGTCCAAAGTGAAAGTCCGGGTCCTGCTCAAGTTGACAATTTTACTGTCGAAGTTACTTAAAACATGTATGTATTTTTTTAACGACTAACCATTGCTTACGACCAACTATCATAAGTGCACGGGTTACAATGCACTTGCATTATGGACTCACAGAGTTGGATTTTTTCTTAAAAATATTTAAGTCATACGATAAAAGAAACTTTTTTGGTGGACTATTGGTCTTTTTTTTTTTTTTTGTAATATTGCACTCCAGTAGCTACCACATAATGTACCCAGTCACACTGATACTGTAACAGGAACTACTCAAAGGATAGACATATTCTGTATATTATATACTTGTGCATTTTTATATTGAGCAATTTATGTATATTATGATGAGCATACTGTGCATTACATGTAGCCTACAATGTGCAGTAAGTGTTTTGTGGGTTCTGGTCTTTCCTGTCACAACATAACTGATCCAAGACTTTCACTTTCACTTGTGCATATGCTGTAGTGATAATAATGTCAGTATAACTGAATAAAGTCGTATTTTTGTAAAAGTCACAAATAAAACCGTGTTGGTAATTGTTAAAATATGTATTTCCTATTTTAAATATTAGAAAATAATGTTCAACTAAATAAAATTATCCTCAAGATAAAAACAATTATCAACAAAAATATTCTTTGTGTAAATGTAATACACTGGAAAGTCTAAAGCCTACCATTAGGCCTGTAGAATTAAACCTCCCTAGACTTTCATTTTGATCTCTCACGCAGACAAATACTGCTCCTGAAAGCTCATGTAGACCAGTATAAGTTAAATACAGATAAAAAAAATCTCAGATCTTTATGTCACTAAAATGAGATAGGAAGCCGCTTACAGATTCTGACTCGCACTAGTAACAACACAACACTGACGTCTTCACGTCCAGGCTGAGAAGCTGTCAATCAAAAAATCACCAGCCAATGAGAACCCACCGCTGCTAGCCCCGCCCCCCACGAGGGATTTGTGCCAGAATGCCAAACGAAAGCCCAGCGAGAGTACACGAAAACTTCAGATGCATAAATGAACATTCTGACAGTGCATTTGAAAATTCAATTCGGCGAAAGAAAGAAGAGAAAAACAGTTAGCAAAGCATGCAGTGTATTCAAATACGAAGTCAAAGATTTTGCCTGCGATTTTTTCCCCACAGACATTCATTTATTCATTTTCAATTTAGATTTTCATTAGTTTCTTGAGAAGTTACGTTCAAAATTAAAGGCGCAAATCTGATTCCATAAAGGGGGGTGGAGTTAAGGTGGAAAGGAAGCAAGAAAAGGAAACACAAATAAGAAAAGAGACGCGCTCTCTTTATCTCTGCTCTCTCTCTCTCTCTCTCTCTTCCTCTGTCCTCTGAAAGTACCACTGTGAGCTGTCACTTGTCAGTAGTGTGTGAGTAATGAAGACGTGAGTGATCTATGCCTGTACTGCTGGATCAGAGATGGCGGGTGTTTTGTGGATGCTCTTAGTTGTTTTCTGTCCTTTGGTTCTGTCTGAGAGTGGAGATGATGGTGAGTAATTTGAGAGTTTAGACTGTAAATAATAAACTGAGAATCCATAGATTATTATTATTTTCTTTTTTTTTTAATATGTTTTCAATGGGAGTGGTTATGGTGGACTGTAAATGCAGCTAGACTGTATATCTAGTGACATGATTATGATCATAAAGAGATGACTTTGACAGTAAATTCATGTGAAACCATTTAGGCTAGTTTTCATTGAAGCACACTAACATAAGGTGGAGACTTAAAGGTGACTAGAAAATTTTTTCGTTTTTTTTGTTTTACTCTTGGTTCCTTTTAGATGGGTCTGATAAAGATGTGACCTGCACATCCACTTTGACCCTCAACCAAAGTAACCTCACCTGCTCGCTCAACGACGAATCCACTGAGGAGGTCATCTTCACGAGACTCTGGTATTTAGTCTGTCTGTAAATGAATACAAACCGTTTCTGTCACTAGAGCGTTTGAATATAATGTGAAACAAATGTTTGCTCAAAACCCTGATGTTGACTAAACTGGTTGACTTTTTCCTGTTTAGCAAAATGGAAGGTTTAAAAAAAGTGTGTACAAATGCTACTTCCGGACCACGAGACATTACCTTTAAGAATTTGATCGTTTCAGCAAGATACGTGCTACAAATAGGAGACGAGGTTTTTGAAAATATCGACCTGTCAAAAATTGGCAAGTCTATCTATCTATCTATCTATCTATCTATCTATCTATCTATATATGTCTGTTCCCTGTCTGTCAGTCTTTCTAATGTGTCTTTGGCTTTGCAGTCAAAATCCCAGCTCCTGTAATTAAGCTTGCCACTTACATGGAAGACACAGAAGAAGTTTTCATATGGTTTGAACACACTCTTGATATTTACAATCCCATTCGAATTGGAAATCTGGGGGGACAAACTTGACAAGGTGATTCTCACAATTTGTTTGTTAGACTTGATCTTTCCTAAAAAATAATTTTGAGTTCATTTAACAAATAAACATGTGAATTTAACAAATGAAACCTATGTTTTCTTGCTCTACAGCCTATTAGTCCCACTATAAAATATAGGAACTTCAGTATCAGCAGGGACAGACTTGGTGGAGATGGTGTTTACAACACACGTGTTAGAGCAAAACCTGTGGAGTTTTTTGATGGCAACTGGAGTGAGTGGAGTTCTAATGCCAGTTTCACTATAAAAAGTGAGTGGATCTGACTGGAGATCAGATGTCTGTTACATGAGAAGATACTACTGTTACTGTTGTACTATGTTAAGTATGATAAACACTCCTTGTTGGGACTTTTTTGCTCATTATTGGGTTGTTGATGAATCAAATAGCTTTAGGATTTAAAAAATGTGGGAAAACATTTGAACCTTTATTAATCATGTCTGATCAATTGTGATGCTGGAAATGATGGCAGGTTCTACAATTACTACCACAGAAAAGAATTTTGATCTTCCAAAGGTCGGTTACGTCATCACCTTCTTTGTCGTTCTGGTACTCATCATTGGTTTGGGGACCTTGCGGTGGAGAACACAGTGAGTGTTTTACCTTATTAAAAAAAAAACCCACAAGAAGCTATTTTATTATTTTTTAAAGCATGTACTATTTGTTTTCTCACCAAGCATAAAAGACTACATTACACCAAACATCCCACACCCGAAGGCAACTCTTGCACAAATGCACAGGGTAATTCAATTTATCATGTGTGTTGTTGCTTCATTGAGGTTGTGCAAGATTAAACACGGGAGACTCCGCGTCCTCATACAGACTGTTTTTATGTTTTCAGGGTCTTCCTTTCACTTTCAGTCCTGAGATATTCAGCGATGTCTTCATACACCGTGTGGATTACGTCGATGAAAAGCCATCTGCTCCCGAGCCTCAAGATGGCCTGGATGAGCACCGCTACAGTCAAGCCAGTTCCTCAAGCACATCAGTGAGTGAAATGGACATGAAAGCAGATGAATGGCTTCCAAGAGATCAGTCTCATCTTAAAATTAGACTGTTAGACGAACCAGATTTGTTGAAAGAAAGAGAAAGTGGCAGCTCTCAAAGCACAACGGCCCCTCGACGAGAATGTAAAGATGAAGCCTATGTCACTATGTCCAGCCTTTTCAAAACACAATGAAGAGACTGTCTTAAGTCAATTCCAGTTCACTCATGATTTTACAGACCCTTGGTTTGTATATGATAAAAGGTTAACTGAGATTGTATATGATGCATTTAATAACCCAATAAGCCTGTTACATATATATGAGGTACTTTTACACATCGCTAATCATGTCCAGTTTGTAACTCTGATGCTTACCAAGTTTGTACATATCATAACAGTCATCCACAGGTTTCATTTTCAACCAAGCATCGTGCACAGCTGTGGTCTCCATTTTGGTAGCCAATTTCCTTCGGAATGTTTCAGAAACACAGGCATTAAGAGTTATAAGAAATAGAGAAATCCACATTTCTGAAGTCATCACACATCTACTCAGACCTCATGTAACTGCTGCTAGTCTCAGTATCCTCTGCAAGACATTTATCCATGTATATTTTCATCTGTAAATATACCTGAGTAAAGCTGAGAGGTTAACAGAGGTTCTGTTAACCTCACGCACAACTTTCAAACCTAATACACACAGTTCAAGTGGCACTTTTTCAATGATTATAGGACTTATTTATAATGATCAGAAGAAATATTTTCTGTGTATATTAAAAAAACAACTGCTTGTAATGTTAATTTTGTAATACAATTCAGCTGTAGCCTATATATATATATATAGTTATCTATATTAAACAGATGTGTAATAAAGGAATGTATAAAAAAACAAGCATAACCGTAGAATATATTTTCACATTTCATGTGAATCATCTGAAGAGACTTTTAATTTTTATAACCATTATAAAACATTTATTAAATGAGTTACATTTTGTAAAATAGCATCTGCCATAGCGTGCATAAATAAATCTGAATTACAAGACTTTCATGTATCACCAAATACGACACTGTTTTCAGCTCAAATATGATACCGTGATTTTACCCTAAAAATCAGTTACCACTGATAAAGCTCACACATTTTACACATAATGTAGGCTTCTACCGTACTCCTATTATTTGATTTTCCAGATTCATTGTTAATATCCTTAAAACTCATTTCAGTACTGTCAGCTTTATTAAGACTAACATGCTTTGATTTCACAAGTGCAATTTGTTTAAAAGCACAACTCCTCATAACTTCCATGTAGTCTTCATCATTAAAATAAAATATACATCATTATCAATAGAAGCGCTGACTCAACTGTAATAGTTCCAAAATTCATCTTTTGTCACCTGTAAATGGAAAAGAGAAAACTGTTATAAAACAAACTGGTAGCCTTTTCAGAGACCCTCACCACCAAAACCACATAGCAGAAGGATAAACCCAACCCGGAAGGAAAGAGAAAAATTTCGGAGTGAATTAATCACAAACATAATTTGTATTTGAATTTTTGAGTGTTTCTCACAGGGATCTGAGCAGGTGCAAAGACAGCTTTCAATAGCCAAATAAAGAGGATGCACACAATCAAAAGACTCAAGCAACAATATCACACCACCTGCGTTTGTTAGATGGTGTGGCGGATTCTGGAATAAAACAATACATTCATTAGTGCAGCTGCTTGTCTGGAGTGAGAAACACTGTGTGCAATAAGTAATTGGTTGATTTTTTTGATCATGTGAGGTAGATTCCCAAAACCTCAACGTTAATAGCTGTTAGACACCAAAGGTAAAGTGTAAGAAAGTTGCGCACATCCCACAAACCCACACAGGGCTCAGGTGCAGGACAAAAAAAAAAGTCAAACTATAGCAAAAATACAAACGTATTTTCCGCACACTGATGTAACTGCTCCATAAAAATAATTTATTGTGGCAACGCTTCGACCATCAGGTCTTCATCAGACACCAAAGGTAAACATGCCATCTTATTTTAGACTCAACCCTGTCGAAACTGTGCCATTTCCTTTTAAGCTCTCATGTGCTCAGAATGTGTGTATATACTTTTTATCAACTTTAATATATATATGAAAGTTTATAATGAAATAAAATATATTATGAAATGATTAACAGGGTCAAGACATACTTTTGCTGAAAGTTGAACGTCTTTACCCAAAAATAGATGTTTTAGAAGTTTAGTCAAGCTTCCATGCATTTTTCATCATTACAATAAAGTAGATATCTGTGTCAATGGATGCACTCACGCCGGAGTAGTAGCTCAAAAACTCTCTTGTGACCTGATGTGTGAAGACAGCATGATCAAAGAGAATACTTCAGAAAATGACTTGTAATGACGCCATCGGGGGAACTTTGTGTGATTGTGAATGCTTAAAACCAAAGAACTTATTCTAAAGACAGTCTGTGTACTATTAATACACTATTATGCTTGATACTGTGTTTTCAATGAGAAAAGAAGATTTTCAGCATCTTCATACCTTCCCATCCTTGTCATCCGGAGAGTCAAAACTATCCAGGAATTTGCGGAATACTTGGTCTTCGGTGCACTCACCGTTTCAGTATTTAGGGTGATTTTTGACATTGTATACTCCTCTTAGATCCTCAATTTTAATCACACCATCTCCGGTCTTATCCAGCTTTTTTGAATGCCTGTAGCACCACCTCCTTTCTGGCATTAGACATGGGTGGCTACAGTCACATGAATGAAAATAATAACATGAGCACAACTGGCCTAAACTGGTCTAAATAAAGAATACATCACCGTTGTGTGTTTACCCTCAGAGTGATAAGAAACTCATCAAAATCAATCCACTGCCGTCCTTGTCAAAGCGCTGAAAAAGGTTCATGGCCTCTTCTTTCTCGACCAGTGGGCCCTGTTTGAAGTACACCGTAGTCACTCAGGCCTTTCAGGAACTCTTTCATGTCCATTGTCCGACTATTGTCATCATCCATGATCCTAAAAGTCCTGAGAAAATCAGACTGCAGTCAAATATCTGCACTTCAGTCTATATGAAGAAACACGCATCATGCATACTGTACCTGCCCAGTCCCTTGATTCCTGTGGACCCTCGTGCCAAACACTGCAGCCTCAGATGCTCAATGGGGTCTGAACAATTCGCCAGCTGCTTCTTGGCATTGATTGCCATCTCTCGTTCATGCCGCGATGTACCGGCCATCCTACACCTATCTGCAGGGCCGTGGCTAGGCTTTGCGGGGCCCCAGTGCAGGTTGTACCAGTGGGCCCTGTTTGAAATTGTTTAATTTGTATGTTCGTTCTATTTATTTATTTTGCTATTTACAACTGTTTAGGTTTTTCAAGTTGTGTAGGTTTCGCTGTACAAACCGAATAATAATGTAAATAACACCTGCATTCGTTTCAATGTAAAAATTAATTATACAGTCAAACCAAAAAATTTTCAAACACCTTCAACATTTCTCACATTATCACAGTTTATTCGCTATGGTTTAAAAAATGGTAATTAAATATGACAAGAACTCCGAGTTAAACTGTGTCAGAACAAATTCATCTTGATAATTTCAGATAACTTTGATAAAAAGGTAATAGATTACAATCAACCAAAACTTCAGACAACTGTTAGATGACAAATTTACACAACCTTAACCTTTTGTTGGCCAATTACCAGATCAATGCTAACTTTTGTTCATCTTGGTGTAAAATGTTTCATTAGCATTAGGGGCATATGGTGCAAATTCAATTTTTCCTTTCTCTTTGGAGTGTTACAAGCTCTTGGTGCATAAAGAAGATCTGTAAGTAGCAAAGACTAAAGTCTCAATCCAAAGAGATATTCGTTGAAAAGTTAAGAGTCAGCCACACCGACCTAAAACGTCTCGTTCTAACACGCCCCCACATATCTACATCACTGTGTAGGAAGATTTGCATAACACCGCCCCCAAATGTTCACGCAAAGAATGAAGGCGTAACTTTTATTTTCGCTGTAGTATTGTTGCCGCCATGTCATGAAGGCACTGTGTTCGTTGTGAAAGCGAAAATACCTTTGGTTGGCCTTCCAAAAAAGGACGATATCCGCTTCGTCATGCTTGGAGCTGATCCGTTCTGGTTGCTGAGGAAATACATCAACTTCGTGCAGTGAATCTCCGGATCGGGTTTCACCGTGGACGAAGCGGATTCCAGCCCGTGGTCGTCACATGTAGTTGCTGCAAGCCCGCCGGACACTCCTTCGTCAAATCCGCCGGCCGCGCCGTTCTCAAGCCCGCCCGCCTCTGCTCACTTAAGCCGGCCTCTGCATACTCTTGGCCGCGGCTCACTCTAGGCCTCCGGCCTCAGCTCACTCAAGGCCACGGTGTGTGATGCTTTTTCGTTATGAAAGCGAAACTACTTTGTTTAGTCTTCCAAAGATGGACACGACTAGAAATGAGTGGTTAAGTTGTATTTACGACACTGTTCCGGAACAGTTCAACCCATATATTCAGATGTTTGCAGCACATTTTATGGAGGACTGTTCCTGATCCTGGAAGAGTAGACTACAATGCCGTCTGTTCTGACTCACAGACCAAGAACGTTTTCATATTTAAAGAATTTGCCACAGATGATTCAAACGCCAGTTTTTTGGGCAGTGTTGAGTAGCGCTTGTTGTTTGTCGTTTCACAAATGCAGACATGGTTTTATGTAACGCTCTGGCTGGACATGGCATCAACAGTATGTGAGGGGCGTAACATTTCCGTCACCCGCTTGAGGTATTCAGGGGGGGGGGTGGGGGGGGGTGTGGTCCAATCACAACGCACTGGATAGCTGGCCAATCAAAGCACACCTCACTTTTCAGAACGATGAACTTTGTAAAAATCGACACGTTTCAGAAAGGCGTGGCATAGAGGAGTAACAATAATGTACAGTATGTGGGAAAATAATGTTTTTTTAGCAGCATCTATGACCCCTTTAAAGAAAAAACACTTAAGCAAAACAACAATTTTTAGTCCCAATTTTTTTTAGCAATTTCACTGGTAGTCCACTGTATGAAGACTTTTTGGGTATAATATGTCACAGTTTACTTTATTTTGCTATCCTCACATAAATTAACTATAGGCCTATTGTCCTGCACCCACTAGTAAAAAAAAAAAAATCTAAAATTATATCTGGTGTCTGAATAATGTTTGGTTTGACTGTGGATTCATTCTTGTTAAAACTACAAAAGTTATTCAGTCAAGAGCAGTGAGGGATTTTCTCTGTTTTTTTGTTGTTTGATTAACATTAATGACACCGACAGCAGCATGAAGGATTCGTGCTGTCCCGTGTTTAAGAGACAATGCATCCAATATAATAATACACATCCAATTTCTTTCTCAACTGTTTACTTTCACTTAAGACATAACCGACAGTTTTTTCGAACATACTTTCCCAAGACCTATCGGTACAAGAGCAAGAAGAGGCAAATTCGGTGTTTAAGCGCTTTGAGACATGTCTCTCTGCGTGCGCCCTGTGCGCACAGAACACTGCTTAATTGGGCTCTTTCACATCTTTTTCTGGTTGTTTAAACTGCCAATTGTATTTGTTCGTTCAGGTGCAGGAGGACGCGAACTTCGCGAAGGAGAGCTCGGTTCGGTGTTGCTGTGACCGTGAGACGCGGCTCTCTGCGTGTGCGCGCGAGTACTCAGTTTAGTTTTTCCGCACCTTGTGTTTGAATGCTTTAAACTCTTTTGAATGTTTAAATTGGCAAGGCTTAAAAACACGTGCAAATGATAAGCTTTCGTGACGACGCGCAGCAGTGGCCCGTCAACTGTCCTGAGCGTCTTTTTTAGGCTGGCCTCAGTCAGTCGGTTGTGATCGCCGTGGGCCACTATAATCGTCACCATCTTTCACCCCACTAGCGACGGCCCTGCCTATCTGATCTGAAGGTGACAAGAGGGATTTTTAGGCTTTTATATGTTTAGTTGGCTACACTCTTAAAAATAAAGGTTCTTTATTGGCATCCGTGGTTCCATGAAGAACGTTTAACATCCATGGAACTTTTCCATTGCACAAAAGTTTCTTTCCATTGCACACTAAAAATGGCTCTTTTAAAAACTGAAAAGTTCTTTAGGGACCCAAAAATGGTTCTACTGTATGGAATCACCCTTCTCTATGGAATGGCTACGTACCCCTCTGTGTGTTGTGTGGTTGATGCATAATGTGTTCGTGGAATTTGTAAAAAAATTAAATAAAGTGTATATCTTAGGTTCTGTAATTGGTTGCCATTCCTTTTAAGATGCGGTGTGACACGTGCATTTTAAAATTAAAATTCTAATCGTGGACTAAGGAAATAGCATGCTCTTAAACTACTGTAATTCAGTATACAGCACATGACACCATAATACAAAGGCTTTATTTATCTTTAATAATCTATTCGCTGCATACTCACGTGGAGAAGTGAAACGAAACGATGACTGATGTATTAAAACCTATTTTTATACAGTCTATGGTTAAAACCACCCGGATTTCCTTAGCGTTGTTTGGCCTTTCCTGTTTTAGCTTGCAGTGTTTCCATAGAGACGAGTTCTTGTATTTGATTGGTCATTCTCGCTTCAGGTATTTGATGAAGCGATTAGAACGTGACGTTGACCTTCCGCTGTTGTTGTTCAAGTTTACTGGTTTAACAGTCAAACGGTACAAAAACAATGCGAAACAGAATTTTGAATATAAAAAAACCAACTGTGACAACATGAATACTGCAGTTATCTCGATTGTTCAAGAGTCTTGTTTGTGTAAGTACCTTCACGTTTGGAGACTGTGTGGAAACAAGCTTTTATTACAGAAAGATCCTGATATGGAATGAGAACATCGATATAAACTTTTAATACAAAATATCAGCAAATATGTTTTCATCAATCATTTATTAATAATTGCAAGATGACATATTAAGTCTATTTGGAATGTGCCACACAATCCACTTACACCAAATATACAAATCAACAGATTCCAGCATTAGATTCCAGTTGGCCTTTATCAATATACTAATTGAGGACTGACCATATCAAAAAGATTACACCTCATTGGCAAGTAAATTCATATCTCCATAAATACACAGTAAATATGAATAACTATCAGCAAAGCAAAAGGTATGAACAAAAAAACAAGGCCCTTCCTATTTAAACTTGAAAGGCTAAATTTACTATGAAAATACATTAATTCAAGATGAAACCATGATGCTTAGCATTTGTGGAGAGAAATAGACATACTATGTTTGTAGTGAAAAATACATTACTCAATCCTCAGCATATTCAATAGAACACCATGCAAAAACTTACATCGGATATGCTTGATGACTGTGTACAATGAGAATTTTATGTATTAAAAACAGTGATTCACTCACATCTTGCCATGCATTCACTAGTCTTGTTTTATAAGCTTGTTATGTTAACCAGATTCCTTCAAGCCATTCGTTTAATGACCGTTTTCTATAAGAAAACTGCGCTTGTGATAAAGGGGTGCTTATAAGTCTGGAAAACCAGCACATAAGTAGGTCTACTTCTAATCCATTTAACCTGACACAACAGAATGTGTCCTTAAAGCTATTTCAACAGCCTTGCCTGTTCTGAAAAAGTGACATACATGCCAGTGCAAATCAAAAATTGCCTATCGGACATTCATCCACAAGAATACAGCTAAAATAATGTAACAAATATAACTTCATTATAGAGATGATTTGCAAGGTCAGTTATGAAGAGTAACAGCCATGTGAAACAAGCAAAGAATGTGTCCAAAAGTTAAATAATACAGCTTTACGTACCAAATTAAATGTTTGTGAAAATAAATATTAGACAAAGTTAGTATTTCCTTCATTCATTAAAAAAGTTAAAAGAACAGTTTCATGGATGGAATGTTCAGATGAATTTCACTTTTCATATTATAATATTACAGTAATATTATAACAATATAGTATAAATTATGCATATATATGACATTAAGAAAAAACAAAAGAACACATTAAACTTCATTTTTGCCACTCACATGAACTATGGGAAAGCCATAACACTTTGAAAGGTTAAATAGGAGTTATTTTAACTGCAGATTTCTGAACCCTCAATCCTGTGCAATCTCTCCGGCTTTATACTGGAACAATCACATGGACAAAAAAAAAAAAAACTGCACAGTATTCTGTAAGACAGCCTGTATCTAGACCTATAAAATCTCTATTCACAATAACAACACAAATTGGCCACATTGACGTCCATTCATATTTACTTGACTGATGTAAATGCTCAGATACGTTACCTGATACCTATCAGTAGTAAATGATGAGAAACAGTGTGTTGAGCTAAATCTTCCCTGTCTGTAGTGCTTCTCATGACTGAGTACTCTGACTGTTCTCATTTCTTCAAACGGAGCAAAAGAGACCCTATTCGCCATGTGTGTGGCTGCTATGTAAGCCAGGTCATGTAACTGTTCGCTAGGCACGCTCCAAACAAGGTGTGCATTTAAGGGAGTCAGGTCGGTGTGGTCGTTCAGGAGCGACCACTCATATGCAGATGACTACATTGCATTACAGGATACAGGAAGTCGAAGATGTTTAAAATGAGAGGGACAGACCACACCTGTAGAGATGAGTGTTTTTAGAGGTAAAATTCAGCTTATTTTCTCATGACAGTGCTTTTGACCAAAGTGAGAAACATCAAACATCATCAAAGATTCGGCTTCGAGAAGAAGACATAGAGAAGTACCTTCCACCGGCATGTCTGTGGGGAAAGGAAACAAAGCAGTGAGTGCATGCAGTAGGTGCAGGAAAACTTAAAGAATAAAAACAAAACTCATGACAATAGAGTGACGCAGGGAAGATGTATTTTTGTTGGCCAAAACCCAGAAACGAGTAAGCATTTTTGCTCTTGCGGTTTCATCATCCTGAAGTCACTGTTGTTGTTTTTTTTGTTAAATGCCTGTAATTTAATAATTGTATTATGTGACATAAAATCTATAGTACCTAATAAGATTAGACAACTTTTGTTGGTCACAGAGCTGATTTACTCCAATAATTTGTCGAGGGAACCAGGGTGATGCTAACTTTTGTGTTGGCCTACAAAAATATTTAATTACTGCAGCACTCAATAAAACTCAATCTAACCTGCCAGGTTCAGATTGCAAAGGGTCATCAGTGAGTGTTTCAGCATTAAAGTCCAACGGCTCAGCATCTTGCAACAACTCAATGCTGTCTCGCCCTGTCTGGCTGCTGCTAGGGGTGTACTTGGCCTCTGTGTATAAAAATGAATGGATTAATATTCATTTGACTGCTTCTTTACAAAATTCACTTAATAACAAATACTCTATAGGAATACTACAGGACACATGTCTTATTGGGCATTAAACATACGGCGGTTTGTGTTTGAATTTAGGGTTTCGCCATAGTTGGTTTCCTTCATCTCAGACATGGAAGTCCGGTTTCTGCCAGCAATCTCATCTCGTTGTGCATAACGCTCTCTCCATTCCTGTCATATACATATAATCATATATGTGTGTAATATGTATTATTAGAGTAATTATGTATATATTACTCTGTACTATTTAGAACTCACTCTTCGTCTGCTCTCCCCATCTTCTATTCTTTGGCGTTTTCTTCTTTCTATGCAAGAAAAAAAAAAACGAAACAACAAAATGAGTTAAGTACATGTCCTCGTTTAATACCGGATGGGACTGTGTTAAATGTTTATGCTTGTGTCAGCGGTAACTACGCCTCTGACGCACTGAGGTTTTCACCACTGCAGAAAGTAGAGCTGTAGCAATGAGCAAAAGTGATTTCTGTCTGAATCACTATTTATTTCTGTATCACATCTAGCCATAGCAACCACAGGAGATGGCTTTACCTTATTTTTATACTACCATTCAAACAGTTAGATTTGCTTGACATTAATTTTTTGTCATGGTCTCGAAAAGGTTTTTGCTTAACTGTTTTTAAAACGAGTCTTGTAGACAAGTATAAATTGGGCCTGTGAGTACATTTAATTATATAACTATTTTATATTCTAGTTATTGTTTATTTTAATCTACAAATACCAAATCCACCGCGTGCAGAAGTTCTCTGCCTTCATCTATGAGGTCAGAGGTCATCTCGTCTCCCATGAACTGCTGGAAACCCAGGAGGTTCAGGCAGCGTGTGCCAAGACTGGACAGAAATTATTTAAATTCAGTAAGAAACTACAACATGAAATTTGACACATACTACCATCATGAAACTCTTCTGTCTGATGATTTATAGAAAATTTTAGACTAACCTGAAGTATGTAGCAATGCAGAGAATGACGATCAGCATGGGGTAATAGATGTAGAAGCCATTAGCAATGAAGGACAGGACCCGCATGGAACCCATGATCTACAACATTACAGAAGGTTCCTTTAATGTTTAATAGTAATTAGACATTTCCAAATGGGACTCTGGGCCATTGAAGCCTTGCTGCTCTAAACATATGCGCAGCGGTACTATAAGTAGTGCTGGGTATCGTTCAAAAATTTTCGATATCGATACTGATACCTTGACTTCAATACCGGTTCCTGAACGATACTTTTTTCGATACCAATTTTATGAAATCTATTTGAACAAGATTACATTATCTAAAAAAAAAAACTTTGGTTTTATTTTTCAGCTTGTTGATGTTTATACAGACTCAAAGCCACTGCACAAAAGAAACAAAATGTACCTAACAAAAATCAGTGCAAATAGTTTTAAAAAAGCTCAAATAGTCTTCAGTTTACACATCTGTTAGGCTAAATTTACACTAGTGCGTGTTTGTTTTAAAATGCCTAGCTCAGACAGAATCGTAATTTCTATTTATTTTCCACTGATTTCCTGATGAGCATTAGCAGCTTCCAGCGCTGTCTGCTTGTGTTCTCGCTTCCATGATCGCTGCTCTGACTCAGAGGTTATAATATATTTAATTTCATCAACAATACATGGCCAAAACACACACGGCAATCGGAAGTTATTACAAAAACTTGGTGGTTTAAAGTGAGTTTTGAGTAAAAGCGGAATATAAATCTTATTTATTGTCTTATGCAGGGGTTAAATTGGTATCTGTATGTGTGGGGGGGGGCCTATGGTACGAGTTTAGATATATATATATATATAGTTATATATATATAGATAGTACTATTATATATCGATGTGTGTGTGTTGTGTGTTTGTTTTTGTGCAAATGAGTTATTCGATCTCTCACTAATCTCACTAATCTTTCATTTCAAATTCTTACATTTGATCTATAAATTCAACTGACACTGAAAAATACAACTGCATTGAATAATTATTATGAGATTATTTTAAATATGTTTTAATATACAAACAATAAATTATGGTGGAAATGATACTTTTCAACTAAATTGAAACGCCAGTAGGTGCCAGTAGTGAGCGTTTAATGAGTGATTCATTGAGTCGTTCATTCAAGCGATTCGTTCAAACGGCAGATTCATCAGATGTTTATGGATGGGCTAATGAAACTTTGACTCACTCTACTGATTTGTTCAAATCACCGAATCAATCAGCAATTAATCGTCTGGTTGCTGTGAGATGCGCTGTTTCTGCATAAAATGCAAGTGACCTAATATTATTTTATTTGCTTATTGAACTGTTTATAGAACTATTAAACAGTCGTAATGGTGAAAACGTTGTGTGATGTTGCCTAACTAACTGTATTTTAAATATAAAAACTTTCCATTTTGAATTTTTACCTCAGGATGCCGAGTTTCTTAGTGTTGCGCGTTTTGATTTCTCCTGGAGAGGCTGCGGGAACCTCGCCTCAGCAGCACAACCTTATACTGTCAATAAATGCATTATATACATTAGATATACACTATTCGCCACTTACTCTAAATCGGATAATAAAATCAGAATAATACTTGCGTTTTATACATAGTTATTTTTGGTTACTGATGTTCTAATCATGTTACTTGTCTGGCGTTAATGAAGAGTTAATGTCAAGCCCTGGAGTCTATAACGTTAAGTGCCGGTGTTCCGGCGAATTCAGTTTCCCTGTTCCCCCCTCACAGCGCCTGCGCATCTTAGCAGTGTTGCCAAGTCCGCGGTTTTCCAGCGGTAGTTTGTAGTAGCAATTGGGCGTTTCTTTTTTTATATATCCTGGCAACCCTGAAACTTCAGTACTGAAATCATGACGTCATGATTTCGCCCCTGCTGAGCAAGTCAGCTTATGGTGGTTTTGCTGTTTTTCTGCAAGCAACGTTCATTTCACCGTGTTATTTAGATCATTTGTAATTAAATACGTATTTATGTACATGACGTCCTGTTCAATCGCAACATAGAGTCAGATTTCCCTGCTAATTCTAACTTTTTCCTGTTTTATTAAGTGTAACACCATACATTACAATTAGACAGTTCAATTCCTTCGTTAGGGGCATTCTTTTGTTCAGACGCCCCTTTCCATTTTAATGTTATTGTTATTGTTAGTGTTTGTGTGTTTGTGTGGGCGTTTCTTGTTAAACACTGAAGCCTGTCGAAAATATTATACAAATAAACTTATTGCACATGACTAGTCCTCTTCTTTAGTATTTTAGTAATCAGATGATGCTCCTGATGTTTTTTTAAAATGTCATAATACGTCAAACATTTATCTGCAGAATAGTGTCTTAACTAAAACACTAAACACACAGTGGAACATATCATAAGACGTTCTGGTCTTTTTAATGTTAACTGTGAGTGCACAAGTTTAAACAATGGGAAAAAACAATCAAAAATAAATTAATCACTTTTTTAAAATACAATAGTACAATACAGTACAAGAGAAAAGCAATTTTAAACCATACAAACTAAAATTTACAATCTTAGAAACACAAAAAACTCAATAGAAGTGCAATTTTGAAAAGCAAGCAAAAACGATTTACCAAATTTGCATACTATTCTGATTCAGATAATACACGCTGGGCAATAATATTCTTTATTGACTGGTGGGTTGCCAACACATGACTGGTGGTACCACCTGTCACATCCATCACAGGTAAGCTGAAAGATCATACAATATGTTAAATAACCATAATTGTCTCAAAATTAGATTGAAATAATCTGTAACAACTGCCAATTTAGCAAGGATCAAACATAAGATAATACTAGGTTTAATTTTAAAAATAAAATAAAAAGAGCCCAAACCAAGCAGGTGTTATGTCTAAATCACTTGGGTCGTTGTGTAGTCCAAAAAAAGTACAGAGATCGTTTAAATCTTCTATAAAAGAGTGTATAAGCAACATTTATTGTCACATTTATTAATTAAGTCACAGTAATATAAAAAAAACAAATCCTCTTAAACAAGCTTTTATTAAATTAAATTAAAAATAATAATATTGGTAATATTTTTTTAAAAATCTTTTATTCATTTGCCTACTTAAATGACAACATGATATCTAGACAAAAAATGCTGCCAAAAATGCTGTTCCCCCTGTTTTTTCAATGTAAAAACCTGTTCTGTCAATTAAAAGTTTTAGACTAATATGACATTAAAAACAATAACCCGTATAAACTGTATTGTGTTAGAAATCCTGTATATAACCGTTTGCACATTCTTTTTTTCTTGTACTTTCCTGCTCATCTTAATATTTATTAAGTCTACAGTATACTGTCCTGTGCATTAAAAAAAAATCCATACCTATATTTATATATAATTTTCTTGTGTTTGTATTCTTTAATAATTGCACTGTCCATGGAGCGGACCTGACTTACATTTCACTGCTGGTCATATATTCTCTATATAACCTTGTATGTGACAAATAAAAATCTTGAATTCTAGTAAATCCTCAGAATTTAATATACGGGAATGGGGACCACTTTTCCTCAGCCGCTTGAAAAATCTGTTCCCGTGGTTTTCAGATATATCAAAGTGTTTCTGCATGATCAAATGGTTTGACGTACTTTATGAACATTTTAAAAAACACATCAGAGCACACTCTGAGTACTCTACAATAATACAAGAGAGACGATTCCATTGTGCATAAGTTTATTTGCTTATTCGACAAGGCTTAAGTTGTTTAACAGAACACCCAACACACACACACACACACAATCAGCAACATCAACAATAAAATGGAAATGGGCTCTGAACAAAGACATGCCGCCTAACGAAGGAATGAACTGTCTAAATTGTAAGCGGTAGTTTGTTACAGCGTTAATAAAACAGGAAAAAAGTTAGAATTAGCGGGAAATCTGACTCTATTTGCGATTGAACAGACGTCATGAACATGGTGAAATGAACGTTGCTTGCAGAAAGACAGCAAAACCACCATAAGCTGACTTGCTTAGCCGGGGCGAAATCATGAAGTCATGATTTTAGTACTGAAGTTTCAGGGTTGCCAGGATATTTAAAAAAGAAACGCCCAATTGCTACTAAAAACAACCGCTGGAAAACCGCGGACTTGGCAACACTGCTAAATTGCGCAGGCGCTGTGAGGGGGGAACAGGGAAACTGAATTCGCCGGAACACCGGGCTTCACCCCAACTGCCCGCCAGTTGTTAAAAAAAAACCCTGGTCTTATGTCAGCCGGATGCACAGTGTTGTTGTCTCGCTTGTGGTACATGCCTTCATCTATAACACGACGCTGCTTCCGGTTTCTTGGAATTGAATGGTACTTTTTCGGTTCCTCCCGCTCAATTTTTTTTCTCGGAGAGTAGTGGGAAAAGAGTATTGGCTTAGGGGCATTTCTGCGCACAATCTGCGCTGCGAAAGATCATATTTTGCGCGCAACAAAAGTGCATTTTGCACCAGCATGGCCTTGACAACCATTCACCACATTTCTTGCATTTCCTCGACAGCAGAAGAGGAAAAATACAGTGCATCCATAATTATTACGCAAGTTGATATTCTGATCATATTTTTTTCAAGCACATTTGACCAATTCCAAATGACATCAATCCTTAATAACTACTATTAATCTTGTTTTATCATTTATAATTGATATATAATTATTCATGAAGGCTGAAGTGAAATATGTCTTATATTCAGGTGTGCATAATTATTTAGCAGATTTTCTTTTACAGATAAAATTAGCCAAAAAAAGAGATTTAACTCAGATTGAAAGTAAAAAATTATTAAATGCCCGTGAGAAATATTCAAAACTAATACAATATAGAAATTACAAAGTTAATGCATAACCATGCAAAATGCTCAGTGGGTCAGCAAGGTCATTCAAAAACATGTGGAGAAGAAAAGATTCATGTTAACTGCAAAAGAATTAGGAATTAAGTTGTGAAATCACCAGGAACCATTTAGTCTCCAGCGCCACCATTTTCCAGAACTGCAAACTACCTTGAGTCTCCAGAAGTACAAGGTGTCAGGTTCTCTGAGACTTAGGAGGCCTTTTCACACCAACACGATAACTATTAAGATAGCGATAAAGATATAGTTCTAAAAATCGTTTTCAATATTAAAGAATAGCATAGTTCACACCACAACTATAACGGTAACGATACAGAGGAACGATATCGTTGTGATCACTTTCAAAACATTTTTTTTCCAGCTGATGAACGATAAAAAAAAAAAATTTGACAGCCAATCAGAATCCATCCCGCTGTAACGAGCTCAAGAAATTAAAGCGGCAGACGCATGTGCGCTTAGAACAAACAGACGATATCGTTCGCTGGTGTGGACTCTAATATTGTTATCTTTATAGTTATCATTCTTGGTGTGAACAGCTGGGCTTTAGGAGAATATAGAACCTAACCAAATTACCCTACTTGAATAAGAATAACATATTGCATGTAGTAAATGCTTTGAAAACTGATTGATTTTTTATATAGTATATATATATATATTAGTATTTATTAGATATGTGTGTGTGTGTGGTGTGCTTTATAGACAGATAAGTTGAGAAGGACCAGCAACACATCCTCTTGTACCACTGAAGAATTTATCTTCCAGAATCTGGCAGTAAGCTTTGGGAGTTCATTTTTAGTCCATCTCGAAATTTTATCTGTAAAAGAAAATCTGCCTAATAAGTATGCACACCTGAATATACGGCGTTTTTCACTTCCAAGCTCATGAACATAATATATAATTATAAGTGATTAAAATACGAGGATTAATCGTAGTTTATCAGTATTGGTAAAATGTGCTTGGAAAAAATATGATCAGAATATCAACTTTAATAATTATGCATGCACTGTATTTTTTCCTCTTCTGCTGTAGTGGTAATGCAAGAAATGTTGTCAAGGCAGCCAATCAGAATTTAATAGCCTCGGTCTCTGATGGCGGAATTCATGGCACATTGTAACGCTGGGTTTTGTTTGAAGCACTCGAGCTGTTGGCATTTAAAACTATTATTCCCTAGTAGCCGGCTTGAAACGCCAGTAAGACGAGGATCGTTTTCAATTTAATACAAAAACGCACCAGTGTAAATGTAGCCTTACAGCTACGGGGGCTGGGACGCATTTGCACTACGGCCTCACGTGTGCGCCACATCTCTGAGTGTAACCGGTGACGCGGACCGACTGTGCAGACCGATCGGTGTATTAGGCTATGTAATACCACGAGCAAAGACTGCTACCGTACGTGTTTCCGCATCGCTCTCGCGTGTCACCACTGCTTCGATCTGCCTCACTGACGTTGATGAGATTAACCCCTTAGGTATCGAATTTTGGTACCGAATGACGAGACGTTTTTCGATACTCGATGGTATCGAGGCAATTCGGTCGGTGCCTAAAAAGTATCGAACTCGATACCCAGCCCTAACTATAAGAGTCTCGCATATTAAATTCTGTACATTTCAAATAATGCTAAAAGACTCACAGAGGTGTATGCCGTCTGCTCCTTTGCTTGGTGGGATATGGCAGAATCCATGTGAATCAGTCCCAGGAAGTTTAGACAAAGTGGGGGAGTCAAGCGGCAAAAAAGCCTAGTAAACAACACATAGGCTTTTGTGGTTTATCAGAGGAAAAACTAAGGGTGGAGTTCACTGAAAATACAATTCAGTTTAATACACTGAATCCTGCTATCTGTGAAACATACATGCCGCTGAACTGCAGGCTGTAAGCGTCGGTTTGGTGATGTGAGGCCAGGTAGTAGTAGTTGAAGACTCGAATGCGAAACACAGTGGAGTAGACGCAGGTGCAAAGAAAAAAAATGGTAATGAAGCATGCCATCTACGGGACAAAAAGACAATATTAAGGCGTTTTTCAGAAAAAATTCAAAAAACAAAAAAACAAGCAAAAACAAAAAAAAAAAAACAGTTTCAACACAACAATCACTAAAACAGCTGATGCCACTGCAAAATCCCGTCAAAGCTTGTCAGAGGCTCTTAGTTTTGGTCTATGGCAGGAGTCGGTAACCTTATTGACAAAAAGTGAATAAAATAAATGACTTAATCAGAATCAGAATGAGCTTTATATTGCAAGTATGCTAACATACCAACGGAACGGTCTTGTGACAGATGCTCCAGTGTCACAGATAGAGTAACATCAAATGCCATATATATAGCTATAGTATAGATATATATAAATTATAACGAAACTGCAATACAAATTATAAATAATACAATAACACAATGAAATATACAATTAAAAAGAAAAATGTGACTGAAATGATATATTACATAATTTTTTTATTGTATTTTCAATCTGTTTACATTTACTTTAATAAGTGTACAAAATGCATATATACACATACTGTAACAAAAAATATATCGAAATTAAACATTTTTCAAAGAAACTAATTAATTTTATATTACAAATATTTCTATTTCAACAAAAAGAATCCTGCAAGAAAATCCAGTTTCCACAAAAATAGTTTTCACACTGATAAGATATAGAATGTTTCTGTAGTACCAAATCATAATGATTTCTGAAGGATCAAGTTACACTGAAGACTGGAGTAATGGCTGCTGATAATTTAGCTTTGGCTGTTCCAACGAGATAATTACAAATATTAAATATAGTAAAAATAGAAAGAAAAAAACTTTTTTTAAATTATAATAAATTTACAATAATACTTTTTTTACTGTATTTTTGATCAAATAAATGCAGCCTTTTGAGCATAAGAGTCTCCTTTTTAAAAAGTTAAATCCTTACTTTTTGTCAGCTTCCGCTTTAAATATTTTCCCATAATGTTTGTATAAAGTTCTAAAACAATCATAACTGAGGATCTTATTTGAGTCAATAAAGACCTGAAACCAAAAATAATTTACATGTATATTTTAATCACAGATTTTCCTAGATTAGATCCCTAAGCTCAGGCAGACTCACCTCAATGTACAGGTAGTTGTAATCTCTCTCAGCAAGCTGGATAAACACAGCAAAGAGTGACAGAACGGGATGAGTACTGAAGAAAGTGCACTCGGACCAAACCACAGCCACCGAAAAGAGTGACAGAAGCACAGACAGTATACGGTAAAACCACTGCTTCAGCAAACACTCCCAGTACCACTCTGATGAAGGAAGCAAAAGACAGTAAAGGCAGGATAAACACTGACATTTGTTTCAAATATAGCATATCCACATCTATTAGAGCACCTACCTACTGTGGGCGTATAAATGTAGCGTCTGAACCAGCCGACAGGTTCTGGAGGGGCAAAGCTGTGAACGAACTGCCGAGAGGTACTGGTTTCATTCTTGGCAACGTCCTCAAGATGGAAAGCCTGTTCCAGCAATATCTGCCACTGAACGTGTGTGCGATTGTACCGCTGGACTGCGTAGATTACCTAAGAAACCAGCTGTTAGTATTATTCCAGAGCAAATTTCAGAAAACACAGAGAAAAAAACTTGAGCAGTACCTGCTTGTGTAGTTTTGAAAGGCTTCTTTCAGTGGGATATGTGTTATGTTTATCATCAAAATCCTCATTGTCGTCCATGTTCCTGCCCATTTTCTCCTGATATTCAACTGGACACTAAAAACAATAAGCAGATTTCTACTAAAAAGAGGGGCATGATTACTTCAAATCACATATATACATAAAAATGCACCAGAAGACTGCTATCATGTTGTCCTCTCACCTTTCGGAGAATGGTGTCCACGTTCTTCCTCAATGGATGATTATATTTGATTGATTCATTGATTTTTCTCACTTCCTGTGATAAAAATACAAACATCTAAGACACAATGTTAGCTGAACGGGCTCAGATCTGGCATTGCCTTTCAAAAACCAGCTCATCTGGACTCATATAGCGTGAACGGATGTTTGTTTACAGTGTATAAACACACATGGCTTTCACCTCCATGACATCTTCTAGGTTCTCCTCTGAATCTGCCTTCTCTGTCATGAGCTTGGCCGCTTTGAAGTAAGTCTTGATGAGGAGGTGACCCTGGCGCGACGCCTCCCAATACGAGCGAGGGATCTCGACCAGGCCGTAGCCCAACAGCAACACTAGAAGAAACAGACCCCAAGTGTTGGCCGCAGTGATGCCGATGGTTTGCAGCTCATACCTGGTGAAGTGATACAGAAAAAAAGTCAGTATGGAAAGCCAACAATGGAAGAATGTTCTGGATTGGTTTACAGACCAGGAGAGGTGCCACTGAGGATGCACGGCCACATAGATGAGAAGAGAGCCGAAGATGAAAAGGTATGTGCCATAATAGATGGCATTCTCAATGAGAGCCGTCTTGATCTTTCCAGTAATGGAGAATCCTCCAGAACGAGCATACGACTGCATGAATGGCAGAAGGAGCCTTGGAAGATCAACACTGTTATTAACCACTATTCTTACAGGTATAATACAGCATAGTTATTTATGCATTATTTAAACCAAGGGTTCACAGAAAATTTGTGAGAAAAGAATATTTACTGTGAAAAGTGCTATACATATAAATTTGAAATAAACTGAACATGTTCTAAAATTACAAGTAATATTTTCCTAATATGTCAATAATTTAAGTTGGCTTTAATACAATATAAATGCAATATAAACATTTAAAACCGCCAAATGTAAATTAATTATTAAATTAATCAAACTTACTATTATCCTCAGTTTAAAATAAAGAGTCTTATACGACATGACTTTAAGATATCATTATTTTATTTTGGAAGGGGCACTTTACTTGGGGGTTCGTGGCATTATTATTAAATATTAGTATTCCCTAGCTCAATACACAAATTAAAATATTACTAGTGTAATATTTCACTGTAAAATAAAATACAAATTAAGAAAAATAATAAAACTATTAATCATAATTTTTTTTATTTTACATTGAAATATTACACTAGTAATCTATTGTTTTTTCAAATGAATTTAAATAATCGTTTTATTTTACCATAGAAATGTAAAATTACAATACTAATTTTCATGACTGTCAAACGTTAAAACATCAAGCTTTTATTTTGCTGGAAATCCAGGAGCCCTTAAAGCTTCTTTACTGTTGACAGTTTGAGAAAATTGTTGGTGCATGTTGTCTTTCTCAGTGCATAATAAAAGTGACCCAAACTCAAAGCATATGTAAGAGCTGCTCATGTGTAAATGAACACAGTGCCACAATTCATTCTGAAACAAGCAGCGCATACATTTATTAAATTAAATGGCAATCTTTATGACATCTCTTTTCGATAAACCATGTAGCGATTTCAGGGTTTTCCCCCCAATTAATCTTGCAGCCCTACAACAGATTTGTGTAGTAACAGTGACAAATATTTACCAGGAAGATTTAAGACGCCATTATCAAGTTTGTAAAGGACAAAGCTTTCTCACCAAGTAAGACACTGTGATGTCCAATAAACAACCCTCCAGAACACGGGCATGATGCCATCTGGAATATAGCTCCATGGTTTATAGCACACACGTTGGGTGCTTTGGAAAAAGGGACAGAATATATGTTCACAAACAGTTTTGTGCTCAATCAGAACAGGACTAACTGAATACATGGGCTGCAGGTGAATTCATAGGCTTACTTTTTACTGGCGGAGATGGAGGTATTTGGAGTTGTCTGGTTTGAAAGGACAGGGCTCACTGAGGGGGTCTGGGCATGTGCTTCGTAATCAATTAAACACTGCTTGTAGATTGTCTGAAAATCAATTGCACAAGTTGCCGAGTTGCATCAGGAATTAACTGCACTGGACACTTCTATTGAGTGGGAGCCACACTAACCGTGCTGACATCCAGGGGAAGAATGAAGACGATGAGAAAGCATAAATACCAAGCCAGCAGTGTGCCAAAGAGAACCATGCGCTGCTGCTTCTTGAAGTCGCCATAGCGATGCAGGAGGAAGAGAGCCAGGAAAAAGACCACAATAATCTCTATTCCCAGCGCCGCCCCACTCATAGTGCACACCGCACTCCTCTCACTCGTCTTGGGACTGAGAACAACTGCAAACAGAGAAAGACCAAAAGACAAATGACATGCAACAGGAAACAGTTAAAAACCACATGAAATGAAAGTTGGGGTGGGGGATTTCAAAGAACTCCTCCCTTATGTTTTTAATACACAATAGCCTGTTTGTCACGCTTCACTTGAATTTCTGCATAAAAAAGTGAGGTTAAATATTACCATAAATGCAAAACAATATCAAAATCTCTACTGAAGATAGTTCAAATTTACATAATCTATAAACAATTATGTAAACTGTATTTTAGCAAATTGTTTACTGTTATGATATCATGTGCATTAATTCACAGACGGTTATGTGATATTGGTAACATTAATTTGAATGGGACCCGGTTTTTGATTGTGTTATTTAGTTAAGGGATTCGACCGGAAGGGTTTGCATACTTGGAGGCTTTTTGGTTAGGGTGTACAACATATCATGTGCGCCTCAAGGCCCTTATTTAAAGCAGGTACTCGCAAAAAATTGATAGCTGAAAAAGGTCAATATTTTGTGGTCACCTCATTTCAGAAAGTGCAACCCTATATTAATGATTCATTACACGAGTGAAATATTTCAAAGCCTTTATTTCTTGAATGTTTGATGATTAACTGGCTTACAGATAAGAAACCTAAATTCAGTGGCTCCGAAAATTTGAATTTAATAGATAAATTTAAAAAAAAAGGAAATTAATTATTTTAAACAGAAATGTCAGGCTTCTGGAAAGTATGTTCATTTACTGTACATGTACTCAATACTTGGTTGGGCCTCCTTTTGCATGAATTACTGCATCAGTGCGGCGTGGCATGGAGGCAATCAGCCTGTGGCACTGCTGAGGTGTAATGGAAGCCCAGGTTGCTTTGATAGCGGCCTTCAGGTCATCTGTATTGTTGGGTCTGGTGTCTCATATCTTTCTCTTGACAATACCCCATAGATTCTTTATGGGTTTCAGGTCTGGTGAGTTTGCTGGCTAATCAAGCACAGTAACACCATGGTCAATGAACCAGCTTTTGGTACCTTTGGCAATGTGGGCAGGTGCCAAGTCCTGCTGGAAAATGAAATCATCATCTCCATAAAGCTTGTCAGCAGAAGGAAGCATGAAGTGCTCTAAAATTTCCTGGTAGATGGCTGCGTTGACTGTGGACTTCAGAAAACACAGTGGACCAACACCAGCAGATGACATGGCAGCCCAAATCATCACTGACTGGAAACTTCACACTGGACTTCAAGCAACATGGTTTCTGTGCCTCTCCACTCTTCCTCCAGACTCTGGTACCTTGATTTCCAAATGAAATGCAATGTAACTTTCATCTTAAAATAGACTTGGACCCTGAGCAACAGTCCGTTTCTTGTTTCCCTCCACACCCATGTACGACGCTCCTGACGTTTGTCTCTGGTTCAGAGTGCTTGACCGAGGAGACGAAACTTTTGTACCCTGTCGAGATTCGTCCCCTTGTGCGTAGTGCCCTCTTGATGCGCTGATGCCACCGCAGGTCCACGACTTGTGAGCTCCCCCAAATTCTTGAATGGCTTGCTGACAATCCCTCACGGCTGTGGTTATCCCTTTTTGTTGTTGCAACCTTTTCCTACCACACCTTTTTTCCTTCCCTCAACTTTCTATAATATGCTTTGGATACAGCCACTCTGTGAACAACCATCGTCTTTAGCAATTCACTTTGTGGCTTACCCTCCTTTGAAGGTGTCAGTGACTGTCTTCTGGACATCTGTCAAGTCAGCAGTCTTCCCCATGGTTGTGTAGCCTACTGACCCAGACTGAGATACGATTTAAATGCTCAGGAAACCTTTGCAGGTGTTTTGAGGCAATTAGCTGATTAGGGTGTGACACCATGACTTTCCAATATTGAACTTTTTCACAATATTCTAATTTTCTGAGACACTGGATTTTGGGTTTTCATTATCTGTAAGCCATAATCATCAAAATGTCAAGAAATAAAGGCTTGAAATATTTCACTCTATGTGTAATGAATCTATATGGATTTCACTTTCTGAAATTAGTGATAAAAAATATTGACCTTTTTCATGATATTCTAATTTTTTGAGATGTACCTGTATTTTAATACGGGCCTTGAGGGCACATGATTATATGTTTTGTAACCATTTAAAACGCTCCATTGATTTCACACTTCAGTCGAATAAAAAAAAAACAATTAAAATAAATAAATAATTCAACCCCAATTCTGACAGCAGATTATGCATCTCAGAGAACCTTTTATTTTTCCGCATTTGATCGTAAGGACTAATTATGTATAATTCTTGATTCATTCACGCCTTAATAATCTTATGCAGACAATCAAGTTAATGGGTGGGATGGGAAGCAGTGATGGGCTTATTTCCGCGAATCGTTCTTTTCAGACAGAACAGGTTCTTTTGAGCTTCATAATGCGTGTCGAAGTCGTAAACGCATTTCCATTACTAACACTGGAATGACATTTTGCACCATTCTCACAATGCTTTAAAATAAATGCAGCCCGACTGGTTTTGAATCAGGTTTTTAACCAAGTCAGCAAAAAAGATCCGACTCAAAAGAATGATTCATTCACTAATCCGACATCGCTAGAATAAAGCATACACATTCAAACCTAATACATTACGTGCAAGGCATTCCTATTTATACACAACTGTTTGATGACAACAAACAAATCTGTCAAGCAAAATCTCCTCTCCAGCTGATCATTCGGGCTGTGTCCGTGTTTTGCTCTGAATCATGGGATCAAATGAATTCGCCTTACCTCAGATCTGCTGCAGAGAAATATGAGACGCAATATACATATATCCTAATTCAATCCCAAAGTAAAGACAAATCTATGGCATTGCGTGATGATAAAAATTACCTGGAGGAAATCCACATTTCCCCGATTTCCAGAAAACAAACGTCACGGCTCTGACGCGTCTTATGGGCGTGGCCTATTTTCTTCTGGTGTTATCGGCCAGACGCCATAGGTGCATATCGCCAACTACTGTGTATGAGTGCAAATAACCTGATATGCAATATAAAATAGTTTTATCAGCAGTTTGGGGGTAACGCTTTACAATTAACGCGAGTTACGTAATCAGATTACTTTTTTCCAAGTAACTAGTAAAGTAACGCATTACTTTTTAATTGACAAGAGAATAATCTGAGTTACTTTTTCAAATAAGTAAACGCATTACTTTTTTTTTTTTTTTTCATTTTTGATTGACACTCGCCTGTCCCCATGTGGAGAGAATCAGAAATTTACTGTAGATCTAAAATAAATATGAATATGCATTAATTCATCTCACTCACTAAAAAAACACACACAGATTCAGTATTCCTCAAAATGAGTAAAAATAATGCAACTCAGAATATGACGTGAACCTGCAATAATTAAATGTTAAACAACACAAATATCCTTTATGTATTTAATCCCATTCTATTAACCAATGTCTTTTGCTTCTGACCTTCGATGATCCAGTTCATACTAATAAGCAAAAATTACTCTAGACAAACATTTGTGTGTTTGTTTTATTGCTGAAGTGTGTTGAAATTTCTTCTTCTGCATTCTACTGTACGGACGTAAATTTACTTTCCCTTCAGCCTGAGGCTTATTCATTTCACTTTTGGTGTGAAAAGGCTTTTACATATTTGCCAAAAATAGAACTTTTTTATTTAAAAACAAACAAGCAAGCCCTGTCCAATTTTTAAAGTAACGCAAAGTAACGTAACGCATTACTTTCCATAAAAAGTAACGACGTACAGAAGTAGTTACTTTTTTTAGGGAGTAACGCACTATTGTAATGCATTCCTTTTAAAAGTAACTTTCCAACACTGTTTATCATCAAAAAAGGAAAGTTAAAAAAACCTGTGAAGAGTTTAAGTCTTTTTGGGGCAGATGCTTTATTAGATAGTTTTGTTTTTAAGAACCCTTCCCAGTGTCCTAGCTGTAAATTAGTTCTAAAAAAGTGAATTATTATAAAATGATTCTTTGAATTTTCATTAAATTGCCTAAGAAAACGTACTGTGCTGCCTACAAAAGTGCACAGTATAGGCTCATTAAAATTAGTACAAAAATAGTACAATTATACAAAGAGAAATGCTTACGTAGGCTATATGTTGCAGAAATTTTACTGATAACGATCACTGTGTACTCAATCTGCTGGGGAAAAAATTAGACTTTTTATTCGACAAAAGGCAAGGCCATCCTGTAGAGGGAGCGCTGTGCTTAAAAATGTGTATCACCCATAGAGGTATCACCATGTCACCTGACAAAAACAAGAGGTCGTTTAGCTTGAACAGAAGTGAATGGCATGAAGCATTAATACACAAATAAAATAATATAAACATATATATCTATATATATATATATCATATAGTATATATACTATATAATTTTATAGTTTATTGCTTTGTGCTTATCAAATAAAGATTCTGCTCACCAGGTCCATCATTATAAGGGCCTTTCGCACCGCTTTAGTTACATAACTAAATGTACAGTACTAAAGTACTAAACAGTAAATTTAAAGTACAGTATACAGTAGCAGTATACTAAAGTACTAAATTGTCAAGGACCTGGAAATATTGTGACCCTTTCCTGCATCGCTGCCCAAACGATGATTAGCATACTTAAACTATAAGTATAGCTCTTACCTGATTTAACAAGGGAAAAATGAGGACAGGAATAACAATAAAACCAAAAACAACGTCTGAATGCAAAGCTAGATTTCTTTGTGGCCTGTTCTTCGTATCTTGCTTAATACATCTGCGATGATTTGACATTTAAATATGCACATATTTCTTACACAGACGGACGTTTGTGCTGCATGCAGAGGCGGACAAAGTACTCAATTCCATTTCTTGAGTGAAAGTACAGATACTGCTGTCAAATATTACTCCGTTACAAGTAAAGGTTGTAAAGACAGATTTTTACTTAAAGAAAAGTACAGAAGTACTTGCTTTTAATAGTACTTAAGTACCAAAATAAATTTCCATTTTTATGTCAATGCACTGTTTTATTGTTGTACGTAATACTTGCAATACTTCTGAAGCAACTTACAATACATTACACCTACTGAATACACTAGCTTGTAGTATCTTTGGAATAAATAGCTTTTAGAATGTTAACCTATGGGGGGAAAAAACTAAACATATATAAATAAATAAATATTTAACACCCCTACCCACCTCCACAAAAGCAGTATGGTAGTGATCTTACACAGCTCTGACAGTGTGTGCACAGATCTATGTGTAACCATTCACCCATTTGAACAGAGTGGATAGTGAAATTGCTGTAAATACAGACTAATAACAAAAATCAAATCTGCTTTAAAACCCAGCAACACAACTGAAGCTGTATAACTTTACACCAAAAACACTGCTTGAACAAAAAAGCCAAACATCAAGTACATATTTGAACATCAAAACTACAATTTTAAGTGCTTGTCTAATCGCTCTTTGGTTACTTTGTGATGTCACACACAGAATGGTCCTGTGCCGTGCTGGCTTCATAAACAGACCTATTGTGTTTATTAGGAGATGCCACAGTCTTCTGTGCTTTATAGGTAAGATTTCACGTACACAATTTAGCAAGCAAGTTTAATTAGACAAGCACATTTGTTAATTCAAAGTGCTTTACATCCAAATAAAGTAAAACTAATCATAAAAATAATAATAATCACGTGAATAAGATGGAATCTGATTCCCATCTGCGGGCGCAAAATAGCCTAAATCAGTATTCCCCCCTTTGTTTTGTGTGAACCCTTGGTGTTTCTAACTGACACTATTCTAATGATCTGAGTGGTCTGTTATGTTTATATTCAGTGAACATATCTGCAATGTATTTAGGGTCCGAGGCCATTGAGTGATTTATAAACGAGTAAAGTACTTTAAAATCAATCCTGAATGTAACTGGAAGCCAGTGTAAGGACCTTAGGACTGGTGTGATATGCTCAGATTTCTGGTTCTAGTCAGAATTCTGGCAGCAGCGTTCTGGATGAGCTGCAGCGGTCTAATGGTCTTCTTGGGAAGGCCGATGAGAAGACCATTACAATAATCTGCCCTGCTGGTAATAAAGGCATGACAGTTCTCCAATCCCTTGAACTGGAAACACACCTCTAAATTCTATCATGTTTTTTGAGATGAATAGTATCGATTTATTAACTGCTTTGACATGACTACTGAAACTAAGTTCTGTCTCCAGAATCACACCAAGATTATTGACTTGATTTTTTGTTGTTTGATCCCTAGAGTCCAGGTATGCATTCACCTTGAGAACTTCATCTTTGTTTCCAAATGCCATGACTTCAGTTTTTTTTTTTTTCCTTGTTTAACTGAAGAAAGGTTTGGCACATCCTACTGTTTATTTCATCAATGCATTGGCAGAGGGATTCAATGGGGCTGTAGTCATTTGGAGAGAAGGTTAGGTAAATCTGGGTGTCATCTGCATAGTTGTGATAGGCAATTTGATTCTTTCTCATTATTTGACTTAGTGGGAGCATATACATGCTAAGCAAGAGTGGTGCAAGAATTGAGCCTTGTGGGACTCCGCATGTCATAGACGTCCAATTAGACTTATGCTCTCCTATACTCACATAAGAACCTCTCCCTTCTAAGTATGACCTGAATCTTTTGAGTACCATCCCAGAAAGCCCGACCCAGTGTTCCAGTCCTCTCTAGAGGTTAGAGTTTGGAGTTATGATCGCAGTGTCAAATGCGCACGGATATTTTGCCAGAATCAGAATGTAATCGAATATCATTTATTATTTTAATGAGCGCTGTTTCTGTGCTGCGATGCGGTCGGAAACCAGATTGAAAATTGTCCAGGTATCCATTTTAGTATTTGTTCAGCTGATTAAAAACTACCTTTTCAATAATCTTGCCTATAAAAAGAAAGATTTGATATTGGTCTATAATTGCAACTGTGTTATCAGATTGCAAAAATCAGACAATATTTGCTAATCTAGACACAAATCAGGGTAGCTTCCGTTCCATCAAATTTTTGTTTATATTGACTCTGAAAAATTAAAAAGGCACATATTTCGTTTTTCATTATGCAAACAAAACGAAAAATCAAGAACTCCTGGCTTAATTTTTCGTTTTTAGACACATTCAGGGAGAGAAACGACATAAACAACTTTCAATATTGGCTGATCTCTACATGTGGGCGAAGAACGCCCTCTCTGCTAATTGGGTCAACCAAAACATTACCCAAATCATAGTCCTAAAAAACCCTTAATAATGTCCTCCGCTTTCGTATTGATGCTTACATGTTTATTTCTACTAATTTTATCTCTCTCAACAGCCAGTATTAATGAATGGCTTGACACAAACCTAGCTGAGCAAGGCCTATTTGTCCCCTAGGCATGGCCTGTTTTAATTCTAGTTTATCCACCTATCAAAATCTTTGTGTCAAGCTGCGCGAGTGCCTGCAGTCGTGGGGAGAATGTATGTAGACAAGCGCAGACCACTATTACTTATATGTGACCACCGGTAGTGTAGACAATAAACTGCTTTGATTTAATTATATGGAGTACATTGGCCAGCTAACTGGCTGGCATACAAATTGTTATTGTTGTTGGTTTTGTGTTTGGCGTGTGCTTGCTAACTAAACCCCGTCACAGAACCGTTGTGTACCTGACACTGTGTACTCGCAGTAGGCGCATAGAGTGGTGTATCATTCCTTAATGAATCAGTTTTTGAAAAACCCATTATTATAGACCACAATTCAATTACCAATTATTATAGACAGCCGCTTGATTTTATTCCTAAATGAATGAATGAAGCATTTTGAATGAATTGATTGAATAAAGGGCTCCTTTATTAACACAATGACTTACTGCCACCTAGTGGTGATATTACTTTCATAATTCAAGTATTATTTAATTTTATTCACATTTCTATTAAAAATGTTGTATAAAACATTAATCTAATTTCATTATACATCTGTAAATGCACATACAGCCATCTTATCAACATTAAACTGTAAATACATTTAAAAGCATCATCAGACCCAGGTTCTATATCATTGAAAACTGATTTGGTATGGATACTGAATTGGTAACAGCATATTGTCATATTATTCTAAATTATTTGATGTAAGAATTTAACATTAAAAATGACATAAAAAAACGTAAAAGGTAAAAAAATTAAATTAAAAAAATTAATTAATAAAAAACTGAAAATCAGTTAATTTCTGATACTGCTGACACTGGCTTATTTTTCGAAGTGTTATTTCAGGGTTTGGATATATTCTTATAACTCAAACGAGTTCACCTTCAAATAATGACGTCAAATTCACATTTCACTAAATTCAATCACTGAAACAAGCACTGTGAGGAACAAATAGTCCCATGCCAGTGGGATAATAACAGATGATTTCCTAAATGTGGGGTTGGTTGTGTTGTGGTAGATTAGATCTCTATGGTAATAAACTCAAAATACGATATAATACTTAGAGATTTCTCGCTCCTTGGTTGTAAAGGTAAAAGATTACACAAAGGTCAGTTTATTTTTTATCTGTATATATATTTAAGTGCCTCCTTTGTCTCAATGCAGCGTATTGTCCTAAAACAAAAGTTATGACTTATGTTCACATAAAATTGATGCGTCCAATCCCATTCTCCCCGGCTGCAGTGCATCGCGCAGTCTTGCCCACCCAGATTTTAATGGGGTGGATAACTTCATAGAAACCGGGGCTTCGTATACGTGTCGGGGGCTCAATCCTCTCTTCCCATAGTTTGTTTGTGTCAAGCCGATTCATTTAGATCGGCTGGTTTGCTAGAGATTAAATGTAGTAGATATAAACATGTTAAGAATCAATAGAAGCGAGGACTATTATTAAGGTTTTTTTTAGGACTATTATTATGTTGCAATGTTTGGTTGACCAATTAGCAGAGAGGAGCGTTTCATTCCCGCCCACATGTAGAGATCGAATATTCAAGTTGTTTATTCGTTTTCTATCCCTGAATGTAAAAACTAAAAATTAAGCCGGATTCTTGATTTTTTCGTTTTGTTTGAATAATTGAAAACGAAATATGTGCCCGTTTTTCATTTTTTAGATTTCAATATTAAAACAAAAATTGATTGGACGGAAGATACCCTGATTACCACAATATTAACTTCTTATTATTGAATTGTTGTGTTCAAAACAGTGTTTAAAAAATGCTGGAAAATCATTTCATGTAGCCCTACAAGAGTGATTACTGATAAGCTGTCTGAAAAAAAGAAAGTCACGTTTTACAGAAGAAAAAAAAATCACCCACTGACTTTCAAATTCAACGACTTCTACGTCGAGGCTCTTTGATAGACGTAGTGGGAGTGAAAAAGTACAATATTTGTCTTTTCACATGGAGTTGAAGGTAAAGTCTAAGTTCCCAGAAAATAATACTCCATAATGTACCCGATACCAAAAAGTGTACTTATACGTACACTACGCAAGTAAATGTACTTAGTTACTGTCCGCCTCTGGCTGCATGATATATGAAATAAAGTAATATAGGATAATTCTCTGCTGTAACAGCGCATTGCAGTTATAATTCAGAATTTGCGCATTCAGTTGAAGTGATTGCTGGTTACAGTTCGAAGAATTTAACAATCCTACTTGATTCCCATGCAAAAATGGAAAAAAGTTATTTGTTACCTCCAGACACTATATTTTCATTATTCCAAATAATACACGTGTGCGGGGAGAAATGATGTTTAAAAGCAATCTTCCAGGATTCTAGAGCTTGTTTATGAAAATTTGAGAGTTTAATAACTTACTACACTTAAAGTTACAGGCAAAACCATCTCGGGAGCCATTATCGTGGAATGGTCAGTTGAAGTGTTTGTGAAGTGGGGAGTAATACAAACTGAACATGCACAAAACTACACATGTTAAGTTTTATTCGTTTTATGATTTATTCTTATCAAAGAATGTCACTGGAAACCTGAAGCAGTCACGTGGTTGTGTGCGAAAACGAAGCTTCGGATGTCACAGATCACGTGGTTATGGCAAAATGAATCAGGCTCCGGTACAGTGCTTCACTGTGAGATGTTTTTTTTTTTTTATACAAGTTTCGAAGCCTCGGTGCCGAGCGTCACATCACTTTTCGGCGTCCTCAAGATAAGATTTGTCGATCAATACGACCCGTTCCATGTGAGTTTGAAACACTATGTTGTGGCGATTGGATGAATTAATGCCAGGGGGTTCACCTACGGGTCTACAGTATTGTCTTTTCACAATCAAGGCTCATTTATGAATGAATGAGCATGACGCGTTTGCTTATTAATTGTCCAGATTACACAGTATGTTGAGTTCGTTGTGTCGTTCGTAAACGATGCTGTAACTGTATTGTATTGTCTTTAGTCGTACGTACTTTAATAACTCATGTTGTAAATAGCTCTAACATATACTAATACACTAATAACGCTAAAAGTATGTGGGCACCCTAGGGAGGGTCTTTTCTGTTTTTGCATGACAATGTCCTTGTGCACAAAGCGAGGCCCATATAACGTTAGAAGTTATTTACCGAGTCTGCTGTGAAAGAACTTGAATGACCTAAACAAAGCCCAGACCTGAAGTCTGCTGAACACACTTGGAAAGAATTATAACTCCGCCAACAACATTGAACCCCTTTGACTCTTATTTTACTCTCATAAAACCTTTCAAAACAAAATATTTCAGAATATTCTTTTCTGTGTTCCATAGAAAAAAGCCAGCCACATACAGGTTTGAATGTGAGTAAATTATGACATACATTTAATTTTTGGATGAACTATCCCTTTAATGCTAATCACAGGGTTATTATCATTCTGAAACAGAAAAAGCCCCTCCTCAAAATAAATGTTCGAAACACACAATTCTCTAGAATGTAATTATATTGTGTTGCATTAATATTTGTTTTCATTAAAATGACTGGAACAGCCAGCTTTCCAGGTCTGACTACTCCAGGGATTTTTGTCATTGTTGTGTTTTTGACTTACAATAAATTAGAGCTTTCGGTAACACTTTATTTTACAGTGTCCTTGTTACACTTTACACATACTTACTATAGTAATAACAGTAAATTATGCATAATTACAAGCAGCTAATCCTAACTATGTTATACAAGTACATGTTGATAACCTGTTAATTAAATGTACATTAATATTACTTTGTACTTAAATGTGTAATTACACTGTAACAAGGGAAAATAAATATTGTAACATTGACATTGTTTGTATTGTTTTATTTTCAAATATTAGTAATGTCATTTGCAACACTATCAAAAATAGAATAGAAATGTATGATGCCTTTTCTTTGGGCCTCATCTTTTTTCTAGTGATACACCAGAATTTCAGCAACTGAAAATATGCAAAAAAATAAAAAAATTGTAGTAGCAATATGGAAAATGTACTTGTCTAAAATATTGAGAGGCAGTTTGTTGTTGAAAAACTTTACTTTTAATTTATTTTCTGAGAACACAACATCCTAAACAGCATGACAATTTCAGTTCTGTGGTTATTTTATTACAGAAACTTACATTTTGGTTTTGGTCTTTGGCTAAATGCAAACATTAATTTTGGTTTTCTATAAAAAAATTTTTTTTTAATGCATCACTAACCTTTCTCTTTATTTCTCTATTCTTCTTTAATGCCAGCTTGTGCAAGCTGATCCTCCTGGACACCCCAGCCCTCATCACAAATGGCTGAACTGGAAACACAAGTAGTCGAAAAGCTTTCTGATCCTCCTGAAGAAGTAAGTCAAATGACAGCTGTGGCTATTTTGCAGAATGACAAAAACAGCTGCATGTTCACCTTCTTTCTCTGCCTTTCTCCAACAGGTTTTACTTCCAGAAGGTTGGAAGCAGATGCTGCCAAAAGAGCAGCATCTCTGGGTCAGTAAGGCTCTCTTTAGCAGAGATGCATCTGGGAAGTTAAAGCTGACTGAACCTCTGCAGCTGTGGTGGTCACCTCCAGGACCCCAGTTGTTGTATTTACAGCCTCCTCCTTTTCCTGACCCGTTCTTTCACAGCAGGCTGTTCCTTTGGATGCCTTGTCGCATGTGGGCATACAGGCTGCTGTGCACGAAGCCCAACTGCCGTCGTCTTGGCAATCATTTGAGGCCTTGGGGACTGTACAGCACTGTCCGGAGGGTTTTGGACATGAGCGGGTGGTATTTCATGGTCACGGAGTACCTGGAGTGCTGTTCTTGCAGGAAAAAGGTGGCGGGCTGGTCGCAAGACATCCTGGATCAATTAGATCTCATCCATCGTGAGAAATTCCCAGCAGTCTTGACTTACAGGTTAGCAGAGTTGTTTGACAGCCAATAAATACTCTCAGAAAAAAGGTACAAAAGCCGTCACTGGGGCGGTACCTTTTCAAAAGGTACACTTTTGTACCTTTTAGGTACTAATATGTACACTTTAGGTACTTATATGTACCTTTAAGGTACCAATATGGACTGTTTAGGTACAAAGGTGTGCCTTTTGAAAAGGTACCGCCACCAGTGACCGCTTTTGTACCTTTTTTTCTGAGAGTGTACTGTAAAAATGGGTTTGATTTTGTGTTATGTCTTTTGTTCAAAGGTTGTCCTGCGATAAGGAGCTTGTTAGATTGATGCGGAGTCAGACACCAGGGAAGAGTGCGATGTCTCTGTATCAGCACCTTTGTGTGCGGCACAAAGAGCAGTGGCTGGCTCAGTCCGCAGAGTATCTCTCTGTACTGGACAAGTTTCAAGATCTCAGCACTGTTACTGCCAGGCTGCCGCAGATGATGCCAGTGCCTTCTCTATCATTGCTGTTGATGGTATATGCAAAGGATGTACTGACACGACTCGGAGAGATGAAGGCCAGGGTCACTTCCATCTACGGCTCCATCCTGAAAATGGTCTCCACCGAGAAGGTGAGCAGACACAACTATATTTTATGCATTTATTAATACATACATTCAAAAGTTGCAAAAAAAGTCTCAATTATATGATTAAAAATACAGAAAAAACATTTGATGAAATATTATTAAAATGTAATAACTGTTTTCTATTCCAGTGATGCAAATCTGAATTTTCAGCAGCTATTACTCCAGTCTTTAGTGTCACATGATCCTTCAGAAATCATTCTTAATATGCTGATTTGGTGCTCAAGAAACATCTTATTATCATGTTGAAAACAGTTGCATAATATTTTAATATATACAGCTGCATTATATTTTATTTTTTTCAGGATTCAGTGATTAATACAAAGTTCAAAAGAACAGCATTTATTTGAAATTTAAATCTTTGGTAACATTATAAATATCATTAGTTCTGATTTAGTTTTGATCAATTTAATGCATTTAGTATTCATTTCTTAAAAAAGTCTTCCTGACCCCAAACCTTTGAGCAGTAGTATATAAGAATTCAAATGATAAAGAAAAGATAAATACGATAAAAAGAAAAGGAAAAATTGTAATCATTCTTTCGTATGAAAACGAAATTCTTTCATCTTGAAAACCATTTTCAAGGCATAACTAAATTTAATTACCCTAAAAATGTCATGTGATGTAACAATCAAATAAAGTACTTTACATACACCTTTGAATACATGTGAGCTACATATCTTAATTATTAATAATTTATTAGCAGTCAACTGTTATTAATTCACTCATTCGTAAGTCTTTTGGGGAGTCACACCACATTTTACAACCAGAAGTAACATTGCCATGTTATAAAGTTACTTAATATTTTAAGAGACTTACTGACCTTGACACAGTCATGAGGATCTGCAGGGCTCCTTTTTTCATCACTGACCTATATAGCACTGGAATTCATCCAATTTTGTAACATTTACCACTTCTTTTCATCCATCTTTAGGTCACTAAGAAACATGATTCATCTGTGTGGTCCACAAACGTGGGAAATGAGAATGGGCAGGTCCTAATATGTGTCCTGACACAAACAGTGGATGAGGGCCTGCTTCCCATGTGCTCCGGCTTGATGGAACGTTACCGGCGAGCTGGAAAGCCTCCTCCACAAGTCCTCTATGTTGACCGAGACTGTTGTTCATCTACGGGCAACAGCAAAGTGGAAGCCATGTTCTATGAGTGGGACCAGCTGGTCGTTCGACTGGACGCGTGGCAGTTCATGATGCGGTTCACTGCAGGCGTCACCTCAGAAAGCCACCCGCTGTACGGCCCCTTCATGGGACAGCTATTCTCCTGTATCTTTGAGTGGGATGCTGAAGATTTAAAAAGACTACAAGAAGCCAAAAAACAGGAGCTGCGACAAACTAAGGATGTCAAAACATCCAGCAAGCCCACTGCTGAAGAGTTAGTAAGGCACTGCCGCCACCAGACACGTGAGCCTCAGGTGGCCAAGCAGCTCATTCAACAGCTGTTCAAAGACTTCATGGAGGCTACAGACATCATGGGCAACAAACTGTTGGACCAGGAGAGGGTGGAGGAGATCTGGCGAGCCCAACAATGCCATCTTTTGTGTATCCAGGACCCTCCAGGCATACAGCTTTACAGAAAGGTTGGAGAGGTGACCAGAGGAGGGCTCATTCTGCCCCTCTATCACTGTGCACGTGGCATAGGATCCCTTGAATCATTCCATCAGCATCTGAAACACTTCATACCAGGTTTGCATGACCCAAAAATAATGTGTTATTTGTGTGAATTATGTCAACATGAATTCAGGATTTTTTTTAATTGCTCTTATTTTTTTTTAGGTACAAGTACAAATGACTTGCACTTCCATGTTTACCTGTTAGAAGGGGTAGTGCAGTGGAACGAGGCCCGATCTGTTGTTGTAGATGAAAGCAGTCCACTGCAGCACTATGTAAACCGTCTGAGTCAGAAGTTTCTTGGCCGTAAACTGATTAAAGAACACAACAGCCCCAGAGAGTACACTGGTAATGCATTGCATGTCTTTCTTGTTTATGTGTTTCTCTTCAAATTCTTCTCAGTATTTTCATGTGTTGATATGTTTTTATGTGTACGAATTTTTTTTTTAAAGATCATGTGACACTGAAGACTGAATTAATGGCTGCTGAAAATTCAGCTTGCCAACACAGGAATAAATGAAAAACAGTTATTTTAAATTGTAATAATACTTCACAATATTACTGGTTTACTGCATTTTTGATCAAATAAATGCAGTCTTGGTGATCATAAGAGACTTATTTCAAAATATTAATCTTAAATTTTTTTTTTTTTTAAATCTTACCAATCCTAAACTTTTGAATGGTACTGTATGTTTGTCATGCTGTTCTGGTATTTAGTAGTATTTAGTTTTTTTTGTTTTTGTTTAATACTTAACCACTCTGGTAAATCTGTTGGCTCAATGACACGGAAAAGGTGTCACACTTATGTTTACAATCACACAAACGCCTTACTTCTGACATACTGTTTGCACAGGTGAGCTCATAGGGGTGGAGTATCTTTATTCTCAAGCCAACAGAGTGTTGGAGGTTGACTACCTTATGGATCCCGATGCTACTGATGGGAGTGATGAGCATCTGGAGGGAGACCTGGAATATGAGGATTCAGACTTTGATGACCTCAAATCACCACAGTTCTTGGAGCTCAGCCTCAAACCACATCAGCCCATTCAATATCAGGCAGCACTTCTGCAATCACCTTCCTCTGGCCTCTCAACATCGCAGCCGGATCCAATCGTGTCTTCCACATCTGGGCCCATAAAGGACGAGCCTACCGCTGCAGACCAGTTCACACCTCAGAGCATCTCACAGGAGGATGATTATGTAAGTGATGTTCACTGTAAAAAAAAAAAGGTTCCAAAACTTTACAATAATGTTCCATTTGTCATTGATGTTAACAAGAACTAACAATGAAAAATAGTGTTAATTTCAACATTTACATTAATACATTTACAAATAATACTTCATTAAAATCAAAAGTTGTATCTGTTAATATTAGTTAATGGACATGAACTAACAATAAACATTTGTATTTTTATTGACTAACATTAAAGAATAATAAATACTGTAACAAATATGTTGCTTATTGTTAGTTACTGCATTAACGTTAACTAATCAGACCTTATTTTAAAGTGTTACCAAAGTGTTTTCTGCCATGTGTTTGTGTTCATAAGTTTATAAGACATTTTTGTAATAGGAAAGACTCTTTTTCTCAGGAAAAGTGCGTGGGGCCTGATGGTGTTTCTGGATATGACCATGTTATTAACCTAGCCAACAGTCTGGTTGAGTTTCGAAATCATGGATTTGTCACAAAGCGAAAGGTGGACGAGATTGTCGCTCTGTGGGATAAGCTGTCAGAGCATGACAAGGGTGGTGTCATCCACTCAGCCCAACCCGAAGACAGACTGTGCTTAAACAACAGCCATAGTGATACCTTTGTGACTCCATGCGTTGATGGTCTAAAAAGGTATGTGTGACAGACAATTACAAAATTGTGCCTTTTTTATTTTTATTGAAATATTATTGACATTTTTTAAAAATTACTTTTGTTCCACTGATCTGCTTCAATGTCAGCCGCCTTGTCACTGCCATTTGCCTGGCTCTCAGCCGCATCCATCCTGCTGGTCAAACCATCGGCGGCGTCAGGGTCAACAGATGGGCTGCCATCCTCCACGACTACATCACGATCAGGGACATCGTCCAGGACAACACTGCCATCTCCAGCCGGACACGTATACAGCTGCTTGAGATAAACCAGCAAACACTGTGCCAGTGGTAATTGATTATTAACATGCAGTTGTATATTAATCATATTTACATAGAGATGAATTACTGTATCATGTTTTCTGTACACAGGTACAACGCCAGGAAACAGAGGCAAGAACAGTTGGTTTTGCACCAGTGCACTGACAAGATGAAGGCTTCTGAGCCTCTGTTTTCTGTACAACACAATGTTCCAGAGCCCTTTCAACATGGACATGTAGTCGAAGTAATTAAAGTAGTGATTGGGGGTCCCGAACCTCCTGATGTCACACTCTTTCAACCAGACCCAGAGCAGAGAGCTGCTGCCACCGGGTTCCCTAGTCCAAAGGTGCCTAGGACGACTGCTTGGCGACGGAGGAAGGCAGAGGAAGAGGCAGCCCAACGGGGGTTACCCTTGAAGCGGCCTTGTGAACAGTATGTTTGTAAAAAGTGTGGCAAACCAAAGACAAAAGAATTTGGTCACAGCCAGTTCCGCGGCATCCACTTTTGTGCCAAAGCCTCTGGAAAGACTGTAAAGCAGTGGATGGAGGAGATGAGGAGGGCAAAGTGAGCTCCTATTGTTATTGTTATTGTAAGTGAGCAAAGTATTGTTTTTATATACTTTGTTTGTAAATACTTTAAAAGTACTCTTTAGGTAATAGCCAAAGATTATTTATAGTTTTTTTTTTAAATAAAGGCCTTTTTATTCTCATCTCAGTAGATATTTCTTTCTTAAATGACCACTTTTAACATTATTGAAATTGATTTTAATTTCATAATTTGTTGTAATTGTGTATACGATAGCTATGGTGAACAATCTCCATACGTTTTGGGGTCTTTTCCTCTTGATTTAAGTGTCGCTTTTTGTATTTATTAAACATTGGTGTACACATGGAAAGTGCATACACAATACACCCTCACAATAATTAATTATATGCTGCTTTAATCAACAATATTGAATATTTATTTACAGTTATTTTATAAAATTTCACCAGAGGCCTTATTACGTAGACATAAATAATAAGCAAAAAGCGTTATAACAATATAAATGGAACTGTAATGAGCCATTTGAAAATGAAAGATAACAAAGGCATGCCTAAAAAAAGAAATAAACTATGTATATGGTTTTACCACACGGGTCCAAATTGTATTTTTTCTTTTTTACTATTAATATTCACATAAATTTTATACATACTTGTCTTGAGTAATGTTTAGTAAGCTGCAATAATTATAAACATGAGATTGTACAGGATACACTGGTGTGGGGTAAATTTATCATCAGCTCCAGAAGATGACTGGACTGTATCTAAGTGGATTTGTTCCAAGCGGAACTCCTCGTGTTTCCAGGCCTTTTCAGGTTCTGTGAATCTGTAAGAGAGAGAGTTCTATGTTCCTAAGGCCCAGGTTCCTATGTCCCCAGAGTCCTGTGTCCTATACTCCCAAGATCCTATGTTTCTAGGGCCTAGAGAAAACCTGGAAAGTGTGGAACATAGGACCATGGGGACTGGGGAACAGAGAAACCCAGGAACTTGGGGAAAAAGGACCATTGAAACTATGTAACACAGAACCTTAGGAACACGGGACTCTTTTCCATGAACCTGGGAACACAGGAGTGACTCCATTTACCACAGCCAAACTCGGACAACTTCACCTGCAAGGTCGCTGTATTAATGTTCCATGCATATCACTGTGATAAACACCATGATCCGATTTGCAGCCTTCATGGCCTGGAGAATTATCACATGTGCAAGATTTTGTTCCAGGCGACCTTTGTTTCACCTAAATCTTTAACATCAAGGGAGTCATTGTTTTGTTCTCCAGTTTTCATAGTTCACCAGATTTATATGGAAAGTAATAAACACATGACAAAGAGTCCCAGGGTAATGGTAACACATTGAACAAAGAGTTAACCCTGGGAACACAGATACACGCCCAAATCAGACCATGTTACACAGGGGTCCAGAACTGACACAATCAGGACTGTTTTATCTGACTCATCAAACCACTCATAGAATTCGATGAGGGAGCTTCTGGGAAGTTCTTTCATATTAACCAATAGAACCACTTCCATATTCCGATGGCTAGGATAGTGTTAGAGAAAGCTAGAGAAAAGTGTTTATAGGTTAGTTGGATATCTCTGTATCTTGACGCATTATTTCCACATCACATATCATTTAGACGTAACCTATATTATTGTTGATAAAACAGAAAAGTTCTATTGTGCTTCAAACTAAATGTACAATCATTGCGATTTTCAAACTTACCATGTAATTTTATTTGGTACTGGCCATTTAAAACTAAATTTGATGGCAACCTATTGTGTAAAAGATGAAGAACAAGAGAGGAAGAACTTATGGTAGCACTTTATTTTACAGTCCTGTTCCGCGTGTACATACTATGTACTTACTATGGCAATTACGATAACTGGGTAATAACTAGGTATTAAACCTGAACCTACATCTAAACCTAACCTTAACCATGCAGTTACCTTATAATAATACCCACTATTTCTTAGATAAGTACACTGTAAGTACACAGCAGGGGCGGACTGGGACAAAATTTCAGGCCTGGAAATCTCACAATCACCAGGCCATCCCATACACCCACAACAAATTCTGAAACAATTTTTTTTTTTGGGATGGCCATCACATAAATTTTTTTTAAATCCTTAGGCTGGGGACATGCAAAATATTTAAAAGTTATCTCCTGAACTGCACCTTCACTTCCATTTTCCTTTTCAGTCGCTTAGTTTCTTCTGATATTTTCTAAATTACCTAATGTCAGAATTTTTACAATAACAATTACATCATTACAATATCTTTATAGTAAAATCCTAATACTGAACATGTTATTGCATTATAATGAGTCATACTCATATTATTCCCTTATGAAAATTAACCATTGTTCATTTTTGTAATGGTTGTGTTGTTGTCTGCCCTAGCTCTCTCTACACCTATTATAAAACGATGTGAATATTTGTCTGCTAAATTAAAAGTGTAACATTACAATAGATAATAATGATGTCCTTTAGCATACAGTGTTTTGAGTGATGAGTTATGGGGCTGCTACTGCTAACATGTGCTAGCAGTTTAATACTTAACGGAGTAAGCAAAGATAAAACTACAATAATAGCCCATTTACAGATGAAACTGACCTGCTTTCTTCCAAAAGCACCTAGCAACAAATTTAGCAATTTTAAAAATGTATTTGGCAACTTTTAGCAACTTTTGATAAGTGACTTTCAGACAAAAAGGCATACATTCTTTCATATTAGCATAGCAGATTGTGCTTTATTTTTTACAGACTTTTCTTAGAGTGTAGCATACTAACTTACTACTAATACACTGCTTAAAGCATAATTGTGGAGAATGTGTAGAATTACTAGGTTACTAGTAGCTATTAAAAAAACTTAAATTGTAATCATTCAAAAATGTGTAAGTGTACAATAATTCAATGTATTTAAAAATAGTTATTCATATTTTAATATTATATCATGCATGTTACAAACAAATCTAAATTGACACATAAATTTTTTTTTTTTTTTGCTGCGATCTGATGATGTGACTCGTACTAATGTCTTTATACAGCCTTTAATGCTGTTGTAAATAACAACTAAACATACATTATTTTAATTTGATCAAAACAGTGGGCACAGATTTACAGAGATAATGGTCACAAAAGAAAGGAAGAGAAAGTGTGGTCCACTCCGGTGAGAATAAGCTATAGTTTATTTTGATTCAAAATCTTGACCACCATTCACTGCCATTACAAAGCAGGACATTTTTTGATAGAACTCTGATTGTATTCATCTGAAAAAAGAAAGTCATATACACCTAGGATGACTTGAGGGTGAATAAATCATGGAGTAATTTTCATTTTTGGGTGAACTATCCCTTTAATGCAATCAGCTCAAAATTCAATTCCATATGGACCTGGGAGGGGCCCAGAATTCTCTTCATTTTGGGTCAGCCATTGGAATCAAACCTGGGAATGGTATACAATTTTGTGTAAATTGTATGGTCCATCTCTAATATAAACATCAATACATTATTATTGTGTTATACTATGCCACAAAACAATTTTTGAGAAAAATTTGCGCTTATTCATAGGAGCAGGATCCATCACGTCAGAACAATCTTGTAAAATTAGGTTATTTAACATCTTACCGTTTCTTGATTTAAAATTACTAAATTGAATGTTGCTCAAAAGACTTTTAAGATGTGTTATAGTTCTACAAGACTTCTTTTACCGATTCTTTTACAGTCTCTTTGGCCTCCCTCCCCGACCTTGTGGTCCGAGGCCAAAAAGCTGGGGGCCCCTAGAATCATCACCATGTTACACCGCAGTTTTCCATAATAAAACAAAACATTTAATCTAAGGGGTATTGTGGTTTAACAATTTTCTCTCAATTTAAAAAGTAGCTATGACTTTCTCATTTCTTGAAAGTGATGACAGAGAGGGTTAGACAAAATAGACCTGACCATTCCATCCCCACGTGTTCTCATTTACAGTAAGAAACTGTATCCGTGGAAAATGTCTGACTGTAACCAAATGGCTGTAAATTTACAAACCTATAACAATGAAAGCCGTTCTGAACCCGTTCCCCTCCTCCATGACGTGCCCGTTCACAGTAAGAAAACATATTTGTAGACAACGGTTCAGTACCGTTTCAAAAAGACTGTGAACTTACAGTATTTTTCATTGTAGAGTTGTGTATAAAATGGCCCTTAAATAAAAGGCAATTAAAACTGAAAACCTGTAACGTGTTTAACATGTAATACATTTAGACATGTATTAAGCTCCCCCTAGTGTACAAATGTTGTATTACAAATTTTAGTGTCGTTCTAATGCCTCATGTTCGTCCATATAATGGCAGTGAACACTGACCAGCTTCAAGCTTTAAAAAATGCAAAAGTATAATGAATGCGCAGACTATGAAATTTATTCCTGTGATGGCAAAGCTGGGAGAACATAATTATGCCACTAGATGGCGACAAGTGAGTGTCTTTTGAGTGCCATTTAATACTTAAACTAAGGCAAAAATACATTAAAAACAGGACTAATTGTGATATATTATTACATTTGATTATATTACATTTTAATACATAACTGTTTTCTTCTTAATATATTGTAAAAATTACGTGAGTTTATTGTAATTCTTTTTTTATGTGATTTTTTCTGTGAGGCAAGCGGAATTTTTCACAGCAGTCATTACTCCATTCTTTGATGAATAGAAAGTTCAGGAGTAGCATTTATTTTAAATAGATGTTTTTTTTCAGTGCATGAAGAACATTTCTAATAATTGGAGAGAATATCTCTCTTAAATGCGTCATAGTGAGGGGATTTATTCACTCTTAGGTCACCCTAACGTTATATTGCTCTGGGCCCCTTACCTTTTCAAATACGTTTAGACCGGTATTGGTGGGTCCTGTTGTTTACTATTTGGTCATATCTGTCATATTCTACATAACCTGTAATTTCTCCACCTTGATCTAACTACCACCGGCATCATGCTGATGGCTTTATTGATAAAAAAAAACCTATAGGATAAACAACTGGCTACATTCGGCTTTGCAGATAAAAATTGTTAGGAAAAATGACAAATTATTGGAAATATTCTAAAAAATATATATAGATAAGATATATATCGTAACTCAGCTGAAGACATTTAAAAATGCTTTTTTAAGCTTCAAAAAGTATTTTGTGACTACATTATAGGCCTACATGAGGATGTTAAATTGCACACGACTTTGGAGTAGAGGAAGGTATTGATCTTGACCTCAGACTGAATGTTTCTAGTGGCTGTTGAGTTGAGCTTTGAGGTTCAAAGTGTTCTCACGGCCTCTGTTGTTCTGAAAGGAGAGTTTCCTGGTCGTTCAGCCCTTTATGCTCTTCTGTGAGGAAGGCGGCCGCTCTTTGTCCCGGAGGGAGGTTGTGCGCTGTCTGTGGGGGAGGGTGTGTGACATGTAACCAAGAGCGCCTCTGCGTCATACCGAGCGGTCCAATCACAGCTAGAAGAGATGAGCCTCTGATCTACAGTTCAGAGAATGGTAGGTTAAACCTACACAAAACTACTGGTTTTAAAACGTCCTGGTTTTAAAGGTTTACAGGTTTAGGTCAGCATGTTTTACAGTCACATTTGATACAAGTGAGCAGAATAAGTAATTTATCCACTTACCACCTATGAGAAACACAGCTGGGAGTCAGTGGTATATGACGATGAACACTATTAACAGCAATTAAATCATGTTAAAAGAAATCATGTTGTTTCAGGGTTGGCATCATCTGCGGTCCTCTGAGGGGTTGGCATCATCTCTTCTCAGGTGTTCTGGATCCAGACTGAAGCTTGTGTAAATCCTAGATTACCACGGGATGTCAGTCCCGTGGCAAAAAACAGAGAAACAAATAGAGACATAATTTAAACAGAGAGACTGTGTCTGAACCCCGAACGTTATCAGGAAGGCTATTCCAGAGTTTGGGAGCCAAATGCGAAAAAGCTCTACCCCCTTTAGTGGACTTTGCTATCCTAGGTAACTACCAAAAGTCCAGAGTTTTGCGACCTTGGGGAGTGTGATGTAGCGTGTTAGAAGACTAGTTAGGTACGCAGGAGCTAACCCTTTAAGGGCCTTATATGTAAGTAATAATATTTTGTAATTGATATGGAACTTAATAGGTAGCCAGTGAAGAGACTGTAAAATTGGGTTAATATGATCATATTTCTTGACCTGGTAAGGACTCCAGCCACTGCATTTTGGACTACCTTTAGCTTGTAGGAAGCCTAACGTACATCCATCTAGGTTGCAAATTGTAATCCACGAGACGGTTGAACGTCTTTGCGTCCAATAAGGTACTATCTCTTCTTATCCGAATTTAAGCAGGAGAAAATAATCTTTTAAATTATTAACACACTCTGTTTGCTTAGATATTTTAGAAGTTTCATCTGGTCTTGTTGAGAGATATAGTTGAGTATCATCAGCATAACAAAATTATCCCGAAATTAATCCCGTATTTTCTAATAATATTAACAAGAGGTAACATGTATATTGAAAATAGCAGAGTACCTAGGACAGATCCTTGTGGCACTCCATACTTTTGGGGGTGATAATCGAGATGACTACCATTACATGAACATTATTGGTCCGGAGCGATCGACAGTAGGATCTCTACTAAACCATTTAAAGCTGCCCTGAATACCTGTATGTTGTTCATACGATCTTGAGTAGTCAGATAATAGTGTCAAACACAGCACTAAGATCAAGTTAAACTAGCAATGAGATGCAGCCTTGGTCTGACGCAAGAAGCAAGTCATTTGTAATTTTAACAAGTGCAGTTTCTGTTTCTGAAGGTTATTTGTTAATCTAGCCACTGTGCTAAATAAAAACTTTGGATTGTTTTGGTTATTTTCTATACGTTTGTGGATATGCTCTGTCTTGGCAGCTTTTAGAGCCTGTCTATAGATGGACATACTGTTTTTCCACGCAATTCAAAAAATTTCCAAGTTAGTTTTTCTCCATTTGCGCTCAAGTCTACGAGTTTTTTTCTTGAAAGAAATGGATAATACTGTTGTACCATGGCTTTTTTTTTTTTTTTTTTTTTTCTCGCGGCAGTACGTTTTCCACTAACCTTTTTCAATTTGATGGGGGCAAAAGCTTCTAATGTATTAGAGAAGATAGAGCCCATGTTGCTAGTTATTTCGTCTAATTCATGTGTACTTATTGGTACACAGAACAGTTAAGATAAATCAGGCAGGTTATTTGTGAAACTGTCTTTGGTGGCTGGAACAATAGTTCTGCCCGGACGATAACGCGGAGCCATATAGTTAATATCAGTAATACGCAGCAAGCAAGATACAAGGAAATGGTCAGTAACATCATCACTTTGAGGTACGATATCTATGTCAGTAAGATCAATTCCATGTGATATAATAAATCTAGCGTATGATTAAAACGATAAGTGGGCCCGGTGACATTTTGCTTGACTCAAAAAGAGTTTATTAAATATCTGTGACCATTAGAGCTATAAACCAGTAACCAATAGGTCTGAGAGGGGACTGCAAATTTTTTATTTTACGAAACATGTGCTGTATACGCGCCTCCTTGTGCCAGTCTAAACACCAATAGACAGAGCAAGAGATAGATAGATTTCCTGTGTTCAGCAATATAGCCAATGTATCCTTTGTTACACACCCTCTCCCTCTCCCTTTTCTTCAACCTATACTCCACCCTCCTATAACGGCTCCACAGTTTTTTCCAGTATTGTTACGGCACAATAAGTGGGAACTCGGGCAATTTCCTTCCCTTAGGTCTTCCATCCTTCTTTTCCTTCGACTGTGGCCAAACTCCTTTGTCTTTGGTTGGCCACACTTTTGGCAAACGTATTGTTCAGTCTGTTGTCTCTTTTTGGGTGTTGCACCTTGTGCTGCAGCTGCCTCCGCTGCCTTCCTCCGCCGCCAAGCTGTGGTCCTTGGCACCTTTGGACCGGGAGGTGTAGCAGCAGGTACAGCAATAGCTGCAGTGTCTGTAGCTTGAAGCAAGTGGGCAGGGTCAGGGATCGCAAAGCCCACCTGGACTGGAGGAGGCTGTCCTTGGGCATGCTGTGCTGCAGCAGGCATGGCAACAGCTGCTGACGCTGAGCCCACTGGAGGAGGTTGGCCTCGAACACGCTGTACTGCCTGTCCTGATGCATCCGCCGGAATGATGAACTCATAGGCTTGGTGCCCATGCCGGACCGGTTCCGGATGCTTATACAGCACAGGTGGGAGGGGTTCAGAGGCCACCAAGGGAGTGGTAAAGGTCTGAATGCTCTGCTCCAAGACCTCCCTTTCCTGCCTCCTTTTCCGTGCATTGTGCCTACGTAAAGACAATATAACAATTAGTACACATGCAGAGAAGGGTGGTATATGACAACAATTGTGCATGAACAATTAATTACTGAACCTACCATTGTGAAAGAGTGTGCTGATTTAACTCAAACAGCTGCAACCTTGTTTCAGCCATGAGTCTGGGGCTGTCCAGGACTACATCGGTTATCATCCTGTAGTCACGCAGAATGACAGCCCACCTGTTTACCTTGACACCAGCCACTGTCTGACCAGCGGGGTAAATTCTGCATAGAGCCAGGCAGACTGCCTCCACAAGACGGCTGGCATTGGGCCACTGAGCAGGTCCACTGCCTTCACCAAGGAAGCAGCTGTGAAAAAAAACAAAACAAAACAAAAGCCCCAACAAATTAATACCCAAATTTATTACAAACGATTTTTGTTTGCCATACTAAGGTTGATCCACATTACCGCTTCAAAGTTTTTGTCCGCTCCAGGGTCAATTCGTCAAAGAATGGATCGACTTGAATTGCGCCCTCTTACCAGCCTGTCGCCTTTTTTGCGATGGCGAGCTGGGTAGATGAGAGCACCCTTGTCAAACTCTGACAGTTTATCCCAGAGAGTCACAATCTCCTCCACCTTCTGCTGTGTAATGAACCCCTCATGCCTGAGGTCCACCAGACTGTTGGCTAACCTGACGACGTGGTCATAGCCAGGTCTGCCATCTGGTCCCAGGCTCTCCATCTGTTTCCCTCCCTTCTATAGAATTAAAGTAAATTATTACACTCTCTTAAGTGTTATCATGCTTATTCTGTCATATCACTTTGAAACATCTAAAAGTAAGGTAATGAAGTAACTTCTACTTCAAAATAAAAGATCATTAATCACAGTGTTAATGCCTATAGGGTAATTTAGTCACCTGGCTCTGAGTGGGCGGCTCATCTCTCATGGGCTCTGGCAAGGAAGACTCTGATGTATCTGATGACGGACCAGGAGGTTGTATGGCCTCTGCCTGCTGCTGAATGGGTTCTGGGGGATCGAAGCTGAGCTCCATGATTTCAAGGGGCTCACCATCCAACTCCACATCCTCAAACCCCTCATCACTCTCCAGATCACTCTTCAGGTCTTCATCCTGAATCCCATCTGGAGTATCAGGATCCGCACCAAAGTCTTCCTCAAAAGCTTTACTTGTTTGGGAATACAAGTATTCCACACCAATGAGTTCACCTGTAGACATTCAAAGTGTGATGAGCACATGGGTGAAATACAGGTGTCACAGCTACTACACAAAAGTGTCATGTGTGCACAAACATGTTACCTGTGTATTCGCCAGGGCTGGTGTAGTCCTCCGCCAAATTAAGGCCCATAAATAGCTGGCTCAGGATGTTTGCGTACTGCTGCAGTTGGCCACCGTAGCAGATATCCTTTCTGCTGCCACCCTCAACAGCAGCAACCGCACGAGCCTCATTCCATTGTACAAGCCCTTCCAGCAGGTACATCTGAAAATGAAGGTCACTTGCACTTGCTCCTAAAAAAAGCAGGCAGAAAGAAGTTAGCACCATGGAAAACACATGAACAAACAACTCGCATTGTTTAGGAAAAATGCATACCTGGCACAAAGCGGTTTAGGTGCAGGTGGAAGGACTCCAAGGATGTTGAGCCACTTGCACAGCGATACTGGGGCAGAATGACCCCCCCTTTGGTCACCTGCCCTATCTTCCTGTACAGCTGCACACCTGGTGGGTCCTGGATGCAGTCGATGTGGCGCTGCTGTGTCCGCCAGATCTCTTCCATCCTGTCCGCGTCAAAGAGCCTGACTCCCATTGTGTCCGTTGCCTCCATGAAGTCCTTTAGGAGCCGTCCGATCAGCTCCTTAGTCTCCTGGGCCCCACGAGTTTCTAGGGATGGCTGGACCGCCACACCCCCAGTGCCTTGACAGCTCTTTAGCGGTGGGCTTGCAGGTACGTGCCTACTTCAACCTTTTCTAAACATCACAGCATCTTCCACGAAGAGATGCAGGCTGAGAGGTGGTCCCTATGAAGGGCGCGTACAAGACGGGTGGCAGTCTGTCTGGGACCCGACTGCTGGCCGCCCAACGCATGAATACTTGCCACCACATCAAGTCTGTACCACAAGCTGGCTCATACTCACTAAAGTATTGCCGCCACCTTGCTTTAAATTCCTGCACTTTGTTTGCAGCACAGGTCCCGGGTCCCATAAGGAACTGCAGAGGAGCTTTCTCCAGCTCGCTTTTTCCCCGCCTTCGGTTTTTTTGGGTAGCGATCCACAAGTCCGGAACACATGGGAAGCAGGCCCTTTCCCTCTCCTTCTGTGAGGACACACATGAGGACTTGTCCAATTTCGTTTCCCACATCTGTCACCCACGCAGCGGTGCCAGCAGCATCACCAGCTAGCTTCTTGGTGACCTAAAGTACATGATAAGAAGTATTATCATTATCAAAGGAACAGGACATTTTTATTTTACAATGAAAAAATAACACTAAATGTAACACTAAATCACTTGCTCTCCCTCCCGGTTTTCCCTTTCCGGTTTACCTTTTTGGTGGAATCCATCTTTAAGATGGAGCCATAGACAGAGGTGACACGGGCCTTTAGTTCAGGTAGCCGTGTTAGTACGTCTCTAGCGTACACTGACAGCAGCCAAGATGGACTAGGGACAGGCACCATCTGTGGCAGCGGGGCAATGAGACTGCTGGGATCAGTGTTTTGGGTTACAAAATTCCTCAGCACAGACAGGTACATTGTTGACTGGCCCAGGAAATGTTCTTTATGCCTGAGGCACAGGTGCCTGTACAGAGCTGTGGCACTGTTCCCCAGCGTGCGCCCCCGCATCAATCTGACAACCTCCCTATCGCAGGACAACCTATAGATAATAAAGAAGTCCATAGCACAATATTTACTTCCATGTCACAATATATGCATATATTGCTGTATATTGCAAAACGAGAGCAATAGTTTCCAATATATGAAAATGTATTATGTAATATATCACATTATATTTTACAATATATTACCATATATTTTTGTTCCATAAGGGTTATGTAAGAGACTTAAAAACACCTGGTAACTGTAGGTAAGGACGGCAGGAAATTTGTTCACGGTGGCTGGGATCAAATGCCTCAAGATTGTCCTTGGACCAGGCTGCCAGCTTTTCTTTTTACCAGGTCCGGCTGTCAAGTACTCAGTCGCAATGAAAGAAGTACCACCAGTTTAGGTCAAGATCCCCTCGGACCGTCCTGTAATGCCGGAAGCTGGTTCAGCTGGATCCCAGGCGACGGAAGTTGGGCTGGACGAACAGCAGTTGTATTGCCCACATGCGGTAGGCGAACCCCAGCGGGACAGCTGCTGGAAAGAAGGCGTCAGTTTTAGAAGCGAGGAGTGAGAGTACAAAGGACGGGGCCGGGGGAGACACCACAGACGCAGCGTTTTGTTCAGCGCACTCCAGACTTGTCTCTCGGAAAGAGAGCATTGCTGAACCACACGGGCCGCTCTTTGAAGCAGGTCCTGTTCCAACCTTCAGGGCAGCAGAGCTGTGGCGCATGTAAGAGAGGGGAAAAATTGTGTTTACTTCTACTTCATGATTAGGCTCTTTAAGATCCCCATTGCAGATTGTCTTACTTCTTCAGGGGCACTGGCTGCTTTTTGGAGCACGCTCTTGACAGAGGGCAGGGCTTCTGGCCTGATGACGACTGGCTTGCATCAGCTGCCAAAGCAGCAACAGAAAAAGTGAATGCCATGATCTCTCCATAGAACAATGCAACGTTTACATTTTATTTGTTGCAATAATATTACTAACTCACTATCACTGAGATTATACAGTTACTATTGTACTACGCTTATAGATGTTAGACACGTAATGTAAAACATTAGTAGTAGTAAGAGTTAATGAGTGCGAAATGCAACCACATAGTACAGATGAAGATGTGCAAAAGGTAAGGTGTTTATCTATGACAAACAAATTTGTGTGGCTGATGGGTGAAAAAGTTAGATGTCAAAGATGAGAGAAAAAATGCGGTGTGGAAAAAAAAAAAAGTGTAAAGGGAACTGGCCATGGAATTTAAAAAGCAAAAATAATAACAATAATAAAAAAGGCAAGCGAGGTCAAAAATAGCCAGGGTATGGGCTGGCATAATCAGAAGGTGTAATACACCTCCTACCTTACTGTTTCCAAAACCATCATCTGAAAGCTGATAATACAGAATCACAAAACATGTTATACAATGCACAACAGTATTCTGAAAACAAAACCACAAATGTAAACCCATTCATGACGATGTCATTCTCACCCGCAACGTATATGTGTTCAGCTGCCGCAAGCAAATCAGCATCTGATGGCTCCTCTGTAGACGCCGAGCTAGAAGCGACCGCTGTTAATATTAGCATAAGTATTAATAATTACAAGATGTAAAAGCAACAAAATATCCAGTAACAAGCAAACAAGAAGTAAGTCGTGTGCCCGGAGGTGCTGTTTTAGGAAGGTTTGGTCGCAACTTCTCAGCGTCTCTTCTCTTAATGTACTTCTGCAGAGCCTCCATCTTTGTGGCAGGACGGATGTCCTTCTTCTGCCTCACCCACCTGATGAAGCTGAATCGAAAAAAAAATTACTAACTCGAGCCCATACACTACACAGTCCTACAGCCAGCAGCTTCTTTTAGATTAACATCTTACCCCTTTCTGTCCTTATCCTTGGCGTCATAGAGATCCTTAAACGTCAGGGTGGCAAAATTTCCAAACCCGACAAGGAGCTTGTCCTCCTGGCCCGTTGTCCCGGACCCCTCTCTAACATGGCGCTCTTGTATGGCTGCCATGACATCTGGAAACAGGCCAGACACTACGGCTTCTAAGTCAACCAGCTATTTCTGGTGCCTATATTACTTGCAACGCTGTGACGTGTCCCACGCGCCCGCTCCGGGCCGAGACCTGACCCCCCGGCAGCACCATGGCCCTGTTCCATACCAAACTCATTTAGATAGCAAATTTATAACCTCATTTTCTAGTACCCGTCCCACGTGTTTTCCCACGGTACTGACCAAACTGCAGGGCGCTCTCGCTTAGCACTAGCTGCCAATTTCCGGTGTCCCCTCCAGCAGCAGCCACACGAGCCATGGCCTCCTCCTTGACCCTGGCAGCAGGCCATGACCGTCCAGGAGTGGGGTTTTTCCTGTAGGCAGCGGCCAGGGCTGCTGCCTCGGCTAATGGCTTGAGCATAAGCTCACCAGAGCCCTCTCTGCGGAAGTTGGCTTTGAAATCCATGTTCTATAAGGCACAGAGAGAAACATAAGGCACAGCACTGTTAAAACACACAAATACAGTATAGTGTGATCTAGCTATTCAATACATCAAGCACTGCATTGATAAGACGAAGAAATAAAAAGTGTGTTATCTACAGTCAAACCAACTCTTTCCAACTCCATAAAGTTCAGAAGAACAAAGGGTCGAACAGACACCTGAGCGGGTGTGAACCCCATGACCTTTCATGTTTGTCCCCCACACCCACATGGTGCACATGGCACTGCAGGGGGTCACTTTAACACCTGCTGTTACCTGCACTCTTGCAACAAGTGACAAAGAACACTGACATACAGTAAACTTTACCTTGAACTTCATTATAAAGTAAACTTCATCATTAATTTCATACAGTAAGCGTGCCAGTTCTAGGCACAAAGAGAAAAACTTAATTTAAGTATTCATGGTTTTACTCTAATAAGCTGAACTGAGGTATTTGTAGTAAAACCACAGTTACGTGCCATTGTTTTAATACAGTAAAAATACTTTAACCATAAAATGGGAAGTAAAATGATGGACCAATCACAGTCAAAGTGTCGCGCCAATCAGCGTGCGCGCAAATTAGAACAGTTGAAACAGAATTGGAACAGAAGATTGGCTCGGCAGCGCAAGGATGACACGCAAATTCGTGAAGCGTTCCTCATTTTTATTAATCATTAATTATTAATTATGAATTTACAGTAATATTTCATATTTTACACTGTATCAAGTGAAAAAGGCTGCAGCGCGCAAGTCCGCCGCTAGATGGCAGCATTGCACTGGCAGTCTCGCATTAGAGCGGCTCACAGCACAATTCACACATTCAACTCGGATTTAAAGAAGTAATAGGGACAGGGACGGCTTTTTCCCAGCAAAAAAATTTTGTAATTATTCGCAGTGATTGCATTTATCATCCTGATGTTTCTTTAGATGATTTAATCTACCCGTATTTAATCTGAGAGTTGTTCATGTGTTAGCATCGGTAATGGTAACTCTGAATCTTCGTTCCTTTCGAGTCAAACCAGCAGATTTCGACACGAATTCAATCCAAAATAATTATATAAAATAAATACCAACGTGTAAAATAACTTAAATGGACTTACCTTACTTATGTGGTTTTCGCATAGTTTGGGTGCCAAATTTGCGTCGTTTTCGTTGGCTTGTGTTTTTCGTTTGTACCTAAACGCAGAGCGAAACAAGAATTAAAACACCTATTTTAATTTCCTACCACAAAAAAAATGGTGTTACTAAATAAATGTGATCGTATACTGCTTCATAATTCAGAGGATCACCTGTGCTGTGCAGGACAAACGCTCCTCTTCACTCAGAGCTTAAGATCTAACTTCGAGTACGGTATGTGTGTCTATCAGATGAGTTTTGCAGTAACCTACACAACAACGAGTTGGCGCTACAACTGTATTGCAAAACTAAATAGGACTTACAGATGTAAATAGGACTGGATGTCATATTATTTGTTAACCATTTTATTAATCTAAACGTCATTTTACACATTTATGCCCAGTTGTCTGCATATTGAGTATTGTCTTTGAAAAGAAAACAAAAACATACAGGACCCAATATATAAAGTGTAAGTTTGATGTTTCTGAGACTTTATTTATTTCAAATTTCCAGTGTTTTCACAGTTTTTTTGCTCTTGGATCGATTGGAATATTTATAAACAATTATTTCTAATTTTAGTATATGATTTTATTAAAAAGCAAAATAATAACCATCAATCTCATGTTTGTGTTGCGAATTCAGGAGAGTCAATGGTATGTTTGGGCCAAACATTGAAAGACCAATAGAACATTCTTGACATTTTCTTAATTCTAAGATCTCGCTCCACAGACATGCAGTCAAGGTTTTCAAAGAGCAGCTTTACAGGAAATTAAGTTTCTACAATATATTTAGTAGTAGCTTGTCATGGGCACTGTGTCACATCGATTTTTTTGTACTATGGCAGAAATTGTACTGGTAAATTCAGTTATATGATGTATCAAAGCTGCGATGAACCACTATTAACAGCTTATTTAGGATTTATATGTTGCAATCAAACTTGGTAGTGTATGTTGTTCGGGTGTCATATTGCGGTCCTGAGATCGGGTTGGTTTTGCATCATCTCTTCTCAGGTGTTCTGATCCAGACTGAAGCTTGTGTAAATCCTAGTTACCACATCCCGTGGCAAAAAACAGAGAAACAAATAGAGACCTAATTAGCATAGCTGCTGTTCCAACCAAACAAAAATTGATTTGTTCAATGCTACAAGATAAGGATACTAATGTATTTTTTGGCGCCATTTGATAGAACTTTGAACAACGCCAGTACAACCGATTATGAGATATATTATTGTGAAGGCTTGGGCCAAAGAGATGTTGTCCTTAATTACTAGATTTAGAAGAGCCATACGCGTGTTGTCTGAAACCCGACGTATCAGGTACGGCTATTCCACACGAGGTGGGGAGCCAAAGGCCGAAATGTATTTTTAGTTATACGTACTTCTCGCTGATGCGGATTCTTTTGATTTTACCTGAGGTTTACCACAAAGACCAGTAAGACAAAGAGGTTTTTGTGACCTTAGGGAGCGTGATGGAATGTAGCGTGGTAGAAGACTAGTTAGGTACGCAGCAGCTAACCCATTAAGGGCCTTATAGGAAAGTAATAATATTTTGTAACTGATACGGAACTTTACAGGTAGCCAGTGCAGAGACTGTAAAAATTGGTTCGGTAAATATTCAATTTCTGACATGTGTAGGACTCCTCTAGCTACGCTTGCATTTGGAACACCTGTAGCTGTTTATTGAGATGCAGATGACATGCCTTTACCACAAGACTAGTTAATGTGCCCACTAAAACGTAAGAGGTTGTCATTTGTGATCATCGACGACATATCATTTTCAATCTACACTCGGCAATTAACGAACCATACGGATACTGCCCATATATATATTTTAATATAAAAAAAAAAATTGTATCATCCATCCTTTCAAGCTATATCCACCCTTATTTCAAGCTTGAAACTCGTGTTTTTCTAGTTTGTATTTCATTTGTCTTCTAAAAAGGGACACATCGCTTTATATGCTTAAAGATTGTTAATTTATGACGGTTTATCCCTTTACAACTAATTACTTTAATATGGATCGATTACCAGTACAAACCTTCTCAATCTTACATACCTTTGTCATTTGAGTGTGTGTGGTGTCCTCCAAATAAGGAACTTGTTGCACAAAAGCTTACAGCACATAGGTATTCGCTTGATTTCAAATTGCCCTTTTGTGTGTGCAATTGCAATAAAATAAGGACTAGTATCATCATTCCGTATAAATATAAAACACAATGCCCTTCCAAATCTGTTGATTTCGGTAGATTGAAATGATGACCCACTGAAGGTTTTAAGCGTTGATTTAATGAGCGAATATAGTATAGGCCTCATTATGTTCGAGAAATAGAACATCAAGATGGCCTTTGATCCCTATTAGAGTCTGTAACAACTCCCCCCCCCCGCTGTGCGCAGGTATTGGTTTTTTTTAGGAGCTAGGATATTTTGTATTTGCACAAATAGAACTAACCTATTCCCTTTATTTCCAAAACATTCTCGAATTAAACGTACTGTTGTATAAAGACATAAAGTTCCATCTTGATTGTTGTTTGTAAAGACTTTCTGGTGCATCCTCCACCTCCTAACCAGTCAAACTGTTTGTATAGCCTATTGGATCCTCCCATTGTCTGTTAAGACGTGGCCATCTTCTACCGGATTATGGTTTTGTGTACTAACCCCTTTTGACTTTAATTGTTTAACTCTCAGGAGCAAAGATACTCAATCTTCCTTAAAGCACGGAGAGCTCGCTGATGCCACATCTCGTTCAAAGCAATGAGGCGGACCAATGTGAGAGGCAGGCGCGCATTTGTATAAGTTAGGCCTCTTTGCGAGCTATTTTGCTAATTGTACTTAAGTACCCACCAGTGAATAAGTACAGCTTTTTACCCCAAAAAAAATATACTCAAAAAAGTACAAGTACCCGACAAAAAACTACTTAATTCACAGAACGTGAGAGTTTCGTCTATTCGTTTATCCCCCAACTCACTGCCCCATGAATTGTTGATAGAACTATATTGTCTTGCAGCAGAACACATCTGGTAACATGTTGTAGTACCCCCCGGCAATGTTTCTAATGAGGGAAGAATGTTGTTTTGAAGCATGGGAATATATTCGATAATAAAGACCATTGTGCTACTTTTTCTACTAATCTACACACCCAGCTTTTGCCTGTTAGAGGACATAGTAACAGTACATCCTGTTTTATTGTTGCAAACGAATCTGTAGAGATCTTTGTGTGTTTCACTCTCCTTTGGCCACAGTAATATCTCTGTCTATGTTTTTCCCGACATTCAGCCAGGACCCCCGTGCGAGAACATTAGGGTGAATTCCGAATATTTACATTTTACCACACTCGTCATGTTTTAAACGATAATTTAGAAGTTTCGTCTGGTCTTGTTGCGATATATAGTTGAGTATCATCAGCATAAAAACAGTGGAAATTAATCCCGTATTTCCTAATAATATTAACAAGTGTTTTGGTATAGGGTCCTCAACAGTATTTGAATTTATTATTAGCAGAGGACACTAGGACGATCTGTCGCCGAACTTAGTCACTGGTTATTTAATTGAGTTTGTTTATTTTCTCCCGGTGTACCCAATAAAACAAAGTGGTAGCGATCGGAAGGTAGTGATCTTAAACCATTTCTCCCTAAAGGACTTCCCTGGAACTTACCGTATAGTTTTGTATGATCTGATTCCATTTTCGTATGTTGATCCCTGTTTCCTTCCCATTGTGATCTATTTTTTTGTCCTTGTTGTGTTTTAGTTCCGACAGCAGCCCTAATGATCAGTATACTTCTCACTAGCAATGCGAGACTACAGGCTTGGTCTGACCTCCGCTCCCTACAAGTAGTAAGTCATGTGTATTTTACAAGTGCAGTTCTGGTGTATGGTTGGGGCTAAACGACTGCCATTCTTCAGTCATTATATAAAGGGTTAGCTCAATTGTAAACCATTGTCATGAAGTCGTGGAAAAGTTCATTAGTGTAGAATTCAACTCAAATTGTGAAAACATCGGATTAATAAATTAAGTGTTCTTACCTCTTACGCACTGAATACGTTTCTAAGTGTTCTTTGTTCTTCCGGTAATGTGAGGATTGCTCACATTATACACAAAAACCTCATTCATCAATCACACCGCCCCCCCGGTTGACCAAAGTCCTCTTTTTTGATGAAAGTAAATTTTGCATTTCATTGGAAATCAAGGTCCCAGAGTCTGGAGGAAGCGTGGAGAGGCACAGAAACCATGTTGCAAAGTCCAGTGTTAAGTTTCCACATTTAGTTAGGATTTGGGCCTGTCACCATGTCACTCTGATTGGTGCGGTTTCCTCACTGTGTTTTTTTCTTGACCCCCTTTTTATGTTTCCAATGGTCAAGCAGCCATCTCCCAGGAACCTAGAAGCTATACTTGTCGTTCTGTTGTTCTTCACCCTTTCTTGCGACTCAAGCGTTTTAGTGGATTATGCCTGTTTGCACCCTTTGCCGCAGGCACATTTTGGCACTGCCCCCACCACTGCAACACCTGTTATAGTATCAAATGCCCCCTGGGTCACATGAGTTCACTGGTTTGTGACTGCTGCTTGATTTGGCTATGCAAACTCGCCCTGGACTGAAGCCCTCCATAGAGTAAATCTATGGGTATTGTCATGAGGAAGAGTAGAGACCCCCACCAGACCCACACCAATGATTTGTGTGTTCCCACTGTAAGGCGCTATGCACCACCCAGCACCTGGGCTTCCATTTACACTTCAGCAGTGCCACAGGCTGTCTTGCCTCCTATGGCCAGCTCGCATTCCTGAGGGGCTAGCGTTAATTCACGCAAACGGAGCCCCTCCAAGGTGAGTACATGTTACAGTCACTGTTAACGACTTTCCCAGTCACTTGTTGCCCAACATATTCCCACTAATAAAAATTGTTTTTTTGTTGGTCTTTAGATAGTATTTAATTTGTTGAGATAGTGATTTGGCCGTTTTGTTTTTCAAACCCGTGAGCCAAAATCGTCACAATTACAAGAACCAAAGACTTAAAATACTTCAATCTGTGTGCATTGAATTTACTTAATACACGAGTTTCACAATTTGAGCTGAATGACTGAAATAAATGAACTTTTCCATGACCTTCTACTACCATGGCCACGATGCACCTGTGTGATATGTGACTGGACTTGCTAGGATAGTTTTGTGGTGTCTCTCTATGAGCTATGCAAAAGGGTTATGTCCTTCTTTGTAAACAGACCAGAGATATGGTGCTGGTCTATGATGCTTTTTTTTTCCATGATTTTTTTTAGTCACATAATGGTTTCTGCAGCCGGTACAGATATCCAAACTATGGGAAACGCCTCTTGCTTATGTACTGCTACATTGGCACTGTGTTACGGCTATCAGAGGACATATCGTAGACTGGTGCCGTTAGACGAGTAACAAAGCCTTTGCAGATGTCCACACAGATTGGTAGTCGACGTCACTGCATTGTGGTGTCAGAACACATGGTAGCAAGTGGAGGCGAACCACGTATAAAAATCCAGGAATAAGAGAAAAACATGTATGTAGTGCCTTTAGCGTCAGAACCCCTTAGGAATGACATACATTTTTTTTCTTCCTTTTCTAGAATACTGTCATTGCAGCTAACACACGCCTTTAGACAGGACAGTGACTGTATGGTGATTGATATATGGTATGTTTTTGATTTACCCCCCCCCCTCCTTTTAAGCCACACCTACTAATCGCCTTGATTGTTGATATCAATAGTTAAATTATATAATTAACCATAGGGCTAAATATATGTCACATACCGCCGTTTCAACTGGGACATAATCGTATTTCGCCTACAGTTCAGCAGCGCCTATTATTTAAAACCCAAATTACTAAATTTGACCTTAATATTTTACTATTTTATCTCCAATTTGATAGTGTTTCTTGTTCTTAAATGCAACCTATATCGGTTGAATATCTCCTAGTTCAGACTTTATAACTTGATTTAACTCAACAATTGCGAGTTTGTCAATTCTGAGGGAGAAAAAGCCAAAAGTGTAGCATTTAAAAATAAACTCATGAATCTGAGTCGAGTTGATTTTTTTTTATCATAATTGTGAGATATGATTTGCAAAAAAAATGAAAAATCTGAATTTCGAAATATAAACTCGAAATAACTTTTGTATTCTTTTATTCCATGGTTTCCATAGACTGCTACTTTAAAACGGTCATTTTCTGCCACCCGATAGGGCCTGCCCATAAAAAACCGGCATCACTTTTTGCAAACACAGAAATTGGTCTATTTAGTTACCCACTTCTTAGCACAGCAGCTACAAAAATCATGTTTATCTGTTATAAAATACACCTTGAAAGTCTTTCCAAGTAATGTCAACCATTATTTTACTGGTAAATAAATGTTTAGGCCTGCATGTATTGTATGGTTTGGTGCATCAAGTACATTTTTTTTAATTAGAATGCGTTTTGAATTTTACGTTTGGGATGAAAGTGACTTAATTTTTGCATGTCTTTTTGCATGGCTCCATGTTTTGATGTGTGTACAGTAGAGTCATATGGTGTTTAGTCCTCCACAGTAGAGGGCGGCAAGTCGATACTCCTCCGTAAACTTTGTCAGAAATGCATCACTTCCGTCGACCTACATTGGAACCAATGGCATCGCAGCAGAACAGGCGGTCCACTCCAGAGGCAGGTTTAAATGCGCCGCCAGCCTGCGCGCAGGACAAGAGAAGCCGTGCTGCATCTGAAAGTTTGCAGAGGTGAATACTTCTAATAACAGTACAAAGTCAGGATGTCAAACGAACGGTAATAGGCTCTTTTTATTTACTAAACCTCAAGTATTGTTTGTTTACATTGCGTGTGTTTTCCTAAAATTAATCGATGTGAGTGTTTTTCTGCATAAGTCAGGCTACTAACGTTGCCTTTGGATTCTCCCTCCACTTTGGTGCATTTTGTAAGTTCTATAACTTGTTGATGTATTATAAATAACACTGAGGACAATAATAAACTTACTTGTTAAAACATGAGTTTAGATCGGTTGTGCATAGACCTGCAGGACGCTTTATTAAAAATGCATTTAGTCGAATGTGCTGTTGGCGCGCGCCATAGTTCGTGTTTGTGACGCGCGAGAACGATTTTTTTTCACTAATCATGTATTTATTTAAGCAAGTCTACATTTTGCAAGTTCCGCAAATCGTTTTAATGGTGTCATTAGTTAATATGTAGTTTAGTTTTTCGGAAACATAAGTTAGTATGGAGGCTATTTTTAGTATAGGGGTAGCTCGCGACAAATGGCGGGCATCACAGAACTTATGAAGTGAGCTTGCAGCTTACAGTGCAAGTTAGAAACAATCAAAAACGGTTGTTGTCAATGTGTTATTAGATAATGCATATTGTGTAGTGAGAAGTTATGCTTTTTCTAAGATTGTTTTAGGGTGAACTTATTTAATGAGGACTGTTTAACCTTAGGTTTGGGAGATCGCGGTTATTGTTTCATATTGCTTTCTGCTGTTATACCTTTGTATATCCTTATAACAACACGCAATGGTGATGGTGGTGTTGCTGTTGCTTAACGTTTTTCTTGATTTTATGTAGACCGTTTCAAGAACTGAGTGAGAATTTGGAGGGATCCCTGTGCAGGCCTCAGAGGAGTAAATGGAAAAAGCGGCCCTCCTGCAGTGGGGGTCTAGACACTGAGAGCACTCCGAACGAGCTCATCCAGCAGTGGTCACCCCCACACAAAAAGATCCTGACTTCTGCAAAAGGGAAAGAAAATGAAGAAAACGCGTTTGTTCTTGCCAGACGTCCCAGGAAAAGAAGAGAATCGTCAGGTTTGTGACTTGAGAAACTGAACCCAGTAAAGCCTTGTGTATTATGTTAGATGCATGCATTTCTATCATGATCTCAGTTTTGCTGAAAAAACTGTTGTATGTTATCTGCTACATGCCTTCTACCCTCTGATTATTGGTTCATACTTTTTTTTTTAAGGAAGGAAAAAGGGTGTTTTAGTGTAATTGTAAAAATGTCCACCTTCAGGTTTTGTCTTATTGCTGTAAAATTAGAAAATAATAATTTATCTATCATTTAATTATTTATTTATTTAAAGTAAACATAACTCTTATTATTATTTCAAAAATATGTCAACATTTAATAGTCTGAAGCAACTTTGGTTTACTTATCCATACATAATTTTTCAGAAATATAATTTTAATATGCAAATATAATACACCAGGCTTTTGAGAACAGTTTATTTCTACATCTCTCAATTTTCATTGTATTGTATTGCATTATTTGTTTTGCCCCCACAGTAAAAACTACAGAGCTTTGATCATAAAACTAAGCTTCAAAATGTCATATTACCAAGTCATATTATTGGAAGATAGAAAATGCTCAGTTTTTACTATCTTGTATTTTATGCAAGTAGTCTTTTAAAAAAATCTTACCGTTTTACATTACAAGAATTTTACATAACATACTTTTTGGCAACATAACATCTGCACCAAATTGCATAATTTTGTTTTGATTTATTTTGGGCCTCTGAATATAATTCAAGTGTGAGATCCATTTTCTAACTGTATTAAACTGTATGAGCCATAAAAGCCTGATGCATCAAATATGATACAAAACAAAAATCGAAATTTTTAAAACAGATTTTCTTCTTTTGTTTGTTTGTGTTTTTGTCTAAAGTTTCTGTGAACCTTATTAAAGTAATAGATTTTTCTGCTTATTTCATAGGTAAAGCTTTACAGGTTTAATGCAGTACTGTATATCTGATTGGAAATATATATTTTGTGTGTGTAAAAGATGTAAAGGGAACATGGGACATAGATGCATGAACAAACAACTTAGCAATACCTTGTAAACTTCCACTTTGGTGGCCACTTACTGTTTCTCCAGATAATTTAGTTGACATTTATTAGTTAATAGGTGGAATTATAATTGCTTATAAGAGATAACAGGGCCTTGTATGGGCAGTAGAGAGTCTAATTTGTTAACTTGTTTGTCCCTCAGCAGGCTTGTGTTTGGACAGTCTGCCTGATGAGCTATTGCTGGGAATCCTGTCTCGTCTCTCACTGCAAGATCTCCTCCGGACATCACGGGTCTGCAAGCGCTGGCATTGTTTAGCGTAAGTTATTCATACACTTTTCTTACAAAGTTGGAAGTTTGGAAGACCACTGATCACCTGTGATGCAAATAATAATAGTCAAAATTGTGCATCTGTAGGTTTGATGAATCTCTGTGGCACAGTGTGGACCTGGTGGGAAAGGCTCAGTTAGATGCTGAGCTTGGGCAGGTTCTCTCAGCTGGAGCCTTGAGGCTGCGCTGTCCACACACCTGCATCGGTCAATCCAGCTTTAAAAGTGCCCAGTGAGTAATGCGTGTTTTCACAGTGCCACGATAAAGTCATGTTGTGTAAGTGCTCTGTTCTTGGCGTCTTACGTTTGTAAATTTAGTGCATTTTGAATTACAGGAAACTTCGTGTCCAACATCTGGATTTATCAAACTGCACAGTGGAGACGTCTGTTCTCGAAGACATCCTGTCACGCTGCAAACATCTACACAATCTCAGTCTCGAAGGACTGGTGCTCTCTGATAGCATAATTCAGTAAGTTATAGTCTAAAAGACATTTTACACTACATCGTGTAACTAGTTTTTAACTGCACATATATACCAATATAAACGTGTAACTGCACATATATACCAATCAAAAAGTGTTTTAATCACAACAAATCAAATAGCATTTAGTGTTTGTGTTAAAAGACATGGAGAAAACTAGTGGTCAACCGATATTATTTTTTTGACTGCCGATGCCGATATCTTGGCTAGCAGATATAGCCTAAAGCCGATATCATTTTATTTATTTTAATTAATATTTAAGAAATTTGAAATCATTTGAAAATGTATTAAAGGGGTCATATGATGCGATTTCAATTTTTAGTTTCTCTTTGGAGTGTTTCAAGCTCTTGGGTACATAAAGAAATCTGTGGATTTGGAGACTTTATTTTTGCACCTATTAAAGAGATATTCTTAATAAACGTTAGTCACCCAGCCGACCTAAAACACTCGTTCTAACACTCCCCGACATTTCTACTCACTAATGTGGTAAGATTTGCATTACACCGCCCAAATGGTTTCACACAAAGAAAAAGTGTAACTTTTATCTTAGCTGTATATTGTTTTTCTGGCCGCCGCGGCCATGTCGTGAGGCGCTGTGTGTTTCGTTGTGAAAGCGAACTACTTTGTTTAGCCTTCCAAAAGAGCACGATTTCTGCTTCGCAATGCCTAGAGCTGATCCGTGCTGGTTGTTGAGGGAATACATCAACTTCACGCTGTAGATCACCGGATCGGCTTTCACCGGGAACGAAGCGGAGTCAAACCCGGGGTCGTCACATGTTGAAAAAAAAAGAAGAAAAAAAAAAAAAACAAGCCAGCGGAACGCGCTCCTCTCCTTCGTCGAATCCCGCCGGTCGGCATTCTCAACCCCCGCCCGCCTCTGCATCACTCTAGGCTTCGGTGTGTATGCTTTTTCCTTGTGAAAGCTAAACTACTTTGTTTGGCCTTCAAAAAGAGGACACAACTAGAAATCAGTTGTTAAGTTGTATTTACAACCACTGTTCCAGAACAGTTCAACCCAAATTATTCAGATGTGTGCAGCGCATTTTTATGGAGGACTGTTTCCTGATCCTGAGAGAGTAGACTACAGTGCCGGCTGTTCTGACTCGGACTGTAAGTATGTTTTTTTTTTATATCTAAAGAATTTGCCACTGACGATTCAAACATGAGTTTTTTTGGCAGTGTAGAGTAGCACTTGTTGTTGTCATTTCTCCGATCACAATGCAGACATGGTTTTTATGTTTACGTGGCGCGATGCAAAAAGACAGTATAAGTCATTATAATAAATCATTATGTCCCCACTGGATGCAGCAAAAGCCTCGTTTATAATGGGTTTTAATATTTTTCTCCGTCATTCCTCCGCCGGGACAGCATCCATATGGTAAGGGGCGTAACATTCCGTCACACGCTTGAGGTATTCGGCCAATCCCAACGCACTGGATAGCTGGTCAATCAGAGCACACCTCGCTTTTCAGATCGATTACTTTTTGTAAAAATCAACGCGTTTCAGAAGGCGGGGCATAGAAGAGAAACAATAAATGTACAGTATGTGAAAAATAATGTTTTTTTTTTTTTTACTTTAAACCGCATACACACATTTCATTACACCAAATAATGTTCATTTTAGCAGCATCATATGACCCCTTTAAAAAATAAATGTGTAAAATAAACTTTCCTATACTTTAAAGGGGTCATATGATGTTGCTAAAAAGAACGTTATGTTTTGTATTTGGTGTAATGCAATGTGTTTATGTGGTTTAAGGTTAAAAAAAACACATTATTTTCCATATAATGTACATTGTTTGTCCTCTATGCCCGCCTTTCTAAAACGCATCGATTTTTACAAAGCTCATCGGTCTGAAAGTGAGGTGTGCTCTGATTGTCCAGCTATCTATTGCGTTGTGATTGGCCGAATACCTCAAGCGTGTGACGGAAATGTTACGCCCCTCACATACTGTGATTACAGTCTCCCAGCAGGACGAGACTCTGTCCAGCTGCTCTGCTCGTGCACATCCCATCATCGGTTCTTTTTTAGCAGTTCAGTCAATGTACTGTTAGGAGTAACTGAATAACTCGGGATATTGGTTTATTTCGCATCAGAGGGAGTGTCAGGCACGTTTATAAACCGAATAATTTAAGTAATTTGTGGATTAGTGCGTACTGGAGACCTGAACAGTTTCAAACGATTCAGATCGATTTGGTGAACTGGTTCAACTGGTGCACTAAGAAGATCCGGTTAAATCGAACGATTCGTTCGCGAACCGCACATCACTAAAAGACAAAAACATTAAACCCATTACAAACGAGGCATTTGTTGCATCCAGTGGGGACATAATTACAGATTATAATGACGTTGCATCGCGCCGCGTAAACAAAGCCATGTCTGCATTTGTGATCGGAGAAACAACAAGCGCTTCTCTACACTGCTCAAAAGTCACATTTGAATCATCATTGGCAAATTATTTAAATATAAAAAAACTTACTTACAGGCTGTGAGTCAGAAGCGCCAGACTGTCCTTGTAAATTTGGAACTGCCCAACTTTATAGAAACGGCTTTTGTGCCACAGACGCATTATAGGCTACTGGTTCAGGAAACAGTCCTCATCCATCCTCCATAAAATGCGCTGGACACATCTGAATATTTGGGTTGAACTGTTCTGGAACAGTGTTGTAAATACAACTTAACCACTGATTTCTAGTCGTGTCCTCTTTTAAGAGGCCAAACAAAGTAGTTTCGCTTTCAAAAACATCACGCTCACAACATTGCAGCGCGGTGTAGTGCCGAAATTTGCAACCGCCAGATTAATGCACCCCCCTAGATGGTAGGTTGAAGTAGGTGAGGGGATGGGTTGTAGGATAGGGGGGGGATTAGGCAATCAAGGTAAGCGACTTTCAAGTAGGGGTGATAATCTGGCAGGGGCAGAATGTCGGCACAACGGGCACACCAGCGAGAATAAAAGTTACGTTTTCTTTCTTTGTGTGAACATTTGGGCGTGTTATGCAAATCTTCTCACATAGTGAGGTAGATATGTAGGGGCATGTTAGAACGAGCCGATTTAGGTAGGCATGGTTGACTCTTAACTTTAGTCTTTTCAACTTTGATCTCTCAAATCCAAAGAATATCTCTTTGGATTTTAGACTTTAGTCTTTGCAATTTTACAGTTCTTCTTTATGCACCAAGAGCTTTTAATACTTCAAAGAGAAAGGAAAAATTGAATCGCATCACTGCCCCCTTTAGATGACTATTTTTCACAAATAAATATTTAATACAAATATAATTAAAAAAGGAAGTAAGCACCGTAACCAACAGGGCTCTCAGTATTCTGGGAAGTTTGTGTGCACTGGGAATCAAATTTTCTCAAATAAAGCCAAGGTAACACTCATACAGCCACAGTGAAATTGACATGAATATGACAGTGGGCAAATGGATAAAGTGCAGCATAGTTTGAAATCATGAGTTTAAAGTTAGTCGATTGCACGTCTCCATTGAAGCTGAACTCTCCTCCTGTCAGCATTCATTCTCACGGATCGACCGCACGCAGAGAACATGCGATCATGCAGAATACAAATGCACACTTCACAAGATCTCACAACTGAATTCGACTAAGTTTGCAAGGGTTTTAAATGTTCATTAGTCATTCAAAGATTTGTTTAAATTATATAAATGCGTATTTGCTGAATGCTGACGGAAAACGAGAAAGTATCATGTTTGCCTTTCTATTACTAACAATATAAGTCTATAGACAGACTGTTTTACCGACGACAGCCAACAGAGGGAGCATTGAACACTGTGCGCAGCACTGACGGTCTCCGCGCGCAAAATAATTCCCGCATCGGCCAACAGAAAACTTCTCGGCCTCCCACTAGAGAAACTATTCTGCTGTTTGCCAGTTTTTCCTTGGCTTTGTCAATCTAACACTAAAAAAAATCTCACCAATGGGTCTGCCAAAACGTCACATTTATTTCCATTTATGCATTTTATGGAGAAATTACACATTTTATGGAGAAATAATTGCAGTTATCTTTGTAGTGTTATTAGCCACTGGTAACATTTAGAATCCTTGACATGTAAAAGCTGCGATTTCACTATATATAGATATATATATATATATAGATAAATTTTGTTGCAATTTAAATATGAACATATGAAGAACGTGAAATAATTTTTTGCGTCTTTTCAGTTCTCTGGCTCAGAATACTGAAATTGTCCCGACCTGGAATTGTGTGGCTGTTCAGGCTTTTCCCCTGAATCGCTGGCTGAGATGCTGAAATCCTGCACTCGGTAAGGTTAACTTGTATACCAAAAAATCAAAAATGTGTGGTCCTGAGGAAAATGTTTCACTGTTTCCACAGAAATATTAAGCAGCATGGCTGTTTGGAACCTTTATAATAAGCAATGTTTCTTGAGCACCAAATCAACATATTAGAATGATTTCTGAAGGATCATGTGATGCTGAAGGCTAGTGTAATGGTTGCTGTAAATTCAGCTTTGCAATCATAAAAATAAATGACATTTTAAAATATTTTCAGGTAGAACTGTTCTTTTTAATTATAATATTTTACTGCATTTGATCAAATAAGTGCAGCCTTTATGGGTATTCGAGACTGTCAAAAGCACAAAATCTTACCAACTTTTAAATGTTAGTGTACGTCCAAAGACAAATAATTTCTTAATTATTATGCTTGATCATGGATTCATCATCAGAAATGTCAGAATGAGTTGTTTTTGCAGTCATTATGTGCCTTTTAAATACTGTGTAGTCACATTTCAAATTAAGCATTTGATGCAGTGCACTTATTGTGTGTTTTTACAGTACTTTTATTTTAAAATATCTGCATGCAGTTACATGTACTTAATTTTTGTAAATACATCCCACCTCAATAGCAGCAAAAGTGTTTTACATTGCAAGATGAACACAAGTACATTGTACTGAAATTTGTACTGATTTGACATGAGTACATGGTAGTCAAAGACACATGGGGCAGTCATGGCCTAAAGGTTAGAGAGTCTGACTTGTAACCAAAAGGTTGTGGGTTTGAGTCTCAGGTCCGGCAGGAGTTGTCGGTGGGGGGAGTGAATAACCAGCGCTCTCTTCCACCCTCAATTTCACGACTGAGGTGAGACCCTTGAGCAAGGCACTGAACCCCCAACTGCTCCCCGGGCGCCGCAGCAATATAGCTGCCCACTGCTCTGGGTGTGTTCACGTGTGTGTGTTCACCTACGGTGTATGTGTGCTTAGATGGGTTAAATGCAGAGCACAAATTCTGAGTATGGGTCGCCATACATTCACATAATATAAAGTGAGACGTATCTTTTCAAAGTACATCAAGCATTTTACCTCTAAAGTTCAAAGAAAATTATATTAAAAATATGACCCCTTTTAAAGCCCATAATTTTCTTTCTCTCCAGAATTGAAGAAATGAATGTGTCATGGTGTGACTTCAATAATCTCCATGTTCAAGCCATTGCTAACAACATTCCCTCCAGCATCTCTCAGCTGAACATCAGTGGTTACAGACAAAACCTCATCATGGAAGGTAAGGAAAGCAAGGAGTTCAGTGTTATGTAAATGCATGTGTAACCATTTCATACAACAACAATTTGTTTTTTGTGTGTGTTTCAGATGTTAAAGCTGTAGTAAAACGATGTCCGAACCTTACAAATCTAGATTTGAGGTGTGTTCATAATTTGGAAAGATGATTGTGGATCAGATGCCTAATAGCAAACAGCTGGAGTTTCACATTCGGTTATGTGCTTTATCATTACAGTGATAGTGTGCTTGTGACAACAGACAGTTTCCCAGTCCTGCAGCAACTTTCCTCCTTGAGACATCTGGCACTGAGCCGCTGTTATCAGATCCACCCAGCTGCACTCATGTAAGAGATTTGTTGAATTCAGAAAGAAAAGACAAGCATTTTTTTGTTTGAGTACAGTCTCTGCTTACAAACACTAAATATACCTTCTCTTTTTCTTTACAGTGACTTTGAAAAGTTTCTAAATTTGCAGACCCTGGAGGTCTTCGGGCTCATACAGGACAGCTACCTACCCATTCTTTGTAAAGGTCTACCGCACATACAGATCAACACACAGCCTTTCTCCACTGTGGCACGTCCCACCTCGGCATCAAGAAAGGATCGCACACTTTGGGGAATGCACTGTCGACTTGTGTACAAACATTGATGTTTTTAATCCAGGATGATTACAAGGTAAACCAAGTTGTAAAATAGCTTTTATAATAGTCCATATCTCTCTTAATTGTGCCCTATTAGAATTATTTGTGATTTTAAAAAAAGTCTTTAACATCACTGGTAAGTCCTCATTTTATATTGTTACAGTTTTAATTTTAGTGAAGATGACAATTGTGTTGGAGGTCCTGACAATCTTGAATTGAGTGGCGTTCTTATGTTGCTGCAAAGATCATATGGTTTATCACAAAATAAAAGATGAAGAGTGACTTAAAGTGTTTGGTACCAATAGCTATAATTTTGAAAATGAGTTTCACTAGATGTTTGTTGCTTCAGGTGAAATTTAGAATATAATGGTAGGTTCTGTTTGTCACTCAAGATCTGTTTTCCTGCCATGATCAAGTACACTTCCAGTTTTACTCTAGGATTATCTATCTTAGACAATGTTTTTATGGTAATCTTAAAATGTTCCCAAATAATTTTACTATACAGAAGCATTAAAACGGGTGCTTTCAGAGCAGAGAAAATATTGTGAATCTCTTCCGTTTTTCGGATCAGTTTTAATGTTGGAAAACTTGAATTTGGTACAACTTTGGCTGTTGCTAGACGTATTTTTATGAATTGTTTACACTGTGAATTGTAAATAAACGTATTGCTTTTTATTTAAAGCCATCCCCTTGTAAGTTTTTCTATTTCCATGTTCTTTACATTGCTACTCATTGCTACAAATTTCAATGTTACAAAATAAAGAACACTGATATTTTAAAGCACCAAGGGTCCTGAAAATGTGGTTTTACAAATTTATTCCGTGTTTTAAGCCAGTGACCTGAGCGTTTGACACCACATCCAAACTTTTGCCCTATTGTGTACTTAAAACATTATATTTTAAAGTATTTTTCAGGTTGCAGTTTCAGAAATTTTTTTATTTCTACATTTACAAAATACTTCTGTCCATGTTTGGCACAACAAGTATTTAAAAAAAGTTAAGTACATGTGCTTAAACATTTGCATCCATCACATTTCTAAAACACAGACAGCTGATATAGTGGTGTGACAATATAATGCTGGTGTTTATTTCTGAAGGCTGCAACCCAGAGGTTCATTTAAGCACTGACTACAGAAGTGAAATCCTGAGATTGTATATATATATATATATCTCTCACACGACCTATAACTATAAATGTTCATTTCATCTGCAAACCCCATCCTCCCTTAAAACTTGCTGTCCATCTCAAAGTCTGGCTTAAAAGACAATTATTCAGTCCTCAATAAATAGAGTTTGATGTATCAAAAGGATTTAATCAAGAATGACAGTTCGCAACAGGTCCTCCTCATTTAAGCTGATTGTAGCAATGGCACCATCATTAAACTCGAAGGATGTCCCACCATCCACCACCATGCAGGCATCCCAGCACCTTGAGCGGACACAAACCCTACCGAAAACAAGAATATGAGCACAAGCACTGCATGTTTTCATCTTGCAGTCTTGTTTAGTCAAAAACATGGAGAAACAGTTAATGCATTAGGTATTATGAACTAACAATATAATCAAATATTTTTTTACAGCATTTATGATTCAAAACGTTCAGGTTTGTTCACAGAACATTCATATTAATTTATACAATTTGAAATGTTAAAAATGTTTTTGTAAAACAATAAACCAAGATGAATACTTATTCAATCATTTACCAGACAGTTGTGAAAAGATGGAACTCACTTTTTGGCAAAACCTCTTTGTCGGCTATTGGAAAATACTCTGTTGACTATCGGCTCCCTTATACTGAAGAAAAGTTTGTCCTCCTCTGGGCCAAAGATCAGCGACTCATTGTATGTTTCAGTCACTGAACACAAAAAGAGAGACCAATTATTTAATGTGCAGAATGTTAATTTTATACATTTAAACTATTACAACAATGATGAAAAGTCATTTTAAAATACTAATTATATATTTCAGTCACTGAACAGAAAATATGAGTCATTTATTTAAATGGCAGATTATTCATTTTACAAATTTAAACAATTTTTAAAATGTCATTTTAAAATACAAATGATATATTTCAGTCACGGAGCACTACATTTTAATTGTATAAATTTAAACAGGATTTAAAAAAAGTTAATTTGACACTTATTTACACTTGTATTAAAAACAATAAAAAAGTACTTTGAACTCACCACTCTCAATGAACTCCTGATTTAGAGGAACATCCAAACCTGTTTTTAATTTACCTAAGATACAGAAAAGATAAAGATCATGCTTGTAGCGGCTGACGATTATAAACTGTTCAGTCATAGATCATATGTAATGGAGAATATGTTTCACTTAGTTAAATATATTAACTTTTGAGTTTCTAACCTATTCTAAGGACATCCTCCACTGCCTGCTCCACGAGTTTATTAATATTGTAGGACCTGGATGAAGGAACAAAAATGATTTGGTAACTCTTACATCTCTTGACATTTTATGAAATGTTGTAAGATCATTTCAGTAAAGCACCGCTCTGACTCACCAGGCTTTCGATCCAGTTCCAGTGCAAATGCTAAGTCCTGAGCTCTTCTGCTTCTCCCACGGCCCGTCATCGATGGAGATTTCGTAGTATGAAGCCCTATGAAGTGAGAGGTTAAGATGGGGTTTGAAGGATTTATACTTCAACCTGTGGCAAACAGAAATCCACAAGTAAGGGGAGATGGGGGACGCATGGAGGGAAGGAGGAAAAGTGCTTGATGAAAAGCAGTGTTCATAGGTGGCGACTGGTTCTTTATATACAGAATGATGGGCAGGGATAAATACCTGGACGACAGGGACTCCCCAATGAAGATCTCATTGAGCCCTCGGACAGGGAGTAGGTGAGGCCTTTCAGGACTGTCGTGTGTCCTACCTGTCACAGAAATATGATAGCGTTGTTATCTTTGTGCCTCCTGGAACGATAGTTTTTGTAGTCTATACAACACAAAGATGACACAAACGTGTTAAGAGCAAAATCTTCTTACAAAGTAATAAATCAGGGTGGAGTGTTATTACCGCATACACACAACTTTTCCTTAACTGAAATAAAAATACAAAAATGGGAAAACTCTAGAATGAAGTAAAAAACAAAAAAAAAATTTGGAAACACGCTATATTATAAAACTATTATGAAACAAGTCACCTGCATTATACAAGAAAATGCCAGTAGACAAAATAATAAAAATCAAACTGAAGAAAACTAAAACTAATGAAATTAAGACACTGAATTAAACAAAATAAAATAGAAATTAAAATGATTTTTTAAATAAAAAAATTATTTTTCAGTCTGTTAATTTAATATTTCATTATATTTGTACAAAATATAACCACATGTGCACAAAAAAGTTAATTTCATTTAATAATTACTGAATTCAGTAATGAAAATCAGTACAGCATATTTCATTATTTTTTATATTTTATTTAGTATATAATATTTTATAATTAATGTAATTATATATAATATATTTCATTTATTTTTTATTTCCTTCTTCAAATGTCTCGTTTTGCACTGGCAAAAATAGCTTCATCTAATTACTGTAATACCGTACTAAAATAAATCTTCTCTTTTGATTTTTTTTTGTGAAATAGAACCTGGAAATTTCTTGACAGTATTTGCAAAAATTAGAAGTGCGGCATAGAGGAAAGTTCTGTTGAGATAGCAAAGTGTACAACATGATTCGTACTGCTCTGAGTTTCTGTGGTGATGCGGTGCGCCTTGCTGTGCTGCTCGAGGCTCAGCTGCAGCTCATGCAGGTCCACCGGAGTCGGGTTGATCCCGGTGCCCTCCAAGTACATACGGATACGCTGACGCCACTGCCACCTAACGGATACATATACTTTTTAAAAAACAGAAAGAAAAAATAGAGAGGGGGTACATCATAGAAACAAAAAAAAGCAGGTAGAATGACGATAAGAATAAAAAAGGGGACCCCAAAAAAACAGGCGGGGTTTAGCAGCTCTAAAGTGGCATCATATCGGTCAGGTTCAATCTTGCTAAATAGCAGCACTTAAACGGTCAAATGTTGCCTGTTACTTTTCTCCACAATGGTAAGGCTGGATCAATCACAGTCATTTATGATTAAAGGATAAACATTTAATCATTTTATAGAATTGGTTGGGGTGGATTTTTATTTTTATGTCAGGTGCTAATCATCAGAACTGATGTAAGGAATAATTGACGACGGGCCGTTGAATTATTAGAAAAATAATGTAATCTGCTTCGCGTCGTGGCCGCATCACCACCTCGTTTGTGCATTATTTTTCTAATAATTCAACTATGGGGGTAGAATTGTTGCTTAATTCCAAATAAATAGATTATGATCCACAAATGAGATCCACAAATAAATCTTAGTTTCACAAACATGAATTAAATTCACAAATAAATACAATGAGATTTGCAAATAAAAAACATATTCACAAATATGTATTTATGTCACAACCACAACTTTGCATTTATTTGTGAATCGCGTCCTGTGCAATTGTAGATAGCTGCACGCATTTGTGAATCGCATCCTGTGCATTTGTAGATAGCTGCACGCTTTTGTGAATCGCGTCCTGTGCATTTGCTAATTGTGAAACATTTCTTGCGTCAAGACATGCTGATAATCCACAAATACGTGGACTCCACCCCCCGTCTACTCAAGCCAATCAGATAACAGCCACATTCGCTGACCAGTCGTAGCACGATCTCGCTATAGCCAATCACGTTTTGCTTTAAAATCAGGGCGGTCTCGTCCTAAAATAACTTCATTCATCTGCATTGGCTCAAACAGGTCATATAAGGGCCATACAATGGGTACAATAAAATATGTTTAAAACTGGATTTCGTTAGACCATTAGACTGTGTATCATGCCAAACCACAGTATTTTATGTTACGTGCCTTTGAAAAATGGCCAGATAAAGCTTTTAAATCACGGCGATATGGGACACGCTACAGTGGGTACGGAAATTATTCAGACCCCTTTAAATTTTTCACTATTTGTTATATTGTAGCCATTTGCTAAAATCATTTGTTAACTTTTTTTCCTCATTAATGTACACTGACAGCACCCCATATTGACAGAAAAAACACAGAATTGTTGAACATTTTTGCAGATTTATTAAAAAAGAAAACTGAAATATCACATGGTCCTAAGTATTCAGACCCATTGCTGTGACACTCATATATTTAACTCAGTGCTGTCCATTTCTTCTGATCATCCATGAGATGGTTCTACACCTTCATTTGAATCCAACTGTGTTTGATTATACTGATTGGACTTGAGTAGGAAAGCCACACACCTGTCTATATAAGTCCTTACAGCTCACAGTGCATGTCAGCGTAAATGAGAATTATGAGGTCAAAGGAACGGCCTGAAGAGCTCAGAGACAGAATTGTGGCAAGGCACAGATCTGGCCAAGGTGACAAAAAAAATTTCTGCTGCACTTAAGGTTCCGAAGAGCACAGTGGCCTCCATAATCCTTTAAATGGAAGACGTTTGGGACGACCAGAACCCTTCCTAGAGCTGGCCGCCGGCCAAACTGAGCTATCGGGGGAGAAAAACCTTGGTGAGAGAGGTAAAGAAGAACACAAAGATCACTGTGGCTGAGCTCCAGATATGCAGTCGGGAGATGGGAGAAAGGGGTAGAAAGTCAACCATCACTGCAGCCCTCGTCCAGTCGGGGCTTTATGGCAGAGTGGACCGATGGAAGCCTCTCCTCAGTGCAAGCCACATGAAAGCCCGCATGGAGTTTGCTAAAAAACACCTTAAGGACTCCAAGATGGTGAGAAATAAGATTCTCTGGTTTGATGAGACCAAGATAGAACTTTTTTTGGCCTTAATTCTAAGCGTTATGTGTGGAGAAAACCAGGCACTGCTCATCACCCTTCCAATACAGTCCCAACAGTGAAGCATGGTTGTGGCAGCATCATGCTGTGGGGGTGTTTTTCAGCTGCAGGGACAGGACGACTGGTTGCAATCGAGGGAAAGATTAATGCGGCCAAGTACAGGGATATCCTGGACGAAAACTTTCTCCAGAGTGCTCAGAACCTCAGACTGGGCTGAAGTTTTACCTTCCAACAAGACAATTACCCTAAGCACACAGCTAAAATAACGAAGTAGTGGCTTCACAACAACTCTGTGACTGTCTTGAATGGCCCAGCCAGAGCCCTGACTTAAACCCAATTGAGCATTTCTGGAGAGACTTAAAAATGGCTGTCAACCAACGTTTACCATCTAACCTGACATAACTGGAGAGGATCTGCAATGAGGAATGGCAGAGGATCACCAAATCCAGGTGTGAAAAACTTGTTGCATCTTTCCCAAAAGACTCATGGCTGTATTAGATCAAAAAAGTGCTTCTACTAAATACTGAGCAAAGGGTCTGAAAACTTAGGACCAAAAAACAATGTGATATTTTTTTTTTTTTTAATAAATCTGCAAAAATTTCAACGATTCTGTGTTTTTCTGTCAATCTGGGGTGCTGTGTGTACATTAATGAGGAAAAAAAACTTAACTTGAATGATTTTAGCGAATGGCTGCAATATTGTTAAGAGTGAAAAATTTAAGGGGGTCTGAATACTTTCCGTACCCACTGTATACTGGATTCAAACGCGATATGGAAGCGTAATTTATTCAATATGGAAATAAAAGTGTCAATAAGTAACTGACTAATAAATAACTGAACTCAACCTCAATAAACATTTGTGTAATAGGTTAAATTGTCGTCACACAACAGCATATCCCAGTTTTTTTGGTAAATTGTGTTGTGTGTTATTATATATATTTTTACCAAGCATTTTTACATTTAGTAAAGCGCATTTTTTTTCTTAAAGTGTGCCTCTCTTTTTGAGTCAAATTATTGCATATCATTTGTCAATATAAATGAGACATTTGGGCTTTACCAAACAAATGTATCATATCAACTAAATTAATCTTAACAATGCGCGGAACCGTTGCATCTGAAGTTTGACATTTAGTTTCACAACTTGTTAATGCAGCTTAGAGGGACATGGGATGTTTTAACCTGCAGTTACAAATGCATAGATTATGTTTTGATATTTTAAACAAAAAACTTTGAATACTGACATTTGAAATTATTTAAAAAATATGAAATTTAAACCACCAGTAGATGGCAGCAAGTCACTGCGATTGAACCGAATCATTTAAAAGGTTGATTCATTCAGAAACGAAACACCGTCATGTTTTGTTTATTGAACTGTATATTAATATCACATAATTTTAACATCACATTTTAAATCATGTTGATTTTTGGAGAAAAGGAACGACAATGATATATAAATGATATTTGTATAAACTATATAAAATTATATAAATTTATATGTTTTCTGCTCCCATATCTTGAATTTTGAAGTCATTCAAAATGTATTTTAATAAACTGAATCGTACAGTGAAAGAAAGCACTGTAAATGCACACAAGCACTGGTCTAACCTACTACACTTCATCACGCACTTTTTCTCTGGCATTTTCAAAGGCACGTTTCATAAAATACTGTGGCTTGGCATGATACAGAGTCTAAAGGGCTAACGAAATCCAATTTTAAACATCTTTTACTGTACCCATTTTATGGCCCTTATATTACCTATTTGAGCCAATGCAGATGCATGAAGTTATTTCAGGACGAGACCGCCCTGATTGTAAAGCAAAACGTGATTGGTTATAGCGAGAACGTGCTACGATTTTTCAGCGGAGTGTGGCTGTTATCTGATTGGCTTGAGTAGACGGTGGGTGTAGTCCACTTATTTGTGGATTGTCAGCACATCTTGACGCAAGAAATGTTTCACAATTCGCAAATGCACAGGACACGATTCACAAATGTGTGCAGCTATCTACAAATGCACAGGACGCATTTCACAAATGCGAGCAGCTATCTACAAATGCACAGGACGATTCACAAATAAATGCCAGGCAATGTTGTGGTTGTGACGTAAATATATATTTGTGAATATGTTTTTTTTTTTGCAAATCTCATTTTATTTATTTGTGAATTTAATTCATGTTTGTGAAACTTTTTGTGGATCTCATTCTATTTATTTGTTGATCATAATCTATTTATTTGGAATTAAGAAACAATTCTATCTCCATATTCAACGGCCCGGAGTCAATTATTCCGCTTATACTACGGTTGCCACACCTCAAGACATCGATCAGATGATATATTTAAAGGGATTCGTCCGGTTTTTGTACTTAAATCGTTATTGTGAGTAGGATTATTTCTTCCGCATTTCATCCAACGCCTCCATTGCTAATTCCAAAACATAATTTTAAACCTAGTAACGGAGGCTTGAGCCGTTGATAGCAGACTAATGCAGTTATTAATTATTACAGAGAGAGAGAGAGCGAGAGAGAGAAAGAGAGAGAGAGAGAGAGAGAGCTTGTGTGAATTAGGCTACCTCTGTGCGTCCCTCAACAAGGTTCTGCAGCAGCGTCTCTAAACAGCGCTGTTATTATTACCTCGTTAGTGAGAAATGATGCTACACTATATAGGCTAACTGATACAATCGTCAGGGCAGCGCTGACAACACCTTTTTGTGCAAACTGCGTGACGGTAGTGTGTTTGTGCGAGCACGTGTGATTGCAGTCATTCCTGTGTGCTGTATCGGTACTGTATGCTAATTTCCGTTATTACGGTTAACTATGCGAAGTGATATGGAACTGTAATGCGGTCAAGAGAGCTGCCTGGAACTACGTTCGCCATGCATTTCCCTGACAATAATTGCACACCTCAGAATGTTCGTCAGCCAATCAGATTCAAGCATTCAACGCCCCCGTAGTATAAATAACTTATAATTCTTAGTGGACACATTTTTTTGTTGACATGCAAAAAAAAAAAACGCCCCTAGCTTTGAATACGGCTTAATGGAAGATTTGGCTTTCTAAGCTACAAAGCACCTCCCCCAAGAGGAAGAAGACCAATCCTTGTCCCATAAGAAACAGTTATTAGCTAGTAACATTAGCTTTCCTGTGGGGTACATAGTCTATATCATACTTCTTTTTATTAAGAATTGCTCACTTGTACTAAAACTTTTTGAACTAGAAGTACTTTTGCGGAGTACTTCTGCAAGAGGTGTGGAAGAAAACAACTGAGTGCAAATTGGATTACTGCCGAGCGTAAGCAACAGTAAACAAGAGGTACCCACCTGAATTCACCCTTCCTGAGTTTCTGTAAGGCCTCAGAAAAGGCATGTGTATAGTGCACAGGTAAACACAGGTGACCTTCTGACCTTTATATACAAAAACACAGCTACATTATATATTTATAAAACCAATAAGAAACAAACTTATGATAGGATATTGTTTATTACCTTTCTGGGTCTGTATTGACCCCCAATACAGGTTTGTTCTTATCATACACTTTACTGGCAACTAGTAGCATGGTGCCATCACCTAAAAAATAAACAAGTCTATTAGAATTTACCAAAAGAGAAAATAAGTTAAAACTATCAAGCATAAAAAGGCAAAACCTGAGCTTTACCTCCAGCAGAGATGATGGCATCGGCCCATCGTACTGTGTCCTCATCATACTCTCCTCTTTTGAAAATGCGCACCTCAATGCCTTCTTTCCTACAAAAATGAAAGGAGGATGGTTTTGAAAACTGTTTGAAAATTCCTTCAAACACTGTCAGTTTCCATTTCTGATCATCATCTTACTGTAGGCTGTCCACAATCTGTCCAACATTGAAGGTGTGTAAATTGTGTCTCTCCAGAAGCCCAATGTAACTGGATCCTTTCAGTGCAAGCTGTGAAGACAGATTAAATATCATAAACAATAGATTGCTTCTAAAAGGGGTCCTATTATGCTCTTTTACAAAGTCTTGATTTTGTTTTGGGGGTGTACTAGAACAGGCTTTCATACTAGGTTGTTCGAAAAACACGTTATTTTACATTATTACAACACCTCTCTCCCCAGTCTGGCATGAACGGCTCGAATAGTTCCTGTATCAAATGAAGGCCCTCCTTCTGAAATACGTGTGCTGTGATTGGTTAGCTGGGCGAGTGTGTGTTGTGCTTGGCACCACTCGGCGCCTGGCCGGGAAATGTCATGCTCTTTACCATAGCCGCCTGCGAGCTTCAGTGTAAATATTGCCTCAAAATCAAATCAATTTGAGCGCGATTTAAACCTGGATGATTGTAACCACTCTAAGTTCGTCTGCCTTGGGAAAGCTAGCGAGTCTCAGACATAGTGATAACACTCGTTGCCTTCTCTAGTGCAGCTCAACCAGGTCTCGTCCCATTCGTCGGTATTTGTGATGTCACAAATCCCAGAAAATATGCATTGTAGTCCAAATGAGTCATTCGTTGTAGTTTTTGAAAAGTGATTTCTGTTAAATAAAATATCTCCTTTTGAATTGGACTTTGAGCTTTGTAACTTTGCAGATCTTTTTTTATGCTCAAACAGCAATATTACAGACTAACTAAAGTTGAAAAAGTGAAAAAGCATAATAGCATAATAATTTAACACGGTCTTTTCACATTGTGTATAATGGGGTTAGTTGGTCTTGGACTTTTGCTGCAGGCATTGTTGGTGGGCTTTTAAATAATTAAGCCCAATTTGCGTGCTGCTGAATTAAACTGACAATAGTACCAGCAAAAAAAAAAAAAGGGAAGATAAAATATCTGACTCCTTTTATTAAGAAATATACATTTTCCTATAAAACACTGTCAGTTGAATACTGAAAACAGTAGTGAAGTCAAAAGTATTAGATAAAATGATAGTTTACAAAGTTAACCCTTCAATACATCCAGATATATAAAGATATAATTTTTTATGACGATATTTATGTGTTTATCTAATATCCAAATATAAATATCTTAAGTAAATTCAAATATAGATAGAGGGCGGAGTGAAGCAAGAGAAGGTGTGGAGAGAGAGAGAGAGAGAAAGACTTCCCAATTATGGGAATTTGCACTCACAATTTATAAACATAACCGCATTACACAGAATAGAGTGCAACGGTCAGGTTACACAAAGTAAAATTCCCATTCATATTCTCCATATGGGAATTAATTTGAATGATAATTTGTAATCCTATAAGGACAGATCTACTGTGAGCTATGAGGTTAATCGATGGTATTTGCTTTTGCTGAAGCCATCAGCCTGCAATATTTCAACTTATTTTAATAATCACGTTTAACTGTGGAAAAAATACATTACCCATAATTCAGCAAAGAAATCTCCACCATTCAGAAAATGGCAACAAGCTAAATTGTGCCAAAATAACTCTTTAGTGCCCATCCACTCCCATAAAGCATAACAAATGACTTATGCTGAATTTGGAAATGCATAAAAGTGTACTACTTTTCTGCCATTGAAAGATATTGTAAAAATAGAAAGAGTAGAATTCTAGTGGGCAGATCTGAATTCAGCAATCAGTCCGTTTTCATATGCATGACATGACTTAAAATATTTATATGCATATTTTGCAGTATAGTTATAAAAGTTCAATATTTCTGCATGGTTTTTTATTTAATGACCTATTTGCAATGCTTCATGGGATTGCAGTTTGTAATACTTTTTTTTTGTTGTTGTTTCAAACCACCCCGAAGCTGATTGCTTCATGGCTTAAAACTCTTAAATGAATACATTTATTATTATTATATATATTTTTTTGTAAATCCCTATGAGGAAAATTAATGGAAAAATAATTCCCAAATCAAGGCTGCTGGAAAAGTGGGTAGGTCACATTTCACTATGCAAATATTACAATGACACCATCGCCAGAGGATAGATTTCGAATGATGAGCATTTTGCAAGGGTTTTAAAGCAAAGGTTAATACACATTTCTTAAATGTTTATTACATTTATGACAATAAAAATACATATAGTACCTAAGGCTATTACACTATTAATACTACTATACACAAAAAGTCTGAAAGAACAATGTGTTAATGCGGAATGTATAGAAATGTGACGTTAATTTGTAGGGCAACTTTATTTGGGTTAGCCTATTTAGCGGGTGTACATTTCTAAGCAAGTAAATAAATAAATAGCATTTTTTAGTAAAGTAAAAAGCCAGTGGTTAACATTAGCTACCTTAAGAGACTTTACGTCTATTTGTATACAGCACCCGCCTGAAAAGCATTAACAAGATAAACCGGTGTGTCTGATAAACAGGTGTATTCACCTCATCACAAATGTCTGCTTACCAGCTGTTTAAGGTCCTCCTCCGACAGTCCCGCATAACGATATCTCTGCTGCTCGAATTCATATCGTGTGGTCTTAGTCACAACCGCCACCTTCGCCGGTTTGAAGCCACATTCAGCTTGCGAAGCAACTTTACACACGGCTGTCTGATGAAAACACAGACGACTACAATAGCTCCCAGTGAAACCCGCCACTAGTGGATTTCCACAGGAAAGGGATTTCCTTAAAGCTCGGGATAGCATTCTACTACCGCAAAAGCGTATTGGGGAAAATGACCAGAAACCACAAAATGAATTACACAATGAACATTGTCAGTCATTCAGTGCTTGAATCCTGTCCTCATCAGACAGACAGACCACCAGTCTACCACGGGCAATTCATTAAAGGGGCTTTACGGCTTCAATATGCTGCAGGTGCTTGGCAAAGTAAATTAAAGCGATGCAAATTGTACTAAACACACAAGACTGATTTATCTATGGGATTGTAAGGTGTTAAAGTAACCTGTAGTATTCAGTGACTGACAGTTAACCTGCTAACCAAGGCAAAGCACCTAATCTTACTTTCTAAACATATGGCCACAGCGGCTATGACTGTGATCTGACAAGCAGGTTGTCACCTGCTGGCTACGCAGTGTCTGAAGGACAGAAGGTCACAATTGCTGAAGGTTTCGTGCACGATGCCCTTTCTAAGTGTACGTGATCTAGCTGATTACAGCTGTCAGTTTTAGCATGACAACCTGGCCACCAACTCTACCTCTCCAAGCGCGGTGACCGATCACATCCCCGTCTATCTGCCCTCAGACATCTGAACGACGGAGAGCTCAAGTCTAAGCGATCCACGGAAACCTGGCGTTTAGCGTCTGCCGAAATACAGTACTTCAAAACACAAACTTGAGGCTAATAAAAACATCAGATCCCACACTCACGCATGCCGCCATCTTTAAAGCACGTAGCGCTGACTCGGTGGGCGTGGCTTTGGATAGAGTTTTTTTCAGAGCCATGGAAAGAGAGAGTTGCGTCAACGGAAGTCCAAAACGCTCGGTCGTCACGTGATTCACGTAGACCTCAAATAGTTCCAGGAAGTTCATAGCGGGCAATTGAAATACACTGAGTTGGAGAGACAGAACTGTGATTTTTGGTAATTAGTAGAATCCCTTTAAATAATTTTTTTTACATTATTTATAAAATAATGTATACGTAGTATATATATATATATGTAGTTATATTTGTGTTGTTTTTAAAAGATAAAATCCTCTAATATTTGAGGATTCATGTGGTCAGCGATCTGTACCAGCCTTGTTAACATATTTTAGGCTGAACCTTCCATGATAAAAGTCTGTGTATGCTATATAAATGACATCGTGGTCTTCTGCCAAAGTAACTTCAGCCTCTATATAAATATAATTATATGTGTGTTCTTACAACTTGCATGTTAGTCAAGTACAATCACAAATATCTACCTGTTTCATTGTCGTTTACCTAATCTCTGGTAAATGGAGCGCTAGCTTCCGTTCGTCTTAGCAAATTCGTTCCAAATAAATGAAGATACTTTTATTACTTGAAACAATCTGTTCAATTTTTTGATTATGTGTACCCCTCATTAATTAATATATAAAAATTAATTTTGTAGTATATTCCAGTTGTTCAAACATGTTCAGAGGTCGAATAACCTCCACGGCTCTTCACTACTCGCTTGGACGGGGCTAAGGAAACTGACTGTCTATTCGCTGAGCTCAATGGCGGTAATGTATCGCATATCCTCAAGATCGACTGGAAGGCTTAGTCTTTCTTGAAGACTCTCGACGAGGTGGACATGCATTGTCTAGTATATTGCTCTTGTCCCATTGGGATGCTATTTCCGGCTCGAAGTGTACCATGTAAGAAACTCTTAGGTTACTGCTTATTTGTAGGGGGAGCATCACAATGGGATGTCAGTTAAAACACCTTGAGGCAATATCCATTTACAAGTTTTATTTCACCAATGCTAGTACATGACTTCATCCACAGGTATCAGACTGGTTTCTGAACTTAAACAAAATAAATAAACAATCAAGGAATTGCAAATAAATCCAAACAATAAAAAACAAACAGTAAACTTACATCTGTACACAGCCAAACACCATATGGAATAATCCAGAGCAGTGAACAAGGAATGAACTGACTACTGCTCAGAAGCAACCCTTCTTAAAAGGCCCCTAATTGGAGCCAGAATAGGATGCAGCTGTCAACAGTGGGTGGAGCTACAATCACCATGTCATAGGTTTTCCAACAAGGCCGCCCCAAAATATGACATCATATTTTCAATTCTAGGAAATCACAATGACATAACATTAAAGCCTAGTCCTTAATAAAGGGTAAAGGAATAAGCCGGCTGACAGGCCGAACATAAGACTTCCCTTTGATCTTTATTTCAGCAACTCTAACACAGCCGTCCTTGCCCAAGAAAGTCTTCTGTACTTTACCAATGGGCCATAAAGTACGGGGGAGTCGAGGGTCCAAGATCATGACTACATCGGAATCTTCCAGGTGGCCTTGATCTTGCTGCCACTTTTGGCAAATTTGTAGATTCAGCAGACAATTCCTAATAAAACTGGTCCAAAATTGATCCGCCAGAACCTGGCTGTCTCCATCTTCTCTGAGATAAAGTATTAGAATCAGCATATATCACTTGGGGTAACGAAGCATCCTGCCGCCCCATGAGGAGCAAATTGGGGGTTACAGGATCCAAATCATCAGCATTAGAAGAGACATATCCTAGAGGTTTGGAATTCAATATTTCTTCAACCTCCACCAATACGGTTGTTAAAACCTCCTCAGTCACTACCTGACTTCCCAAGACAGAACGAAGTGCACCTTTGATAGATCGGATTTCCCTCTCCCACGTTCCTCCAAAATGTGGAGCATAAGGAGGATTATAAGTAAATTTGATGATTCCACAACTTTTCTTGCAAGACTGGACTTAATTGGTTAAAGGCACTCTTCAGTTCACTTTCGCCCCCATGGAAATTAGTTCCTTGATCACAGATCACTTCATAAGGTTGTCCTCTACGAGCTACAAAACGATGGAGTGCCATTAAGAAGCTATTAGTGTCAAGACTAGTCAACAATTCTAAATGAACACATCTAGTGGTCTGACATTTCAAAAGTAATCCCCATCGTTTCTCAGTCCTGCGACCAGACTTGATCACAAATGGCCCAAAACAATCCATTCCTGTGGACCAGAAGGGAGGTTTGAACAAATTGAGTTTAGATCGAGGAAGATCAGCCATCCTAGGAACTATTGGTTTTCCTTTCCATTTAGCACACTCCAGACACTTTCTTTGATATTTCTTCACAGCTTGCCTACCTTTTAAAATCCAGTAGTAGCGCCTAAGATGAGCGTAAACTGTCTACTCCAGGATGACCCAACTTGGCATCTACAGCTGCAATCAAGTTGAATGACAGAATTTCTCGAATCAAGAATTATTGGATGAATGGTGTCAAGAGCCAGTTCTTGACTATGTCGAAGTCGCCCTCCTACTCTAATAACTTCAGCAATGGGATCGAACTCGGGTGCAAGAGTATACAATCGACTACTAGCTTGAACATTTTTCCCAATTCGCAATGCACCATACTCCTCGGCGAAATCCTTCCTTTGAGCCTGTCGCAACAGGAGAAGTTAAATCTGAGCCTTGTCCAGTAAAGAGTTATCAGGGTTAACTGCCACAGCTTCAACAAGCTCATTCCACGACTTGTATTGTTGAACATCAAGATTCACAAGGTTATCCTCAGCATTAGTAAGGCCACAGAACAGAGTCTTCCTCAACTCTGTAGCATCAGAGTTCTCAGTCATACCAGGGAATTTTGGCCACTGATCAGGGTCAGAATAAAGGAAAGCAGGGCCTCTAGTCCAATGATTTGGTTTGACTAGATCAGTCAGATTCTTGCCTCTATTAATATCATCAGCTGGATTGCTAGTGGTGTTAACATAACGCCATTGTTCAGAAGCAGAGTTTAGGATTTCAGTAATGCGGTTTGCAACGGATACTTTATAGCGGCAAGTCTCAGAACGAATCCAGTTAAGTACTGTCATAGAATCAGACCACAGTATTGTTTGGTGAGTGAGCAGATCAAGTTCCCTCTGCAACAGATTTGCCAATTGAACCCCGGTGTGGGCAGCACACAATTCTAGACGAGGTATAGAAATTGACTTACGAGGTGCACCCCTGGATCGGGCCATCACAAAGGAGACTAGAACTTCACTCTCCTGATTCACAATCCTTAAGTAGGCCACTGACCCATAAGCCAATTCTGAGGCATCACAAAATACATGCAACTCCCTCCTAATGGAATTTCCATCAAGATCAACCGGACCATACATTCTTGGTAGTTCAATGGAAGCGATAACAGCAAGTTCACTCTCCCATGCTACCCAGGCCTTCTTAATACCCTCAGGTAGTGCTGGATCATCCCATTGTCTTCCTTTACTCCACAATTGTTGCAGCAAGACTTTGGCTCTAGTGGTAAAAGGTAGAAGGAACCCTATAGGGTCATATTGACTTGCCAGGACCCTATAAATATTGCGCAAGGTAAGAGAATCATAAGCAATAGGACGATGTTTATAACAGAGGGTATCTCTGGCACAATGCCAGATTAAACCCAGCATGCCTTCACTAGGATCTGAACTGTCTTGACTTAACCAGAGTTCAGTGTGGGCAGACTTTGCGGTGCTGGGCAGATCCTCCACCACCTCCGCAACATTACTTGCCCACTGTCGAATTTCAAAGCCTCCATCTCTCAAATGGGTCCGTAATTTCCCAACCAGCTCCTTTGCTGTTGGGATGTCCATAACACTTTGTAGACAGTTATCAACATAAAAGGCCTTGGTGATAGACTCCTTAATCCTCTGGCAGAGCTCCTACATGTTTTTGCAAAGCATAAATCGCACAGCAAGGGCTACAGGTGGTTCCAAATGGCAAAACTTGCCATTCATAGACATCAACTGGCCTATCCTGTCTCATGCTTCGCCACAGGAAGCGCAGGAGGGATTTATCAGAAGGCAATAGACCAACTTGATGAAACATGGACTTAATATCACCACTAATGGCCACAGGACGTTCCCTAAAACGAAGGAGTACGCCCAATAAGGATGACCCTAAAGTCGGACCAGGCAGCAGGTGAGCATTCAGTGATTCTCCTTTGAACATATAGGAACAGTTAAACACTAATCGATTCTTTACATTATGCTTAACAAGATGGTGAGGTACAAACCAAGACTCACTACTTTCAAAGGCTTCTTCATGACTCAACTTTCTCACATAACAAGACTCAACCAATTTCTGAATCTCTCCTTCATAGATAAGGGCCTTCTCCGGATTGCGTATCAGTTGGCGCTCGGTCCGTCGGAGTGATGACATAACTGCCGCTTTAGGAGCATTAAACAGGGGTGCATGTTTTGAAATGAAGTAGAGGAGTGGCATATCTAGAGACACCATCCACAGTGTCTCTTGTTGTCAACCGGTCAAGACAATCAAGGGCATACTGGTCCTGTTTGGACCGTATACTGGTCTTTTCACTCTTGTAGGGAAACACGTCCAATTGCCACAACCGCTCTACATCCTGTTGGAGCTGAGAGGGAATAGAAATCCCAGAAAGAAACAGACATTGGGTTTCAGTCTCATTTGATTCAGCTGACGACACTGGACCTTGAAGAGCCCATCCCAATCTAGTATGAACTGCGGCTGGTCCCCCATGAGGGCTAAGACAAACTTTCTCTACTGGAGCTAAAAGATACGGATGATCAGCACCAATCAAAAGCATAGGCTGGACTTTATTAAATGGTTCCAGTGGAAGTCCATTTAGATGCTTGAATCGTTTTAGAAGACTAGGCATGGGATAGGATTGCTCAGGAAGGCCCAATCCCTGTGCAGTAAAAGCCCCTTGGATCCGGTATTCCGGATGAGAATTTGCTGAAGAAATTGTAAAATTCACACTGGCTCCTCTCAGGACCTCCGTGTCCTGACGCACCGTTCTTAACACTAGTGATTCAGCTGTGCCCTTCAATCCAAGTTGCTGTGCTGCTAGAGGTAAAAGCATCGTCCTTTCAGAACCATCATCTAGGATGGCATAAGTCTCCATACAGCTACCATTATGGCTCAGCAAAACCTTAACTTTCAGTACAACTCTTGGGGAACAGCTTGGGCGACTAAGCAAGAACACACCAGAGTCTGGCTTCTTCGGATTCACCTCATGTAAAATTCCCAGGTGTTTACCTTTACATTTAGGACAGCCTTTCTTTAGGTCACACCGAGAGGCCTGATGAGCCCTGCCACATCTCCAACAGCAATGATGCTCTTTAATCCATTTTCTCATTCTCCAAATCAAGTAGGCTAAAGGCCTGGCATCTACTGAGGTGATGATCGTCACTTCTACAGAATGGACATGGGAACCTCAGCAACTCCTTTCCCTCAAAACTGAAATTTCGAACGGGACTTAAAGAATCACTGATCTTCTCCACTGGAACACTACTCACTCCATGAAGAATGGTTGTATTTGGTTGATACTGCCTTAGTTTCCTCTCCGTCTGAAAATGGTCATTAGGTCTCCGCCGAACAACACCGACTTGTCCTACTATTGCTTGACAGTCTGCTTCCTCCTGCAGCCATGAAGAGAAATTCACCAAGTTATAGGGTTCTCCTGGTCGAGTAGCTCTACTATGCCGGATGTAATTGGCAACTTGTTCAGGGGGGAGTTTACTCAATAGTTTCTGTACATGAGAAGCACAGGCCAACTCTGATGCTCCTTCACCTTCACCCCAAGACTGTAACATCCCCACCAAGGCACGAATACGAACTGCTAAGCTACTGAAGGCTTGTGAATCACCAGTCTGAACGGTTGGGAGGCTCAGTCTCAGCAATTTCTTTTAAAACCAATTGATGTGGCTGACCATATTTCTGCTGGAGGGCTGCCCACGCTACACTAAAAGGCAGAGGATGGTTAGAATAAGCCAAAACTAAGTTGCGTGCTGAATCCAATTTTAAATGGTCTAAAAGAATATGGAATTTGTACTGCTCAGTCTCATCTGGGGGTAATAAATTCTCCAGAGCCATCTTTAACATTATAAATTGTTTAGGATCCTCTTTATAGAGATATGGAAATGAAGGTCTTTCAATTCGACAAGATCTTGGAGAATAACGTACCTGGGCTTTTGGCTCATATCCTGTTTGAGAACTTGAAACAGGCTGTTGAACTAAAGACTGAGAAACACAAGGTATAGGATTATTCTGTTGCATCTGGTTACTTTGTTGTTGCACAATAGGTCTCACAAAAAGAGGTGAAGGTAAACTAGGCATAACTAATGGTAATGAAGACTGAACATCTTGATTTGCCTGCTGGATACAATCAGCCATATTTCCACTTTGAGCTGTAATGGGTACAGATGATTGAGTAATCGTGCCGGATGCCAAAGATGTCAATGGAACTGATAATTGACTTATAGGAGGTTCAGTTCTAACCACTGAATTATGCAAAGCCTGCTGTGAGAATGGTAAATACTGAGACGATGCCATGATACCCTGGGGATCTTGTGCTTGTTGATAAACAGCATTCATAGGAACTGGCAAATGACTTGGATACAAAGGGCCTGGTACTGGTGGCCAAAATCCAGGATATACTGGGCCAAACAATGGTGGATTCATAGCCCAAGGAGGGATCGATGGTTGCACTGCAGGTCTAGATGCATAAGACTGACCTGATGACGCGCATCAACCCAAGGATTTAGAGCATATAAATTAGGGGGCATGAACTGACTGGCCGGATGCTGTGAACTTCCCATCAAAGTAGACAAATGAGGAGCATGAGGGCTCTGAACTGCAGAAAGCTGCCTTGCCACTGGAGAGCTAACGACATTCTCATCAGCAGGGACTTGATTTACTTGTGATACATTAAAATCAGGAGCTAACTGGGATTGAGGAGTCAGTACCATAGAAGGAGGTGGAGGCAGAGAGGACGCTCTACTCACACATGGCGGTAACTTCAACTCGGGACTAGCTTTCACATGTTGTTCCTGTAGATGAACTCGGAGCTCTTGAGCTAATGCTGCAGCTGAAGCAATCCCCATAGAAGGTATGAAAGACTCCTTATCAGGTGAGGGCAGTGCAGATAAATTTTGGCTACCTTCTTCAGATGACCAAGAACTTCCTGAAGAACAAATCCTATTAACTCTGGAATTTATCTGCTTCACACTTCGGCCTAATTCCATAACAAACTCCTTCAACTGCTTCATTTCCCGTAAGATAGGGTCACAAGGTTCAGAGTAACTCTCTCCGGCATCTTCCCTACTGCTTTGGACTGGGGCTAAGGAAACTGACTGGCTAGTTCGAGGAGGCTTCAATGGCGGTAAGGTAGTCTCATAGTCCTCAAGATAGACTGGAGGCTTAGTCTGTCTTGAAGACTCTCGACAAGGTGGTACATGGCATTGGCTAGTATATTGCTCTTGGTCCATTGGGATGCTCAACTCCGGCTCGAAGGACCATGTAAGAAACTCTTAGGTTACTGCTTATTCGTAGGGGGAGCATCACAATGGGATGTCAGTTAAAACACCTTGAGGCAATATCCATTTACAAGTTTTATTTCACCATTGCCAGTACATGACTTCATCCACAGGTATCAGACTGGTTTCTGAACTTAAACAAAATAAATAAATAATTAAACAATCAAGGAATTGCAAATAAATCCAAACAATACAAAACAAACAGTAAACTTACATCTGTACACAGCCAAACACCATATGGAATAATCCAGAGCAGTGAACAAGGAATGAACTGACTACTGCTCAGAAGCAACCCTTCTTAAAGGCCCCTAATTGGAGCCAGAATAGGATGCAGCTGTCAACAGTGGGTGGAGCTACAATCACCATGTCATAGGTTTTCCAACAAGTCATTATTAGTGTTGTGTTTAAAGATAAAATCCCACTATTTGAGGATTAATGTGGTCCGCTATCCGTACCAGCCTCTGTTAACATATGTTAGCTGAGTTACCAGGGTAAAGTCCGTGGTTTGCTATCTAAACGACCGTGTCCTCTGCCCAGTCTTCGCCTCCTATATAATATAAGTATGTTGTGGTTTCTTACAACTTGCTTTTAGTCAGTTCAATCACAAATAACCTGTTTTCATTGTCCGTTTTACTAATCTTATGGTAAATGCTAAGTTTGTTGTCTTAGAAAATTCGTTCCAAATAAATTAAGATATTTTATTAAGTGAAAACTAACCTTGTTCAATGTTTTTGATTCTTGTGCACCCCTCAATTATTAATATATAAATATATTGTTAGAAAACACTCTTCTGTCTTCTGTTATTCATGCTCCGTAAGCCTACCGACAAGCTTTGCAATCCAGTGACACTTAAGCCCATGTACCATGTACCACTTAAGCCCAGTGGCCAGCAACTGGCAAAGCAATACATTTATGCTATTTGGCTCATACAGGATGTAAACAAAACAAAAATGCATGAAATAAACAACATGAGTGTGTCATAATATAATTTAAAAGACTGACATCAAAGAGACTGACCTCTCCTGCTGTGCATAAGATTACTGAAAAATCCTGTAGATCATAGAGCCTATTTTATTCAAAATACTCTCTTTGATGTGCAGCCGTGCTTTAAACCAACCTATAGTGTCAGTTGTCACAGTATGTGCTGGACTTCATAAATCATTTAAAACCTGACACGCTGGACAGTTATGTATATGATATCACCACTCAGGCATCTCTCATAACTCACAGTTATGAACTTTTGACCTTCTGGGAACAAAAAGAAGCTTTGACAATTTTTTTGTTACATTCCCTTTCACACACACGCACACATTTTCTACCATTTCCATTGAATTTTATTGGCTTTATGCTGAGTTAATGATATTTTCTATCCATTAACTCTAAAGCCAAACTTTATTGCATTTTATATTTTCATAAAGAGATTACTAGTGTGTGTACTAAGCTGTTTTCCTCATGAGGACTGTTGGCTACCTGTCAGTGTAGGGGATTTCAGGTACTATCCTTGTGAGAACTTTTGGCCCCAATGTACACTGTAAGAAAAAAGGGAAAAGATACTGGTAATTTTCTGCCAGGACATTATCTGTTAAGTTTATGGACATTTCCTTTAACCCTACACAACACAATGCATTATGTAATTCAAACTACATCTGTGAAAAAAACTAATATGGAAAATTCCTTTATGTTAACACAGTAGGACCCTGTAAATAGGGCCCTATTTTTACAGACTTTTCTTACAGTGTAGCCTATAAGCAAATTATACAAAACACACTCCCTAACCCCTGCATTTACCTTGTTCCAGGGAGATACACAGCAGGGCACAATGTTCAGACAGACACTGGTTATTTATACCCGTGTTCATGGGAGACATCAACACTATGGCCCTTCAGCCGGCCCCTCAGTACACCTGTTAACATTGCTTATTTCTTCAGACTGAAACACGATTCCCAGAGGGTGAACAACACTATCAATAACCGTTATGCTTATCGGTATTAAGCCATTATGATACTCGTAGAAATGCACGACTCTCAACATCACCATGGGTTCGCGCAGCAGTGAGTGGAACCAAAGTCTTGCGATTGGCACCTGAAATTGACGCTCCCGTTAGCATGTTTTGCCTCTA